>JADLZL010001331.1:377500-385000 GCA_015844335.1 Chrysopogon serrulatus
CGGCCGTGCCGGCAGCGGTTGTCGGGGGCACCTAGGGCCCCCGGGCTTAGGCCGCCGGCGTGGCCGACAGCAGTCCACGCCCCGAGCCAATTGGCGGACCAGCAGGAGCCGTTCCGCATATGATCGGGGCGCATCGCCAGCCCCCATCCGCTTCCCTCCTGGCAATTTCAAGCACTCTTTGACTCTCTTTTCAAAGTCCTTTTCATCTTTCCCTTGCGGTACTTGTTCGCTATCGGTCTCTCGCCTGTATTTAGCCTCGGACGGAGTTTACCGCCTGATTTGGGCTGCATTCCCAAACAACCCCACTCGTTGACGTTGCCTCGTGGTGCGACAGGGTCCGGGCCGGACGGGGCTCTCACCCTCCTAGGCGTCCCTTTCCAGGGAACTTGGGCCCGGTCCATCATTGAGGACGCCTCTCCAGACTACAACTCGAGTGGCGAAGCCACCCGATTCTCAAGCTGGGCTGGTCCCGGTTCGCTCGCCGTTACTCGGGGAATCCTTGTAAGTTTCTTCTTCTCCATTTATTTATATGCTTAAACTCAGCGGGTAGTCCCGACTGACCTGGGGTCGCGGTCCGAGCGGCGTGCGCTGCGGTGCTAGATGGGTCCTCTAGGCCGATACGTCGGTCGCGTGCCGGGGCGCTGCACCGAGCACACCTTAGTGTCGCCCACCACGTGCTGTGCCCGACACGATTCGCCGGTAGCCCCAACTTTGGCCCACCGCGCCCTGCGGCACGGAGAGCCAAACGCCACGTCCCTCCCACGGGGTGGGTTGGGAGTGTATTTTGGCGTGACGCCTGGGCAGACGTGCCCTTGGCCACAAGGCCTCGGGCGCAACTTGTGTTCAAAAACTCGTTGGTCCACGGGATTCTGCAATTCACACCAAGTATCGCATTTTGCTACGTTCTTCATCGATGCGAGAGCCAAGATATCCGTTGCCGAGAGTCGTGTGGATTAAGATATCATCGCCGCTAGGGGAGCCGAAGGCGAGCTGACCGCTTCGCCCAGTGAAGCAATATGAGTGTTCCTTGACGCCTAAGGCACCGTGGGATCTGTTGCGGCCCCTCCGCTGAAGCTCGGGGGCCTTGGCCGGGCCGAGGCCCGGCGGCACGAGAGACTCGTTCACGGTCTGTTTTGTTTAAGGGTCACGACAATGATCCTTCCGCAGGTTCACCTACAAAAACCTTGTTGCGACTTCTCCTTCCTCTAAATGATAAGGTTCAATGGACTTCTCGCGACGTCGGGGGCGGCGAACCGCCTCCGTCGCCGCGATCCAAACACTTCACCGGACCATTCAATCGGTAGGAGTGACGGCCGGTGTGTACAAAGGGCAGGGATGTAGCCAACGCGAGCTGATGACTCGCGCTTACTAGGCATTCCTCGTTGAAGACCAACAATTGCAATGATCTATCCCCATCACAATGAAATTTCCCAAGATTACCAGGGCCTATCGGCCAAGGCTATATACTCGTTGAATACATCAGTGTAGCGCGCGTGCGGCCCAGAACATCTAAGGGCATCACAGACCTATTATTGCCTCAAACTTCCATGGCCCGAACGGCCATAGTCCCTCTAAGAAGCTAGCTGCGGAGGGATGGCTCCGCATAGCTAGTTAGCAGGCTGAGGTCTCGTTCGTTAGCGGAATTAACCCGGACAAATCGCTCCACCAACTAAGAACGGCCATGCTCCACCACCCATAGAATCAAGAAAGAGCTCTTAGTCTGTCAATCCTTGCTATGTCTGGACCTGGTAAGTTTCCCCGTGTTGAGTCAAATTAAGCCGCAGGCTCCACGCTTGGTGGTGCCCTTCCGTCAATTCCTTTAAGTTTCAGCCTTGCGACCATACTCCCCCAGAACCCAAAGACTTTGATTTCTCATAAGGTGCCGGCGGAGTCCTATAAGCAACATCCGCCGATCCCCGGTCGGCATCGTTTATGGTTGAGACTAGGACAGTATCTGTTGACGGTGGATAACATCAATTTTTATTAGAACTTTAGACATGAAAAGGCACATGAATACACATTAGTCTAGGGTTTTAACTGACAATTTTCATGAGTTTTGCATATTCTATGTTTTCCAGGGACCTTTCCAGAAAAGCTTAAAAGAGGGATTACATTGCATAATTATCACAAAACTTAACCGCGACGGAAAATATCGCCAAAAGGATCAGGAGGGGTCTAGAAGACACCCGAAGCAGCGGGGCACACAGAGGGGATCAGGTGGGGCCGGCCCCCCCCCCAGGGGGGCCGGCGGCCCTAGGTCAACCGACGGCGCTCCTCTTCTGGAAGCTTCCTCCTACCGCCTTAGGGTTTGCATCTCCACCGTTGCCCAAGTCGGTTTGATCCAACGGCGCACGTTCATCCCACCGGGCTATAAATAAAGGGGCAGACCCCCTCCCTGAAGGCATTCTACACCCCGGTGCTTCATATTCTCTACATAATTAGGGTTAGGGTCCCTCTAGTTGATCTAGTTCTAGTTCATCTAGTTGTAGCAATTAGGAGAGACTAGTTCATCTAGATCTAGTCTTATTTAGAGATTAGAGAGATTGAGTAGAGGAGTAGAGATTCTGGAGGAGTTCCGGCCTGTCGGTGCTTCTTCGTGGCTGTATTCTTCTGGATTCAGTTCCCTCGTCCGGAGCTGCGTTCTGAGGTACTTTTGTATTCATCATTCCGATTCAAGTAAGCAGTTGTTCTTATTTGTTCTTAAGTTCACATCTCATATTGAGTGCTTTGATCTTGGTCATTACTTGGTTAAAGTAGTATTTCATAGTGTAGGCGTGGTGCCTAGGCTAGGTTTACTTGTGGATATCCCCTGATTAGCCGGATAGTGGTAGCTCGCGAAGGTGACTTTATAGCTTCGTTGAATCCTCTGTAATCTACTTCCCATTGATAGGACTGATAGGCTTATAGGTGCTTGGTAGGAGCTTACTCTATTTCTTCTCCTATTCGGGTTACTTGCCTAGTTAGAACGGTATTATACAAAGCTTACCGGTTGTCAGAACTAGAGTTCAATAGTTATTTCCTCTTTCTTGATATTATCTAGCCTAATTATAGGGTTAAGTCTATATACTTTGTCATCATCACAACTGTTCCCTGTGGATACGATATTTAAAACCTTCGGGTAAAATGTGACACTGGTATGATATCTGTGCGCTTGCGGATAATCCTACTTAAAACTTATTTAATGGAGTGCAGTTAATTTATACCAACAAGCATTTTTGGCGCTTGCAAAATTCAGGTTTGAAGTGAGAAAATGACTAATGGCAGCAACAGATATGTCCAACCAATTATCATGCAACATTAATTATATCCATCCAAACTTAAATCTACCTTGCAAAATTCAAGCTTGGGGGAATGGCCTTATTTAGAAAATCCTAGGTTGCTAATATGGTTGTCTCTACCTTTATTCAATTTGTTAATCATGCTCTTTTATCTCCTTTTGAATAAATCTCTACAATGCTTTCATGTTACCTTTGTCTATGCTAGTATGTTTTGGTTTAAAAGTACTACAGCTGGGTACTTTCATAGGCTTTTTAAATTAAGCGTGGTGCTTAGGTTAAATAGTCTACTTAGTCAAATTAGACACGGAGTTTGGTTTGGCTATTGATCTGAAATTAGTTTGTGTAGACATTGGATATTTTATTGACTAACCCCTGTAAGAAACTTTTAAAATTAATTTGGGTAAGTCATGAGATAAATTTGAATTAGAGATGAGACAGGGCACATGCTTGAAAAGAAGACACAGCTCATTCATCATGAATAAAAGAACTGTGAGCATTAATGATTCATTCACTTTATCTTCTACTGCGAGTTACTTTGCCTCAAGCCATGTCTGTATAAAACATGATCTATGCTAAAATAATATCAATACTATCTTTTTATTAGCATAGACAGAACAAAATAAAATACTAGACAAGCAACCTATGTTTAAAATTTGTGTACTCCTTCGGGTATGTATTGTCTACTAATCCGTTGCAGGCATAATAATGACTGGAGTGAAAAGAGTCAAAAGATCAAAGAAGCAAAAGATGGCAAAAGAATGAGTGCAACAGAGGAGATAAGATGTACATGAACAACTCAAGATGCAAGAGAAAGGACCACCAGTCATTTACCCTTCATCACTTAGTGCCGTCACGCTCTAATAATGAAGGTAATATCCTAACGTAAGTGGTCACTACTCTCCTCTTGATCTTGGTGCATACATAAATGCAGACACAAACATGTTAGGGTTACAACTTAAATTGATTAACCTAATTAACTCAACATGCTTTGTTCTTTAAAATTGTTCATGGCACCATTCTCTTAATCTCAGTCTTAACCAAATAAGCTAAAATATTATTTTCGATCTTGGGAAGACGATAGTCATACTTATGTGAAAATTTATATAGAGATAGACAATCCTTCTATTGGTTAAGCAATTTTATTCTTTTCTGTCATGTGAACTTAAATGCAACATTCAATGCTTAATTTTTTTGATCTTACCACTCATGTCATAAATAAACAAATCATGTAACACCAACTTTATCTTGTTCAAAGTGCCTAAGGATAGAGAAAAAAAAAAAAAAAGGGGATAAATTTGGTTCTGTTAGTGTTTTTCCACCAGCAGAGCCCAAGCACTTGATCTCTGCCTTGGTTTTGCAAACAGGACAACACATCGAGCAGAGTTTATTAATTCTACAAGTGAAAGTTCTGTGAACATGCACACTGAGCAAGATGCTGCCAGCTACTATAAAAGCTCTACTTCAACCTATGGGCCAAACCAAAGAACAAAAGTGATATCACCATCACTAGAGGGATGCTACCATCAAGACCTCCATCTCTCAAGATGGAGAGATACACAAGAGTGGAAGAAGAAATTATGTCGGTAAACTTAAAATTCCGTATCCTTGCCATAAGGTAATATGGTAGTTATCTAGTTAATTTGTATTCCTATCTACATTAATAATTTTTTCCATAGCATATCCATCTTTATGCATATTAAAAAATAATAATAATAATATCAAATAAATAAATAATAATATTCTTTGCTTCATTTATTGCATCATAGAATATTAAAAAATAATAATATATACTTTGTCATCATCACAACTGTTCCCTATGGATACGATATTTAAAACCTCCGGGTAAAATGTGACACTTTGGTATGATATCGTAGGCGCTTGTGGATAATCCTACTTAAAACTTATTTAATGGAGTGCGGTTAATTTATACCAACAAGATATCGATCGTCTTCGAGCCCCCAACTTTTGTTCTTGATTAATGAAAACATCCTTGGCAAATGCTTTTCGCAGGTTGTTCGTCTTTCATAAATCCAAGAATTTCACCCTCGACTATGAAATACGAATGCCCCGACTGTCCCTATTAATCATTACTCCGATCCTGAAGGCCAACACAATAGGACCAGAATCCTATGATGTTCTCCCATGCTAATGTATCCAGAGCGATGGCTTGCTTTGAGCACTCTAATTTCATAAAAGGAAAAGCGTCGGAGGCACGACCCGGCCAATTAAGGCCAGGAGCGCATCGCCGGCAGACGGGTCGAGAAGGTCGGTTCTCACCGTGAGGTGGACCGGCCGACCCGGCCCAAGCTCCAACTACGAGCTTTTTAACTGCAACAACTTAAATATACGCTATTGGAGCTGGAATTACCACGGCTGCTGGCACCAGACTTGCCCTCCAATGGATCCTCGTTAAGGGACTTAGATTGTACTCATTCCAATTACCAGATACTAACGTGCCCGGTATTGTTATTTATTGTCACAACCTCCCCATGTCAGGATTGGGTAATTTGCGCGCCTGCTGCCTTCCTTGGATGTGGTAGCCGTTTCTCAGGCTCCCTCTCCGGAATCAAACCCTAATTCTCCGTCACCCATCACCACCATGGTAGGCCCCTATCCTACCAACGAAAGTTGATAGGGCAAAAATTTGAATGATGCGTCACCGGCACGAGGGCCGTGCGATCTGTCAAGTTATCATGAATCATCGGATCAGCGAGCAGAGCCCGCGTCAGCCTTTTATCTAATAAATGCGCCCCTCCCGGAAGTCAGGGTTTGTTGCACGTATTAGCTATAGAATTACTACAGTTATCCGAGTTGCACGTGCCATCAAACAAACTATAACTAATTTAATGAGCCATTCACAGTTTCACAGTTCGAATTAGTTCATACTTGCACATGCATGGCTTAATCTTTGAGACAAGCATATGACTACTGGCAGGATCAACCAGGTAGCACGTCCTCATCGACAAGCTAGCACCAGCATCCGCATGGAGCATCGGTCGGGCTAGCTGTCATTGTTTCCAAACGGACTCAATCTTAGGCACGGGGTGGCAAAGCCCCCACCGGCCTTCACCGTTAGCCACATCCGAGACCAAAAGCGCAAGCAAGGTGTCCTTGGTGGTACCGGTTTAAGCAAACGAGACCACGAGGCAACGCCGCGAGCGCTTTAGAGCCGACGATCCACACCCAAGGGGTGCTCTCGATGAAGGCAACGTGTAGCGAATGCAACTTCCCGTGGAACGGGTAGCGGCCCGCAAGCACTTGTCACGGCAGCGGGCAAAAAGTGCCCGCAAGAATGAAGGGACATAGGCGCTAGGAGTCGGCCGCGCATCGGTAGGGGTCCTCCTAGTAGTCACAGGTCCAAGACAACTCATGCGCTAGTGTAGCCATGACGGTTAAGCCACCGAAAGCATCCCTCCGCGCTGCACACAGCGAGTCTACTTGCAAGGACGACAACCGAAGGTCCACAGAGCGCGAGAGCAACCTAAGCGTACCGACTGACCGAAATGTATTGGGAACGTGGACTAAGAGCATGCAGTAAAGCTTGCAGGTTCCTCATAAGTTGGTCGTGGCCCCCCAGCCACCTCCCTCAGCAGCCGACAACATGCAGCAGCCCACCGAAGCAAGCCACTAGAGGCTACCAGCCGCCAAGGAAGGCAACGTCATGGCACTTGATCCAGTTATGGCCCCCCGCTCGCCTCCCGCAGTAGCCAGCGGCCCATAGTAGCCCACTGAAGCAGGCCACCGAAAGCCACCAACCGCCATGGGAGGCCACGTCATGGCCACAACCCGGCCTCCCCAGCCAGCCTACAGCCAGCAGCAGCCCACCGAAGCAAGCCGTGTTTGGCTACCAGCCGGCCAAGGAGGCCCCGAGCAAACCTCTCGCTGGCCACCTTAGGTAGCCAGCCAGCGGCTAGCAGTAGCCCGCCGAAGCAGGCCGCCTTTGGCTACCAGCCGGCCAAGGAGGCCATGAGCTACCACATGACTGGCCTCCAAAGCCAGCCAACAGCCCATAGCAGCCATCCGAAGCAAGCCACCATAGGCCAACAGCCAGCCATATGGAGGCATGGCCATAGCCACACAAGGCCTTCCCATCCAGCCGACGGCCAACAACATCCCACCGAAGTAGGCCGCCAAAGGCTACTAGCTGGCCAAGGAGGCCGTGAGTTCCCAAAACATTATCCCACATATGCAGCCACTGAGCAAAGGCATCCGGCCAGCTATA
>JADLZL010001331.1:390000-397500 GCA_015844335.1 Chrysopogon serrulatus
TGAGAAAGGTGTGAGATCAACTACGGTCTAACTTAACTAGGGGTAGCAATAAGGTGAAAGTAGAGAATAGATTTAGATAGAACTAAGGTAGAACTGGGGTGATAATTAATGGGGTTGAGCGTAGCAATCAAGGTTGATGATAATAGGAGAGTAGAGAGGATAACTATGGTTCACTTCTTCTAACTTGGGCAAGTCTATGTCTTATATTGCTAACTGGGGACATTACATAAGGAGAGACACCAACATAGGATGTTGATCTCCTTAGCAACCATGTCCTACTTGGCCTACAAACGGGATAGTGGGATAAATAAGATTCAACGGAGCTATAAGTCACCTCCGCGAGCTACCACCAAATCCAGAATGCAGGGTGCATCCACGATTATCCTAAGCCTAAGCACCTTGCTTACACCTATGATAATACTCTACTCCCCCTAGGAAGAGAATAAAGCACTCAAAGAGAGTCGTGATCCAGATAAACAATAAAGGCACAGAACTTACTTGTATCAGAAGTTGATCACCAGAGACATCCTAGGAGCAAGCTCAAGTAGAGCTTGATCCCGCCAAGGTACAAGCCATAGAGAGGGCACCAATAGGCCGGCACCTCCTCCTAACTCTTTCCCTCACTCTCCATCTCACTATTATCTAGAAGACTAGATCCTAGAGAGGACTAATCTTCTCTTGATGGCTGGCCCCAGAGAGGTTATCCAATCGAGGGACACCTCTCAATTAGGGTTTGAGAGAATTACAAATGAATGTGTGATGCCCTGGAGGGTCCTGCCCTCCTTTTATAGCCCGGTGGGATGAACGTGAGACCTTGGATCAAACCGACTTTGGCGGACGGCTAAGATTGAAACCCTAAGGCGGTGGAGCATGTGGGCCGAAGCTGGGCCCATTTGGCCACTGTAGCAGATCGGCCGGTCTGGGGTGGGACCGGCCGGTCCCACTCCGGGCCCGTTCGTGGTCCGCTTCGTCGTGGTGTCTTCTCGCGCCTTCTGGAGTCTTCTAGTGCAGCCTCTGCGGTGGAATTCATATCTTTTCATCCGAAACTCCAAAAATGACAAATGATATGTCCGTTTCGATCGTCTCGATGAGCTCTTCACAATGGTGCATTCCAATTCATCATTTGAGGTGCTTGTAATCTGTCATGTTGGTCCTTTTTGATAGCTTTTCCGATGTGTACCTACAGAGACAAGGATTCACCAAAACTCGTGGAATTCCGTTAGTGTAAACCCTAAGTCTATGTTGATGATCACCAATGTGCCTCTTTCAGGAGTTAGTTGACGGGTAAATTTAGTCATTAATAGCTGTCAACAACACCCCCACACTTAACCTTTGCTAGTCCCTTAGCAAAGCTTAAGCTTAGAAAAGTTATTAAAAGATACGTATAAGTTCAAGCATTGTAGCCATCTTGATGTAACTCCTTAGAAGTATACCTGCATTTAGACAAAAATTCTCCTCCAAGCTTAAGCAATAACTGAGCTGACCTTCAAACTTTCTCATGTTACCTTTGACTATGGGGCTTATCAGCTCTTACTTGGGTCTTGAGCAATCGAAAGATAGAAAGATCCAGCCAAGCACTATGTATCAAGCTCTTTATTCAACTATCATTCTGGAGGTTTTAGAGGTTTTTAAATAAAACTCAGAGTTTCCCATGTGTGACACTCTCAAATCTCTCAGTGTATGTGGTATTTGTGGATTCTCACCAAGGCTGTAATGATGGTTGCCTTTCTTTTCATCCTGTAACTAAAGCTTATGTGGAGCTCATAGGTGAATAGAAAACTTGAAAGAGCAAACTTGTGATGCATATGTCGTGAAGTCAAACAATGGATCCATGGAGAAACAAGTCATACAATCGAATCAGGATGTGCAAGTGTATGGATATGATGGATATGTGGTGGCACCTAATTCTATTATGCTCCTTGAAGACATATCTCTCTTTTGAAATTTTAATCTTGGCCAGAGATTATGAGCTATCTTATTATTATTTTTTTTCATCAGGGAGGCAGGCATCTAAATACCCATTGCTCTTGGACACTTGTCCATTTTTTTAACTCCCTTAGTTTATTTATTATTTTTTTTTCATGATAACTTTTGCATAGCTCATAACACTTCTTTTGGCACAAAAGATTTTTGAGAGATAGCAACAAGAACATGGAGCATTTATTGGGTGGCTATCTAATGAAAATGTTTTTGGTGTTCTCTCCTGGTGTAGGAGCAAAACATTTTTGGATGGGTGTAAATGGAATGGCATATTGTTGCGCCTACTCTAGTGTGAAGTAGTGCATATGAAGGTGGAGTGTAAGTGGATCTTGATTCAAGAGTATGACAAATCTCTCACAAGGGTCACAAAGGTTGACAAAACTCAATGCAAGACAAGCAGCATGTATGTGGAAGTTTATCTAGCCTATCTCATCATGTTTGGCTCTGGTGGGAATGTAAGCTTTGTCATACAGGAACTCATCATATAAGATTTTGTATATTTTTTTAAAAGATAAATCTCCATAACTTTAGTGTCACTCAGAACAAGATAAATAGCAGCTCAGACTTTCTCAATCAGATCAATCAAGTACCTAGATTTAGTTCAAGCATATGCAACCCACAAGTTTTAGGCTCAGAGCAAATCTTCATGTCAAAACAGTTAAAGCCAAAACTCGAGAAAACTTATGTCTAAAAACTAGGCACTTCAGAGGTGTTATGACAGAGCAGCATTTCACCATTTTCATCTTTAGGGATCATCTTCAGGTCTTGCTTATTTATTGACTCTATCTAAACAAATATTTTTATTTGGTTTTACATTTTTAAGACTCATACTAGATAAAACTCTAAAAACTCTAAAAAGCATGGACCTTCATGTGTCCACATATTTTTGGTATTTTTAAGTTTTCTTATGATACTATGGTGAACCTTCATGTGCTCACATATTTTTAGTATTTTTTTCATTTTTATGACTGACTCGATAATCGCGTAGGTACACTTACCTGGGTACCTAGGGGATGCCTTCCCCAAGCTGGTTGTTGTCGTGGTTGCGCTTTGAAACAGAGCAGTCCTCGAGGTGGAGCTCATGCTTATAAGAGCAAGTGTAGCCGGGAATCTCGATCTCATCCAACAAGAAGTTGCTTCCTCCACACAGTGATTCGCTGTGTGTTAGGAAGGTGTACTTCGAGTGATGTCGATGAAGATTTCTAGGTGGACTAGCTCTTAGAGTCATCCTGCAGCAAACATCTCACAAAGCACCAAAACTTATGGAACGGATTAGGGTAAGCAGTTAGTGGTTAGCCGTTTCACGGACTGGTTGTTGTGAGAGGTTTTCAAAGGTTGTTACAGTGTATACAGTGCAGCAAGATGCTCAATGATTATTTTTGGATTTTCTATTTTTATTATGCAGGAAAGAAGACATGTATGCATGATTATTTTTGTTATTTTTATTCCACCACGGTGAAAACTCCTACGGGCTTTTACATACCATAGAACTATTCACATGGGGCTTCAAGTTTTAAAATGCATAAATTATCTAATAAGATGAATGCATATTTATTTATTTATTTTTTGTGCAATGCTAATGCAGAAAAGTAAACATGCTAATGAGAAAATAATTTGTGCAATGCAAAAATGTAATATATGGATAACTACCGATGTTACCTCACGGTAAGGGTTCGGATTTTAAAGTCTTCCAGACAAGACTTCTCCCTTCTTGTTGATTCCTCCAGCGCTGACATAATTGGAGTTTCTTTGGTTGTGTGCATGGGAGTGCTTCTTCTCCAAGCTAGATCTTTTAGTGAAGATTAAGATTCTATGCTGATGCTCTTTATGATGTGTCACCTTCTTCTTCCTAACCCGTCTTTATTTTAGGATTTAATTTTACTTTGACAGGTCCAGGACCTCCATTTGTACAAAGTAGGGAATTGACTCCCCCACACTTCGCTCAAAGTGTGTCTTTTGGATGTTACCTTCATCATTGGAGCACAATGACACCATGTGATGAAGAGTAGATGACTCTTGATGGTCCTTTTGCTTTGCTCGATGCTTTCCTTGTTTGGTCAACCTCACATCTTGGTTCATAGTTTCTCTTGTTCCTAGATGGTGCTCTTTTTGTCATGCCATCTTTTTGCTCTTTGCCATTTTGGATTATGCCTGCACAGGATTAGTGGACAACACATACCTGAAGGAGTATACCGATTTGAACGGGGATTGTTATCTTTAATTTATGTGCATTAGCTCTATGCTATTAGAAAGATGGGTTTATGATTATCTTAGCATAGTTTTTTTTCATGTTTTATGCAAGCATGGTTCAAGGCAAAGGTAACTTGCAAATGAAGACAAAGTGAATGATCGTTGATATTTACAGTTCTTCCATGAATGAGCTGTGTCTTCAATGTGCAAAGTTATTAGAGTTCATCAGTGCCTTGTTTCATCTCTTATTTGAATTCATCTCTTTACTTACCTAGATTGGATTTTAGATTTTCCTATAGGGGTTAGTCCAACAAAATATCCAGTGTCTACACAAGCAATATTTTAGTTCAATAACTAAACTAGACTCCATGTCTAATTTAATTAAGGTAGGCTATTTAACCTAAGCACCACGCTTAATTTAAATGCCTATGGAAGTATACGCAGCACTTCCAAACCAAAACTTACTAGAGTAAACAAAGATAGCATGAAAGCATTTTAGAGATTCATTATTCAAGTAGAGATGAAAGAGCATGATTCTTATATGGTAAGTTTAAAGGTAGAGACAACCAAGATCAGCAACATGGCATAAGATTTTTCAAAGAAGCATGTGCCCCACACTTTGAGTTCTTGCAAGGCAAGATCAAGTTTGGATGGATGTGATCTAATGTTGCTTAATTGGTTGGACATACCTTGCACCATCATCCTTCAGTCTTCTTGCTTCAGATCTGAAACGGTTAGTGACAAGAATACCCGAAGGAATATGTTCACAATTATATCTCTATACTCAATTTACAAGAGTAGTTCAGAAAGTTCATGTTGTCTATCGAGAGCGCTAGTTCTTGGTCAAAAGCTCATTGTTGGGAAACCTCAGAATCGTGCTTCAAGATGGTGAAGTGGTTTCCCCTCCAACACCAATCCTTATCTACCTACCTCAAGATCCGCACATCGAGATTTGCAATGTTTATGATAAACATATGCATCTACAACCACCCTTTTAAAGTTTTTATGGATAGGATGTATGAGGGGGTTGAAGATCTCGAGTGTGGTCATGGTAGAGAGACCAAGAGATTCAGGAGATATGTCATATGAGCATGGTTTTGATGAGGTCTTTTTGTAGTAGCTTCTATGCTCATTGATGTCATCTTCCTTACCAGTCTTCAAGGGTGATTCTACAAGAATGTCTATAGGCGAAAATATTATCTCCTTTATTTCATGCCTATGACTTTCATCAATCATATTATTGTCTAAGATCTCCTTGGGATTGGTGCCTCTCAAGCTGGTCTCATTAATGGCCTCCTCCAAACTTAGAGTCGGGAGTTTATCAGTTGGATCTAGGCCTAGACTGGATTCTATTAAAACTTCTTCATGGTCCATCCATTCCACACATTCCAGCCATTGTTGTAGCACTTCTTGGTCATCCTCAAGTCTATCATGATTCCTATGTTCTAAGTGTGTTAGTGGATCTCTAAGGTCATCATGAGACTCAAGAGAATAAGAGTCAGAGAATTCTTTGGGGTCATGGATGGGTTTTAAGATGTGTTCAGATAAGACATCTAATGTGAGCATAGAGGGAGAGAATATCAAATTGGATTCAAAATGGCTTGATTCTCCTTCTATGGCATCATTAGACATGCCATCCTTGAATTCTTCCCAAAGAAGATGCTTTCTAAGAGATTCCTTCATGAGAGGATTTGAGTTATATTCATTCGAAGGTTTCTTATGGGACTGAAAGTTTAGGCTCTTCCCGACATCAACATCAAAAGGATTATCCTCCAAAGGTTAAATTTCTTCTTCTCTTGGTGGATTTTGGAATATGGATGGTTCGGGACTAATAGCTAAATCTTGGGATTGGAATAGGTGCGATTTAGCTATTGAAACTTCCTCTTGTCTTAGAAACAATTCCTTCTCTTTCTCAGGGGGTTCATATTGAATGCTAGGGCAAGGTGTCCTTCCACAAAGTTTATCAATCAAAGACCTTGCTTTACTAGCAGTCACATGAAGAAAAGATCCTCTAGAAACTATATCAAGGGACAGCTTAGAATCCCTACCGAGGCCTATGTAAAAGTGTTGAAGCAACATTGGATCTGGAATAGAAAGGTCTGGGCCTATAGTGAGGAGATCATTAATGCGATCCCATGATGTTTCTAGAGATTCCTCCTCTAACTATTTAAAGCTTAGAACCTCTTCCCGAAGATCAATCACCTTAGAGATGGGAAAGAATTTGGTTTGAAATTCAGAACATAGCAATGTCCAATCTCCTTGCATACTTCCTACGGTTTTATTGTACCAATATTTAGCTTTTCCAGTCAAAGGGAATGGAAAGAGCTTCCATCGTAGAGTCTCATCAGACATGCCAGCAATGCGAAAGCATGCACATCTTAGTAAGAACTCCCGTAGGTGTGAGTATGGGTTTTCATCTCCTTCTCCCGAGAAGGATTGTTTTTGGACAAAGTCTACCCAACACGGGCGCAGCTCATAACCAGGTGCCAAGATAGGCTCTGAAGATTCTAATGGCCTAAAGCTTGCGCTCGTGGGTTTAGCATATTGATTGATAGGAACGTGACTCATGCTAAACCACAAGTTGAAAAGAAGATAGAATGAATGAAGAAAGAAAGAAGAGAGGAGTAAAAGATAAGAATGAAGGATAAAGAGAAAAAGGATAAAAGAAAAGTTAAGCTAGGTTCGTAGTCAACTCAGCAAACTGTTTCCCCGGCAACGGCGCCAAAAAGCTTGTTGACACTTCTTAACGTCGCTACCAAAAATAGAGATAAACCCCTATCCCCGGCAACGGCGCCAAAAAGCGTGTTGATATCTGTTAACGCCCACTGAATGATCCGCAAGCGCACGGATACCGTTGTAGCTTTATCCCAGAGTATTCCAGGTTTCGTTCCACTGAGAAAGGTGTGAGATCAACTACGGTCTAACTTAACTAGGGGTAGCAATAAGGTGAAAGTAGAGAATAGATTTAGATAGAACTAAGGTAGAACTAGGGCGATAATTAATGGGGTTGAGCGTAGCAATCAAGGTTGATGATAATAGGAGAGTAGAGAGGATAACTATGGTTCACTTCTTATAACTTGGGCAAGTCTATGTCTTATATTGCTAACTGGGGACATTACATAAGGAGAGACACCAACATAGGATGTTGATTCCTTAGCAACCATGTCCTACTTGGCCTACAAACGGGATAGTGGGATAAATAAGATTCAACGGAGCTATAAGTCACCTCCGCGAGCTACCACCAAATCCAGAATGCAGGGTGCATCCACGATTATCCTAAGCCTAAGCACCTTGCTTACACCTACGATAATACTCTACTCCCCTAGGAAG
>JADLZL010001331.1:402500-412500 GCA_015844335.1 Chrysopogon serrulatus
GGACATCAGGAAATCCATGTGACTTTCAGTTTCCTCAGCGTTTTGCTTAGGGACAGCGGTGTCGTCCCAGGGGTCGCGTATTTTGTCGCTTATTTTCAGGATGGACCCAAGCTTGGACTTGGGGTGTAGGGGCCCCATGGGTGGGTCCCCTGGGCCCTATGGGCCACCCCGGTGGGACCACGTCCCGAGGCCCGTGTGTGGCCCGTTGTGGCCCGTGCGTGGCCCGTTTTGGCCTGTTTTGGCCCGTCTTTAGCCCGTTTTGGCCCGTTCTCGTCCCGTTTTCACCGGTTCTCGCCGTGCCCTTCACATAGAGGGACTTAGCCATTTTATTACCCGCTGATCGGGGCCGATGTGGCCCATTTTTGCGTCACATAACCTGCTTTGGTCCGTTCAAGTCTCGTTCTGGCAATTCATGGCCCGTTCTTGGCCCGTGCGGAGCCGTTTCCACCTCGACTGGTGCGTGCCATTCCTCGCCGTCTGGCCGCGTGGCATGACCTTATCTTGTGCACCATACACGCCATGCTGCATTGGGCACGTTGCTAGCGTGACACGACTGAGCACAAGGACAACCTTCCA
This sequence comes from Chrysopogon serrulatus, assembly GCA_015844335.1. NCBI lineage: Eukaryota > Viridiplantae > Streptophyta > Magnoliopsida > Poales > Poaceae > Chrysopogon > Chrysopogon serrulatus. The sequence continues at coordinate 403,077 of JADLZL010001331.1, forward strand.
CAATTTGGCAACGTTCGTAGGTACATGCGTGGCACGGTGCCCCCCTCCATCCACACTTTGCTACCAAACCATTCATCCACGCTTGCCCTATGGGTGGGTTTACCGCATGTTGCCCCTCTCCATCCACACATTGCCACGTAGCATGCATCTGCACTTGCCCTGTAGGCGGCCTTGGTACCACGCTTGGGCGGCCGATTAGGCAAGCCCACACTTTGGCACATAACCATGCATCACACTTGCCCTATAGGTGGCCTTCGCCCGATGACTTGGGCTGCCCCTGCCACTTATGGCGTGAAGGGGACTTGGCTTTCTCGTGGACTCGTGTTGTCCTTAGGCACTATGTAGGCACTTGGTGTTCCTGGGGTCAGTCGACGAGTCACAGGGGTCGCGAGCCTGACCTGGGCCTGGGGGGTGGAGGGGGGAGGGACGAATCTGTGCGACGCAGGGCTGGATCTCAGTGGATCGTGGCAGCAAGGCCACTCTGCCACTTACAATGCCCCGTTGCGTTTTAAGTCGTCTGCAAATTATTCAGCCCGCCCCGTGCGAGCAGTGTTGACATTTCTAACGTCGCTACTAGAAATAGAGGTAAATCTCTATCCCCGGCAACGGCGCCAAAAATGCTTGTTGGTATTTCTTATGCACAACTAAAATATGAAAGATTCGCAAGCGCCACAGAAAACCATTGTAGCATTTTTAGGGAGTATTCGGGTATCGTTATTTATATTTTACCACTGGGAAACAATGGATAAAGACATTGATAGTTCACCATCATGTATCTACTTAGTACACCAACTAGACTAGAGTAGGGGTAAAGGGTAAATGATAGGAGTTATGCATAATGACACACACGGGAGAATTCTATGATAAAAGAGTAAATAGCTAAAGTGAGAGGACAACGGGAGAGTTCAAGGTTCCTAAATACTTCTCTATTACTTGGGTTCTATAACAACTGATTTATGGAAGGTAAAGCAATAACACAATAACACTTCAGGACATCAGAACACTAGTCACGGAAAGGGGTGAGAAAGGGACTAGGAAGCTCTGACTACGGTCCTACAAACACCAACCCTAACATGGTGGAATACGTCGGCCGTCATGGCTGTCACCACACGGGGCTACCACAACTATATGTTGGACTGGGTGCAATCTCAGGTAACCTATAGCCTAGACTCCATGTCTACACTAACGATTACTACTCTAATCACATATAATAACTAGAGCACCTAATATAGGCGGAGATCCTATGCTAAAGTATAACAACTATACTAGCCAATTAAATGTAATGCATAAAAGTAAATAGAGAAGATAAACTATATTAAAGCATAAGTCTTACAAAGAATAAATACAAAGACATACCAAAACTCTGATGACTCCTCCAAAGACTCCTCCGGAACCCGGGCGTAGCACCGCTCTCCCTAACTCTCAACTAGAACTAATCTACTACATTGGAAAGTCTAGCCCTAATTCTCTAGAGATGAGAGGTCATCCATTCGAGGGACGCCTCTACATCTCCATAATAATGTGGTGCCCTTAGGGAGGGGGGTCTACCTCTTTATTTATAGTCTAGAAAAGCCTCCACCTCTTACGGGCCGAGGCGATGTGGGACTAATTCGACTTCGACAGCGGTGGAGATACAAACCCTAAGGCGGTAGGAGGCCCCTCCGTCAAAAGCGGGCCCCGAATGGGCTCTACGTGGGGCGCCGGCCGGCCTCGGGGTGGGGCCAGGCGGCCCCACCCCCAGTAGCAGTGGGCCCCACCTTCGATGTACGTCATCTTACGGTGCCTTCTAGAGTCTTCTAGTGTTGGTTTCGATGTAGAATTGATATCTTTTGACTCCGAACTCCAAATATAGCAAATGATATGTTCGTTTCGATCGTCTCGACGAGCCCGTCGCAATGGTGCTGTCCAATTTCCTATTTAAGATACTTTTATTTGATGGAAAATTGCATACTCCTGCAACACAAGTGAGAACACCAAAACTCATGGAACTTGTTAGAATCAAAACCTACAACTATGCTTTATGGTTGATATCATGTTATATTGAGCAATAGTTGATGGTATAAAATAGGCATTAAGGACCATCAACAAGCAGCTCGGCGATCCGCCCGGAAAAACGGGTTCGGGGAGGGACCTCGTTGACGATTCTTAACTCATATATATAACCGCCAACACTCACATAAAATGAAGGAATATGAACACCGAACATAGAAATAGGACTTATAACTAACAAGTTCCACAAAGTTTTGGTGATTCATCTCTTGCAGGAGGACAATGATGAAAACTACTATAAAATGGCTCAAAAGCATGCATAATACACATGAAAACATTACCTAAAAGGAGCCCAAGTAGAGAAGTCCTAGTTATCCTACAAATCCAGGCCCAGAATAGAAGGAAAACAAGACCAAACCCAATTCAAATGGCATCAACTTTAGAAATTCCTGTCATGAATCCAATCAAGCAACCACCAAGAGGGCAAGGGTACCCAGGAGCTCCACTTCATAGGGGCCTAGGCCCTAGATAGCCTAGCTAGTTGTAGTATAGGGAGTGAGAGAGGGAAGTAGAGGAGGTTCGGGCGTGTCTGCCATCTCTTGTCTCGGATCCGGTGCCCCGGGTTGAGGAGGCGGAGTGCCGGATGTGTCGGCTCCCTCTCAACGTGTACCTCTACGGCCACGTACTACTTGGAGTATGAGGTCCATGTTTGACTACGGTGGTGAGTCTCTATTAAGTATTATCTTGTGCATTACATTCTTGCGGGTTTGTTGTCTGTTACTTGCCTTAGTAGCAGATGTTCTAGTAGAGGACTCCTGATAAAGACGGATGTTCCTGGCCGACGCTAGAATAGTAATCGATAATATAGACGTGGTGTCTAAGTTATAGGTTGCCCTAGTTTGCCTCACACTCCACGGGTGAGGGGTAGGTGTGAGGTGGTGACAGCCCTAACATCCTTTGTATTCCCCCACGTTCAGGTGTGGCATAGAGCTGTTAGCCGGCATCACTTAGCAGACTAGGTGCGATCCGGTGCCTGAAGCAAGAGTGTAGTGGGTAAGATTATCTTCGGGTAGGGATCCTAAATCATAGAAGAACCTCACTACCCCTTTCCAACTCTACCCTTGTGTGGTCCTTGGACGAGCTAGTTAGAAGAAATACCTCCGTTCCTCATGGAAATACGATACCTTGAATACTTCCGGGTGAAGTGCTACGACGGTAATTCCGTGCGCTTGCGGATTTGGCTGCTTTCGCTAAGAAATACAACTAAACCCCCGAGCCCAACCCTCAGAGCCAATCCTTTTCCTGAAGTTACGGATCCGTTTTGCTGACTTCCTTTGCCTACATTGTTCCATTGGCCAGAGGCTGTTCACCTTGGAGACTGATGCGGTTATGAGTACGACCGGGCGTGGACGGTACTCAGTCCTCCGGATTTTCAAAGGCCGCCGGGGGTGCACCGGACACTACGCGACGTGCGGTGCTCTTCCGACCGCTGGACCCTACCTTTGGCTGAACCGATTCTAGGGTTGGCAGGCCGTTAAGCAAAAAAGATAACTCTTCCTGAGGCCCCCGTCGGCATCTCTGGACTTCCTAACATCACCGTCAACCGCCATGTCCCGGCTTGGGAAATCATAACCCGATTCCCTTTCGGGGATTGCGTGGGATCACGCTATCTGCCGGGGTTACCCCATCCCTTAGGATCGGGTTACCCATGTGCAAGTGCCGTTCACATGGAACTTTCTCCTCTTCGGCCTTCAAAGTTCTCATTTGAATATTTGCTACTACCACCAATATCTGCACTGACGGCCGCTCCGCCCAGGCTCGCGCCCCGGGTTTTATGGCGGCTGCCGTGCCCTCCTACTCATCGGGGCATGGCACTCGCCCAGATGGCCGGGTGTGGGTCGCGCGCTTCAGCGCCATCCATTTTCGGGGCTAGTTGATTCGGCAGGTGAGTTGTTACACACTCCTTAGCGGATTTTGACTTCCATGACCACCGTCCTATTGTCTTAATCGACCAACACCCATTGTGGGTTCTAGGTTAGCGTGCAGTTCAGCACCGTAACCCGGTTTCCGGTTCATCCCGCATCGCCAGTTCTGCTTACCAAAAATGGCCCACTAAGAGCTCTCGATACACCGGAGCAGCCGTGCCGTCCTACCTATTTAAAGTTTGAGAATAGGTCGAGGGCGTTGCGCCCCGGATGCCTCTAATCATTGGCTTTACCCGATAGAACTCGTGATGGGCTCCAGCTATCCTGAGGGAAACTTCGGAGGGAACCAGCTAATAGATGGTTCGATTAGTCTTTTGCCCCTATACCCAAGTCTGACAAAATATTTGCACGTCAGTCGCTTTGAGCCTCTACCAGAGTTTCCTTTGGCTTCGCCCCACTCAGGCATAGTTCACCATCTTTCGGGTCCCAACAGGCATGCTCCAACTCAGACCCTTCATAGAAGATCAGGGTCGGCCAATGGTGCGGGCCGTGAGGGCCTCCTGCTCGTCAGCTTCCTTGCGTATCCTAGGTTTCAGAACCCGTCGACTCGCACGCGTGTCAGACTCCTTGGTCCTTGTTTCAAGATGGGTCAGATGGGGAGCTCGTAGGCTGTTGCAGCGTAGCGCCCAGATGGGCGTGCCTTGCTTGCGGCGGAGGCCGACCGTGCCGACGGCGGCTGCCGAGGGGGCACCAAGGGCCCCGGGCTTAGGCCGCCGGTGCGAACAACAACAGTCCACGCCCCGAGCCGATCGGCGGACTAGTAGGAGCCGTTCCGCATATGACCGAGGCGCATCGCCAGCCCCCATCCGCTTCCCTCCCTGCAATTTCAAGCACTCTTTGACTCTCTTTTCAAAGTCCTTTTCATCTTTCCCTCGCGGTACTTGTTCGCTATCGGTCTCTCATCTGTATTTAGCCTTGGACGGAGTTTACCGCCCGATTTGGGCTGCATTCCCAAACAACCCGACTCGTTGACGGCGCCTCGTGGTGCAACATGGTCCGGGCCGGACGGGGCTCTCACCCTCCCAGGCGTCCCTTGCTAGGGAACTTGGGCCCGGTCCATCGCTGAGGACACCTCTCTTGACTACAATTTGAGTGGCGAAGCCACCCGATTCTCAGGCTGGGCTGGTCCCGGTTCGCTCGCCGTTACTATGGGAATCCTTGTAAGTTTCTTCTCCTCCGCTTATTTATATGATTAAACTCAACGGGTAGTCCCGACTGACCTGGGGTCACGGTCCGAGCGGCGTACGCTGCAGTGCTAGATGGGTCCTCCTGGCCGATACGCCGGCCGCGTGCCGGGGCGCTGCACCGAGAACCTCTGAGCTAATCCTTTTCCCAAAGTTATGGATCCGTTTTGCCGACTTCCCTTGCCTACATTATTCCATTGGCCATAGGTTGTTCACCTTGGAGACCTGATGCGGTTATGAGTACGACCGGGCGCGGATGGTACTCGATCCTCTGGATTTTCAAGGGCCACCGGGGGCGCACTGGACACCGCGCGACGTGCGGTGCTCTTCCGACCGCTGGACCTACCTCCGGCTGAACCGATTCCAGGGTTGGCAGGCCGTTAAGCAAAAAAGATAACTCTTCTCGAGGCCCCCACCGACGTCTCCGGACATCCTAACGTCGCCGTCAACCGCCACGTCCCGGCTCAGGAAATCTTAACCCGATTCCCTTTCGGGGATCGCGCGGGATCGCGCTATCTACTGGGGTTACCCCATCCCTTAGGATCGGCTTACCCTTGTGCAAGTGCCGTTCACATGGAACCTTTCTCCTCTTCGGCCTTCAAAGTTCTCATTTGAATATTTGCTACTACCACCAAGATGCGCGGACGGCCGCGCTCCGCCCGGTGGCGCCCGGGTTTTGTGGCGGCCGTTGCGCCCTCCTACTCATCGGGGCATGGCGCTCGCCCAGATGGCCGGGTGTGGGTCGCGCACTTCAGCACCATCCATTTTTGGGGCTAGTTGATTCGGCAGGTGAGTTGTTACACACTCCTTAGTGGATTTTGACTTCCATGACCACCGTCCTGCTGTCTTAATCAACCAACACCCATTGTGGGTTCCAGGTTAGCGCACAGTTCGGCACCGTAACCTGGCTTTCGGTTCATCCCGCATCGCCAGTTCTACTTACCAAAAATGGCCCACTAAGAGCTCCCGATTCTGTGGCACGGCTCACCGGAGCAGCCGTGCCGTCCTACCTATTTAAAGTTTGAGAATACATCGAGGGCGTTGCGCCCCCGATGCCTCTAATCATTGGCTTTACCTGATAGAACTCGTAATGGGCTCCAGCTATCCTATGGGAAACTTCGGAGGGAACCAACTACTAGATGGTTCGATTAGTCTTTCGCCCCTATACCCAAGTCAGATGAATGATTTGCACGTCAGTATCGCTTCGAGCCTCCTCCAGAGTTTCCTCTGGCTTCACCCCGCTCAGGCATAGTTCACCATCTTTTAGGTCCCGACAGGCGTGCTCCAACTCCAACCCTTCATATAAGATCAGGTTCGGCCAGCGGTGCGGCCCGTGAGGGCCTCCCGCTCATCAGCTTCCTTGCGCATCCCAGGTTTTAGAACCCATCGACTCACATGCATGTCAGACCCCTTGGTCCGTCTTTCAAGACAGGTCGGATGAGGAGCTCACAGGCCATTGCAGCGTAGCACCTAGATAGGCGCGCCTTGCGGCGTGCGGAGGCTGGCCGTGCCGACGATGGCTGTCGGGGGGCACCTGGGGCCCCTGGGCTTAGGCCGCCGGTGCGGCCAACAACAGCCACGCAAAGCCGATCGGTGGACCAACAGGAGCCGTTCCGCATACGATGGAGGCGCATTGCCAGCCCCCATCCGCTTCCTTTCTGGCAATTTCAAGCACTCTTTGACTCTCTTTTCAAAGTCCTTTTCATCTTTCCCTCGCGGTACTTGTTCGCTATCGGTCTCTCGCCTGTATTTAGCCTTGGACAGAGTTTACTGCCCTATTTAGGCTACATTCCCAAACAACCCGACTCATTGACGGCGCCTCGTGGTGCAACGGGGTCTGAGCTGGACGGGGCTCTCACCCTCCCAGGCGTCCCTTTCCAGGGAGTTTGGGCGTGGTCCGTCGCTGAGGACGCCTCTCCAGACTACAATTCGAGTGGCGAAGTGACCCGATTCTCAGGCTAGGCTGGTCCCGGTTAACTCACCGTTACTAAGGGAATCCTTATAAGGTTCCTCTCCTCCACTTATTTATATGCTTAAACTCAGCGGGTGGTCCCGACTGACCTGGGGTCGCGGTCCGAGCGGCGTGCGCTGTGGTGCTAGATGGGTCCTCCGGGCCGATACACCGGCCATGTGCTGGGGCGCTGCACCGAGAACAACTAAGAACAACTGAGTGTTGCTCGACACAATTCGTCGGTAGCCCCAACTTTGGCCCACCGTGCCCTGCTGCCTTCCTTGGATGTGGTAGCCGTTTCTCAGGCTCCATCTCCGAAATCGAACACTAATTCTTCATCACCCGTCACCACCATGGCAGGCCCTTATCCTACCATCGAAACTTGATAGGGCAGAAATTTGAATGATGCGTCGCCGGCACGAGGGCCGTGCGATCCATCAATTTATCATGAATCATCAGATCAGCGAGCAGAGCCCACATCAGCCTTTTATCTAATAAATGCGCCCCTCCCGAAAGTCAGGGTTTGTTGCATGTATTAGCTCTAGAATTACTATGGTTATCCGAGTAGCAGGTACCATCAAACAAACTATAACTGATTTAATGAGCCATTCACAGTTTCACAGTTTGAATTAGTTCATACTTGCACATGCATGGCTTAATCTTTGAGACAAGCATATGACTACTAGCAGGATCAACCAGGTAGCACGTCCTCATCGACAAGCTAGCATCGGCATCCGCACGGAGCATCGGCCAGGCTAGCTGTCGTTGTTTCCAAACGACTCAGTCTTAGGCACGGGGTGGCAAAGCCCTTACCGGCCTTCACCGCCAGCCACATCCAACACCAAAAGCGCAAGCGAGGTGTCCTTGGTGGTACCGGTCTTAGCGAACAAGACCACGAGGCAACGCCGCAAGCGCTTTAGAGCCACTGAGCCACACCCAAGGGGTGCTCTTGACGAAGGCAACGTGTAGCGAATGCAACTTCCCGTGGAACGGGTAGCGGCACGCAAGCACTTATCACAGCAGTGGGCAAAAGGTGCCCGCAAGAATGAAGGGACATAGGCACTAGGAGTCGGCCGCGCATCGGTGGGGGTCCTCCTAGCAGTCACGGGTCCAAGACAACTCATGCGCCAGCGTAGCCATGACGGTTAAGCCACCCAAAGCATCCCTCCGCACTGCGCACGGTGAGTCTACTTGCAAGGACGACAACCGAAGGTCCACAGAGCGTGAGAGCAACCTAAGTGTACCAACCAACAGAAATGTGCTGGGAACATGGACCAAGAGCGTGCAGTAAAGCTTGCAGGTTCCTCGTAAGTTGGTCGTGGCCCTCCGGCCACCTCCCTCAGTAGCCGGCAACCCACAGCAGCTCACCGAAGCAAGCCACCGGAGGCTACCAGCCACCAAGGAAGGCAACGTCATGGCACTTGATCCGGTTATGGCCCCCACTTGCCTCCCACAGTAGCCAGCGGCCTATAGCAGCCCACCAAAGTAGGCCACCGAAAGCCACCAACCGCCACGGGAGGCCACGTCATGGCCACAACCCGGCATCCCCTGCCAGCCTACGGCCAGCAGCAGCCCGTCGAAGCAAGCCACCTTTGGCTACCAGCCGGCCAGGGAGGCCCCGAGCAAACCTCTCGCTGGCCTCCTTAGGTAGCCAGCCAGCGACCAGCAGCAGCCCATCGAAGCAGGCCGCCTTTGGCTACCAGCCGGCCAAGGAGGCCATGAGCTACCACACGACTGGCCTCCAAAGCCAGCCAGCAGCCCGTAGCAGCCAAGCGAAGCAAGCCACCATAGGCCACCAGCCAGCCAAATGGAGGCATGGTCATAGCCACACACGGCCTCCCCAGCCAGTCGACGGCCAAAAACAGCCCACCGAAGTAGGCTGCCGAAGGATACCAACTAACCAAGGAGGCCGTGAGTTCCCAAAACATTATCCCACATATGCAGCTGCTGAGCAAAGGCATCCGGCTAGCTATAGCCAGACTTAGTCACCCAGGGCCACATGATGGCTAGCCATGGATGGCTTGGGCCTGCAACAGCCAGCCGAAGCTGGCCACGGCAGGCCATGGCCAGGCGGGGGTGTGAGGCATGGAGGGTGAGTCCTGGAGGAAACAAGAGTTTCTCAAGTTGTTCCCCCATTTCTCAGCCAACCGTAACCCCTCACCCCCTACAATACCATCAGGGCATCCCCCCTCCTAGAAGTTCCAGCAGTTTTCCTTCACAGAAACATACACATTTTGGAGGACATCAGGAAATCCATGTGACTTTCAGTTTCCTCAGCGTTTTACTCAGGGACAGCGGTGTCGTCCCAGGAGTCA
>JADLZL010001331.1:417500-811427 GCA_015844335.1 Chrysopogon serrulatus
GCAAACCAACTAAACTAGATGTATTGAAGTAGACAATGAACATAATAATTAAACTAAGTTAAGAACAATGTTGCTAGTAAATATCATATAAATGCAGATAATACAATAAGAAAGAAAAGCTTAAGAACTATACCAGACTCTTCTCTTCTTGATAACTTCCGGAATCCAAGACTAATTAACACGCCTTGACTCCCTCTAATCTAGATCTAACTGGGCTAAACTATAAACTAGAAGGCTATGAGGAACTAGAACTTGAAGCTCTAAATGACTTAATCTTCAACTGGCTCGACCTTGAATGACTTGGATGAGGTATTGAACGAATTAGGGTTCCTGGGGGGTCTGGCTCCGCTTATGTAGCCCGGTGGGATGCGCGACAGCCGTTTGATCAAACCGACTTTACGTAGGGCTGAGATTCATCCTCAAAGGCGGTGGAAGAAGACTCCAGAAGATGACAGGTGGGTCCTATAGGGGGAGGCCACCCGGCCTAGGTGGTGGGGCCGAGCGGCCCTACCTAGAAGCCCCTCGGGCTACCTTTCGCTCTAGTGTCTTCTAGATCCTTCTAGGGTAGTTTGGTGTATTCTTGAGTTGCGGATAATTCCGTGATGTATATTTGTAGTTATGCCCCTTTTTTGGTGTTCTTTAAATTAGTCCCTATAAATCACCAAAACTCGTGGAAATTGTTAGATAAAGCCCTAGCCTTCTAGATATTGATGTGTGTTTCATACCTTTTGATATATAAAATGTTGACGCTATCCACCGTCAATAACTCCCCCAAGCTTACCTTTTGCTAGTCCCTTAGCAAACCTAGAGTTGGATCAGGAGTTGCTACAATGCTTTCAAACAAAAATTTTCCTCTGGATTAAACAAAACTGCTCTAACTTTCAAACTCATCCATATTACCTTTTAACTATGGAGCTTTTAACCTTCACGTGGGCCTTGAGTAATTAAAAGACAGAACAATCAAGTCAAGCACTATGTCTCAAATTCTTCACTCAACTAATATTCCGAGTTTTGCAAGTTTTCGCAATAAAACACTCAAAGCTTAATTGTATGACACCCTCAAGTCTCTCAAAGTATGTAGTATTTATGGATCTCACTGAGTCATCCATGATGTTATGCCTTCCTAATTCTAGGGATTATAGTGGAGTTTATAGGATGGCATTAAACAAGGATAAGCATATTTGCAATTCATATATTGTCTATAGAGATTCAAGTCATACAATCAAACCAAGATGCGCATGTGTATGGAATATGGTGGATAGGTGTATATGTGGTGGCTAATCCTAATTCTACTTTTGCTCTTCAAAATGAATCTCTCTTCTTTCTTAGACTTTCAGACCTTCTTAGGAAAACATGGGCTATCTTTATTCTTTCTCTCTCTTTTTTTCATTGGGAGGCGGGCATCTCTTTTACTCCCTTTTATATTTCCAATATTTTTGCATAGCCACATGCATCCAATGATTGATTGAAGAGATAACAGTATAGAACTTAGAGCAAATAAACAAAGGCTGTCCTATGGGCTTATGTGTATTTTTGGATGTTCTCTCCCAGTGTAGGAGAAAAACATTTTGAGGTGGATGTGGATAAAAATGGGAAATGGTTGCACTTACTCTCAGGGTAAGAGTAATGCATATGTAGGTGGAGTGTGTGAGTGATCTTGATTTTAAAAGCATGACAAGACTCTCTTAAATATACACAAAGGTTGACTGAACTCAATGCAAAGCAAACAACATAAATGAGCAAAGGTTTCCTATTCTAAATATGTATCATATATGGCTTTGGTAGGAATTCAACTTTGTCATACAAGAGCTCATCATGTAAAGTTTTGAATTTTCAAAAGATAAATCTCCAGAATTTAGCATCGTTAGGAATAAGATAAATAGTAGCTCAAACTTTTTTATATCATATCCGTCAATCACCTAGACTTAGCTCAAGCATATTACTCCACAAGTTTCAGGTTCAAAGTAAATTCTTATATCATATCCGTCCAAAACTTAGAAGAACTCAAGGTTGAAAACTAGGTACTTGAAAGACTTCCAACAGAGCAACTATTCATCATCTCCAAGACAGAAATTTTCTAGTTCATAGTTGACTCTAGACACACTCTAATTAACTAAGACTAATTAAGACTTTTTTTATTGATTTTCAGATTTTATTTAACTAAAGACTCATAAAAGACTCAACAGACGTGGACCTCCATGTGCCCACATATTTTTGGTATTTTATAACTATAAGACAGACTCGATAAATCGCATAGGTATAGTTACCTGATAACTAGGGGATGCTCCTCCCCCAAGCTAGATGTTTGCCATATTTTGCTTGAATAATCTTTATAGTAAACTTAGCAGTGGTGACCCACTGATCGGTCTCACTCCTTAATTGGATAATCCTGTAAAGGTATACTCCAACAAGAAAACCAAAACTCGAGGCTCAAATATAATAAAGGGTTAGCGGTTAGCCAAATGAGTAATCTTTATGAGCAGATATGAATGTGTAGCAAGATTCTTATATTTTTGGACTTTTCTATTTATAGTGCAAAGGAATGAAAATTTGTTTTTGTGCTACCATAGTGAATATTCTTACAGGGTAAACCATAAGCCTAATCCTTTGGTGCTTTTTAAAGTTTTATAATAAAACAATAAGGAATTTTTATTTTCTTTTTAAACATGCAAATGAGTAAATGTACTAAAGTAATTGGATAACTACCATTGTTACCTTATGGCAAAGGGTGTGGAATTTAAAGTCCTCCGAACAAGACTTCTTGTGGTCATCATGTTGAGGGTTCTTCAGTAGATCCTGATGTTGACCTAGATGTTGAATCTTCTAGTGTTGATGACTCGGTTGAGGGGATCTCCTTCTTCTTCCATACTTTTGTTGGTTGTGAATGTTCTTCAGGTGTAGTTGATTTTTCTTTTGCTTTGTCCTCCTCAACTTTTCTTCTCAAAATGCGGTGCTGACTTCTTTTCTTAGATCTAGTGAAATCTGGTAATCCAGGAGAGTTATAATCTTTAGAATAACAGCGTACCTTTTCTTCTGGGAAGTGAAAGTGGACTTGGCCTATTCCATTTTAGATGATAGCTTTAGTGATGCTGAGGAATGGCCTTCCAAGTATGATAGGCATCTCATCTTCTTTTCCCATGTCTAAGACCATAAAGTCTGTAGGGACAGAGTGGGTGCGGATCTTAACCTTGATGTTTCTTACTAGTCCCTCTGGGATTCATGTTGTGTTATCTGCCAGCTGCAAAATATAGGTAGGATCTAGAGGTGCATTGAATAGTGTATTGTATACCTGTTTTGACATTATGTTGACAAGTGATCCAAATTGTCGTAAACGGTTGGGTAGGAAGAATTTCTGTCCAATGGTGCACTCTATTGATGGTAGACCAGGATCTCCAACTAAGACTGGTGAGACTGAGTGGCGACCTTGTCTGTATTCCATTGCCTTGACTATTTGAGTCTTCTTTCCTTCTTGCTTCTTGTTCTTCTTTCTTCCCTTTGGACAAGTCTTCCGTACTTCTTCTTCTTTGTATGTAGGCTTCTCTAAATAGTAGGTGTTGGCAGGATCTTCAAGGATCTTGTCTTTAAAACTGAATTTCTCTTCATTGCCCTTGATGGTAAAACATATCTTTACACTGTCTACATAGATGACTGCTTTTATAGTGCTCAAGAATGGTCGGCCTAGGATGATAGGACTCTTTGGGTCTTTACCGGTATCTAAAACCACAAAGTCTACTGGAACATATGATTGTCCCACTCTTATGCATACGTCATCTAGGATTCCTTCGAGGTGTTTAACTGTCTGATCTGTAAGCTGCAAGCACATATTCATGTACAACAAAGTTACCCATGGAAAAATACGATCAAAGATTACCTTTGGCATGATGTTGACACTAGCACCAAGGTCACAAACGACTTCGGAGAAATCATGTTGTCCAATAGAGATGGGAATCACAGGTCTTCCTAGATCTCCTCTCTTGAGTGGCATGGATTCATCCTTCCATCCTTCTGTCATTCCTTCTATGTAGTAACCTGCATGGACATCAACAAGATTTATGGTTTCAGGCTCTAGGGGTTGCCCAGGAATCTTACCTTCATGGATTGGTGGAACAGCGGCAGCCAGCTGAGTTGCTTCCTAAGTGTCCTATATCTCCACATTCTTCACAAGTCATGCAGGAGTCATCAATGTGCATGACTTCTCTATTCTCGTTGCTTTTGCTGTCAAGCTTCTTCATTATGAGGTCTAGCTTTGCAGTGACCACGTCAATCTCCTTAATATGGTGCATGCCTCCTCCTTTCTTGCGGGGTTGCACGCGTTCTTCATTCTAGCTCTGGTTTGAGGCCATCTTCTCCATAAGTGTTGTTGCATTGGTGAGCTTAAGTGACAAGAAAGCTCCTCCAGCTGCAACATCCATGGACTCGTGGGTACTAGAGACTAGCCCATGATAGAAGGTCTGCATAAGTAGCCAATCCTCTATCCCATGATGAGGACATTCTACAATATAATCTTGAAAACGTTCCCATGCCTCGGCGAATGATTCATCATATTGTTGATGAAAGCTTGAAATTTTCCCACGTAGAGCATTGGTCTTGCCTGTAGGAAAGAACTTTGCTAGGAAAGCAGTAGAGCATTTGTCCCATATAGTGTTGGTTGCCTTATTGTTATAGAACCACTGTTTTGTTTTTCCTAGAAGTGAGAATGGGAAAAGATGGAGTAAAATAGCATCTCTTGGTACTCCTCTGATAGTGAAGGTGCTGTAAATCTCTAGAAAGTGTTGTAAGTGTGCACTTGCATCTTCATCAGCCTTCCCACAAAACTGACTGGCTTGAACCATAGTGATAAGAGCAGGCTTGAGTTCAAATCCATTGTCGCCAATGTTGACATTAGGTCCAGTGCGGTTGTTGGCGGTTGTTGGAGCAGAGAACTTGCGTAGCGTCTTTTCAGCCATAGATTCAAAAGCTAGTGCTAAATTTCCTGATTCTTTTGATTCTTCTCCTTTGGATGTTAGAGCTTGATTCCTCGAAGATTGAGCTTCGGTGGAGGGTGTTCTTGATGGTGATTTAAAAATGTCCCTCATATTAGCAAACTTCCTTTTTTGTAAGAGTGAACGTAATTGTCCAAGAGAGCAAATCCATTCATTCATTCATTACCCTGCATAAGATATACAAATAGATAGAACAAGGGTAAGCCTGTTCAAGTTAGAGGTCAATTGGGTGATCAGTCTTATTCATAATGCATATATGTTATCAATACTTTTCCTAAGTTTATTAGCCTTCCCCGGCAACGGCACCAAAAATGCTTGTTGGCATTTCTAACGTCACTGCAATAAATCCCAAATCTCTATGTCGTGCAGTGCCACTAAAAATGTTGGTATTAATTAACTTGCCTTTAGCAACTAGCCACTAGCCTCTTTACCCTTACTCCTAACTATAAAACTAGGTTGTCATCCCCAATTGTAAAGCTAGAAATAAACTTTGGTACTAATCTTATCATTTATGTGACTAGATAGAAATAAATAAAGATACATATAAAATAAGAATCATTCTGCAAGCGGACAGATAATTATGCCATTGTAGCATTTTACCTAGAGTATTACCAGGTTGTCATTTATATTCTACCACTAAGAAGGCATTGCTAAGAAGCTACTTCGTAGTATTGATAACATGTATAAGTATATGCATTGAATAGACGATGTAACCAATGTCATATACTCTACTGATAACAGGGGTAAGTCACAAGATAATATAGATAGAATAATAATAAAGATAATGAGCCATTGCTCAGTCATCTCCTAATGATACAAATCCATCATAGCACTCTAATCATGTCAGCGTTGTCTAATCAAGTAATAGAGAAATAACTCCTAGGTATTTAATTACTTGTCAAAGCTACGTCAACTAGTGCAAGTACATCTAGTAATCATTGTCAAGTAATACTACCATAATTCCCAAACACATCAGAGCAATGTACAGGAAAAGATGAGTACAGGAACCTCATGTATATAAATACACTCTTAACCTGATAATCCTACTCTACCAATCCACCGTACGGGGGTAGGCCTACAAAGGACTCAATGGGTCTGTCACACCCATGATCTACCTCACTACCCGGCACAACTGGGGATATCCGCAGATAAGCAAAGCATCTAGACACCATGTCTACATATTGCCTACCACTCACCATATGATCAACTAGATGAGCGCTATATGAACCAGTCCATAAATATAATAGCAAACCAACTAAACTAGATGTTTTGAAGTAGACAATGAACATAATCATTAAACTAAGATGAAGAACAATGTTGCTAGTAAATATCATACAAACGCAGATAATACAATAAGAAAGAAAAGCTTAAGAACTGTACCAGACTCTTCTCTTCTTGACAACTTCCGGAATCCAAGACTGATTAACACGCCTTGACTCCCTCTAATCTAGATGTAACTAGGCTAAACTGTGAACTAGAAGGCTATTACGAACTAGAACTTGAAGCTCTAGATGACTTAATCTTCAACTGGCTCGACCTTGAATGACTTGAATGAGGTATTGAATGAATTGGGGTTTCCTGGGGCTCTGGCTCCGTTTATATAGCCTGGTGGAATGCACGACAGTCGTTTTATCAAACTGACTTCACTAGATGAGCTAGGAATACAGCCTGGGTGGTGGGGCCGGGCAGCCCCACCTAGAAGCCCCTCGTGCTCCCTTTCGCTCCGGTGTCTTCTGGATCCTTCTAGGGTAGTTTGGCGTATTCTTGAGTTGCGGATAATTCCATGATGTATATTTGTAGTTACCTGGAAATTGATAAATCACCAAAACTCATGGAAATTATTAGACAAAACCCTAGCCTTCTAGATATTGACGTGTGTTTCATGCCTTTTAATATATAAAATGTTGACGCTATCCACCGTCAACAGCCCCTCACCTGTATTTAGCCTTGGACGGAGTTTACCCCCGATTTGGGCTGCATTCCCAAACAACCCGACTCATTGACGGTGCCTCGTGGTGCGACAGGGTTTGGGCTGGACGGGGCTCTCACCCTCCCAAGCGTCCCTTTCCAGGGAACTTGGGCCCGGTCCGTCGCTGAGGACAGCCTCTCTAGACTACAATTCGAGTGACGAAGCCACTCGATTCTCAAGCCAGGCTGGTCCCGGTTCACTCGCCGTTACTAGGGGAATCCTTGTAAGTTTCTTGTCCTCCGCTTATTTGTATGCTTAAACTCAGCGGGTAGTCCCAACTAACTGGGTTCGTGGTCCAAGCAGCATGCGGTGCGGTGCTAGATGGGTCCTCCGGGCCGATACACCGGCCGCGTGCCAAGGCGCTGCATGGAGAACAACTGAGTGTCGCCCACCACATGCTGTGCCCAACACGATTCGCTGGCAGCCCCAACTTCAGCCCACCATGCCCTGCGGCATAAGGAGGCAAACACCACGTCCCTCCCCACGGGGTGGGTTGGGAGTGTCTTTTGGCGTGACACCTAGGCAGATGTGCCATCGGCCTGAAGGCCTCGGGCGCAACTTGCGTTTAAAAACTCGATGGTTCGCGGGATTCTGCAATTCACACCAGGTATCACATTTTGCTATGTTCTTCATCAATGCGAGAGCCAAGATATCCATTGCCAAGAGTCGTGTGGATTAAGATATCATCGCCGCTAGGGGAGCTGAAGGTGAGCCAACCGCTCCGCCCAGCTGGAGTGTTCCTTAACGCCTAAGGCGCCTGGGTTCTGTTGTGGCCCCTCCGCCGAAGCTCGGGGGCCTAGGCTAGGCCGAGGCCCGGCGGCATGAGAGATTCGTTCGCGGCCTGTTTTGTTTAAGGGTCATGATAATGATCCTTCCGCAGGTTCACCTACGAAAACCTTGTTACGACTTCTCCTTCCTCTAAATGATAAGGTTCAATGGACTTTTCGTGACTTCGGGGGCGGTGAACCGCCTCCGTCGCCGCAATCTAAACACATCACCAGACCATTCAATCGGTAGGAGCAACGGACGGTGTGTACAAAGGGCAGGGAAGTAGTCAACACGAGCTGATGACTCGCACTTACTAGACATTCCTAGTTGAAGACCAACAATTGCAATGATCTATCCCCATCATGATGAAATTTTCCAAGATTACCCGGGCCTGTCGGCCAAGGCTATATACTTGTTGAATACATCAGTGTAGAGCACGTGCGGCCCAGAACATCTAAGGGCATCACAGACTTATTATTGCCTCAAACTTCCATGGCCTAAACGGCCATAGTCCCTCTAAGAAGCTAGCTATGGAGGGATGGCTCCGCATAGCTAGTTTGCAGGTTGAGGTCTCGTTCGTTAATGAAATTAACCAGACAAATTGCTCCAGCAACTAAAGAACAGCCATGCACCACCACCCATAGAATCAAGAAAGAGCTCTCAGTCTATCAATCCTTGCTATGTCTAGACCTGGTAAATTTCCCCATGTTGAGTCAAATTAAGCCACAGGCTCTGCACCTGGTGGTGCCCTTCCGTCAATCCCTTTAAGTTTCAGCCTTGCAACCATACTCCCCCAGAACCCAAAGCGCAAGCGAGGTGTCCTTGGTGGTACCGGTCTTAGCGAACGAGACCACGAGGCAATGCCGCGAGCACTTTAGAGCCAGCGAGCCACACCCAAGGGGTGCTCTTGACGAAAGCAACGTGTAGCGAATGCAACTTCCCGTGGAACGGGTAGCGGCACGCAAGCACTTGTCATGGCAGTGGGAAAAGGTGACCGCAAGAATGAAGGGACACAGGCATTAGGACTCAGCCGCGCATTGGCGGGGGTCCTCCTAGCAGTCACAGGTCTAAGACAACTCATGCGCCAGCGTAGCCATGATGGTTAAGCCACCCAAAGCATCCCTCCGCGCTACGCACGGCGAGTCTACTTGCAAGGACGACAACCGAAGGCCCAAAGAGCGCGAGAGCAACCTAAGCGTACCGACCGACCAAAATGTATTGGGAACATGGACCAAGAGCGTGCAGTAAAGCTTGCAGGTTCCTTGTAAGTTGGTCGTGGCCCCCCGGCCACCTCCCTCAGCAGCCGGCAACCCGCAGCAGCCCACCGAAGCAAGCCACCAGAGGCTACCAGCCGCCAAGGAAGGCAACGACATGGCACTTGATCCGGTTATGGCCCCTTGCTCGCCTCCCACAGTAGCCAGCGGCTAATAGTAGCCCGCCAAAGCAGGCCACCAAAAGCCACCAACCACCACGGGAGGCCACGTCATGGCCACAACCCGGCCTCCCCAGCCAGCCTACGGCCAGCAGCAGCCCACCGAAGCAAGCCACCTTTGGCTACCAGCCGGCTAGGGAGGCCCCCGAGTGTAACACCTCTGGTGTTGCGCTCATTAAAACACTTGCATTAACTGGCCATAAGCATCATCATCATCTCATATATGCATGTGTATGACAAGTCATTATGCAAGTTCTATGTTGTGCCCATGAAAAGATCATTCTATGCTTGTCTTGCTTGCTTGATACTATGTCATGACCTGTAATGTTGCCAAATGTGCTCTACAGTAGCTTAAATATGCTTAGGACACTTAATGGAACAATGTTCATGTTGGTCATTTTGCCTAATGATGCCCCTAATTGATTGTTTGACTTGGTATGCCTTCTAGACCTCTTTTTTGACTGTTTCAAAAGTGCAAGTTAGGAGTTTTGAATGGCAGTGAGTCCTAAATAAAAGTTGTAGAGAATTTGTTAAGGAACAAACTTTATTTTGGGCTCAACCCATGAAAATGTGTGCAAGGTGCTCAAAATTTCACATTTACAACAGAAACAGTGTGGTTTTCAGCCCTGAAAATTTGGTTGTCCTAACTGCAATTCAGTTTATTTTTAGGGTGTTTCACAGCTCTGTAGTTTGCAAACCATGCAGTTTCAGCTCTAGCTCCTTTAAACAAAGTTGGAGAACACATATCCCTCTACAACTTCTATTACTGGACTTTGTTGTGAATTGGCCTAGTTTAGAAGTTAAAAGGACCTGAACTGGGCGGTTTCAGTCAAATTCAATCGAATTTGAATTCAAGGGGGGAAGGCAGTGGCCGACCGGCGTCAGCAACCGGCCGCCAAGTGGCGTCCGTACGCCGCAGGCGTCCCTACTAGTCAGGCCGTGGCCGCCAGCAAGGCGTCGCGACGCCCTCCCATCTCTCCCTCGCCCTCACTTCTCTCTTGCACGGCCAGAACCTGGAGAGCAGGGAGGAGAAGGCGACGCCGCCGCTGCCGCTTCTCCGCCACCGTCTAGCGCCGCAACCACCGCACCGCCTCCAAATCACCACCACTAGTAGCTCCACCATGACGTCCTCTTCCACCTGACACACCTAGCGGGCCGTTTCATCCAAAGGTGAGGCCGCATTGTGAGTTCCGCCGCCGTCCGCCATGGTCGGAGTGCCGCTGAGCTTCGAGCTCGCCCCGGCTAGCACTGCTCTGACCATCTCTCTCCCTCCCATCTAGTGTACCGTAGCCACCTTGGGTTGTAGATGACGAAGCTCCAGTTGGATAGGTCGATTATGGTTTCGGCTCACCGGAACGAAGCATGCCGCCACCGTGCGCTTGCAGGACCGCCGCCGCGCACACGAGCAGGGCTTTCCGCTGTAGCAACCTTAGCGCCTAAACCCTCGGCTCGCTTCGTCTTGATGCTATGGAGCTTGTGCGCAGCTCAATTGAGCCGCCGTTGCCAGGAACGGCAATGCCGCCGCGCCGCCGTGCCGCCATCGCTGCCGTCGAGCTAGCTCTGGCCGATGCGAGCACCCCTAACCTACCTCAATCGATGCGCCGTGATATAGGGAGCACGACGGTGGTGTTGGTTTCACCGGAGACATCACCGCCGGCGAGCTCTCATCGGTCAAAATCGGCGCCGTCGTTCTCTGTCTCTCTCTCTGGCAGGTGGGACCGGTTGACCCCTAGGGCCCGTGTGTCAGCCGCATAGATTTAGGGTTTAGGTTTTATTTATTTTTAGAAAATGCTTGTTTGTTCATAAATTCATATCTTGAGCAAATGAAGTCCAAATGTAGTGGTTCCAATTTTGTTGGATTTCTCTGAGTGTCTAGTTTTTATTAAAAATATGAAACATGGCATGTTCTGTAGTAGAAATTGTTTGGTGTATTTATTTTGTTCTATGTCTTGGAAAATGGTTTAATGCATAGCTAATTAATTCTTGATGCTAAAAATGTGAAACCAGTGGGGTTAGCTTTGTTTTGACATGCTCTGTCTAAGAAAAGTAATGGTTAGCATGTAAACATGTTTTGGTTGGCAGTTTGTTAAATAAGTTGATTAAATGTCTTGATTGGTGAGCTATTTATCATGTTTTCTATGTGCATGCTATTGAGGTGAAATCTGGTACACAGTATACATATGATGTGATGATGATATGAAAATTATGAAATCTGTTGTTTGATACTTTTCAAATGTAATTGTAAATTATCCTCCTTTAAGCTTGTGTAGCTTGTTCTTTTGCTACAGAGAGTTGTACTTAGAATTTTAATGTTAAATTTGAACTGTGGTCTATGTGAGCTATGAGTAGTCCACTGTAATTTTTATAGATTTTTCTGGTTATTTCTACTACTAGATAGCGTGCCCGTGCGTTGCTATGGGACAACAAAACTCTTACCTAAAAACACATAGATTGCACGATAAGATAACAATATTGTAAAATTAAATATTAATGTTAAAACAACATTTAATCCACTAAGGTTGGAGACAAGTAATAGTCATATCAAACATAAGGGTGTCTGCGTCTATTTCTATAATAATAGGAGAAATAAAATAACAAACATAAAAGTATGAAACATACATTAAACACACAATCCTCTCTATTCTGTTGACCAACATTGAACATGTTGGTAGCTCACACGACCACCGCCATTCGACAGGACACCATCAGGGAATCGAGCGAGAGAAAAATCCTTACTTGAGAGGCCAACAGACCAATACAAATAGGCAAAAGTGTTCAAAAAAATCCACTCATGATTATGCATCACAACACAACTTAAGCCAGTGTTTCATATACCTCTGATACCCTTTATATATACAAAGACACTAAGCTCTTAGTTGTCCATCAAATGTAAAAAGAAATTACTCAACCATCCCATGATGAGCACCGACCCCTCGAAGGCTCTACGTAGCTTGATGTGCAACCTGTTCAGATTCAGAAGAGCAGAGGCAAAATTCCATCTTCAGACATTTAGAATAATGTGAATGTGCCACATCACTCATGCATGAACCAGAGGCAATAATTAAAGAAACTCATGTATTTGTAAATGTAACCAGAACTATCTAAAAAAACAAAAGATATACAACCTCAAATAAGTACCAATACAGATTAAAAAAATATCAACATGGAAGGATCATGGAATCCTTTGGAACAAAGGTTGCATTATTGGATCGCATACGTCAAACACAAGAATGGATTCTTGGGATCGCATACGTCAAACAAAAGAATGGATTCTTGGTTCTTGGATACTTAGGATGTGAGCCTAGCTCAATTGGTTGGGTGTGACATGTGGTACTCTATGAAGAATTGCAAACTTAAAGTTTGAAACGATTCAAAACAAAGGAAAGAAGCAAGCAGGAGACTCATCGGGGATGGGGAGTAGAACAATCCGCAGCACGAGAACGACTGGAAGATTTAGACCTTTCATTTGTCATTTGGGAAATTCTTGCTGCAAACTTTGAAAAGGTTGCTATCAGGTACTGTCAAACAATTGTAGCTTTTCTCAAATTGATGAAGTACCCCGAAAAGTAAGATAAATCAATTTTTTTGCATTCTCATATCTGTCATTGACAAAAGTACTGCTGTTATAGAAAAAGAAAACACCTTCCTTAGAACTTGATGACCACAGATATGAGAATGCAGGAATATATAGAATTAAAAAGGGAAACATACCCCTGTGTTTAGCTTCATTGTCAGCTTTGTTAGGCCTTTCGTGTACATTGGTTTACAATCATCCATGCTCTCCATTGTAGGAATCCTTGGAGTTATATGGATATCATCTGTTTAGAAAAAACATTCACGCAGCCCTGAGAGTAAATGTAGATTAGAGCCACAAAGGACCAGAATGAATTGGTGGGGCAACAGGGTGGTTAATTTCACAGATTTCATTCGTTCTTTCATACTATAAAAATAAAGATGTATTGTGTCATAAGAAAAACAGTAATTCAGTACCATCAACACAATTCAGTACATGCAGCAAAGAATGATACTGAAAGGAAGTAGGGTAGTTCAAAAACCATCTCTTCAGGTCAATCTGCATACAGTGCTCATACAATGCTGAATCTGAGTCCAGGGTCTTCCATTGCGATAGTTAACAGGAAAATCTTGAATCCTCCACCCAAAAAATTTATGATGTTTTATGTTTAGGTAATAGCAATTATGACCACAAGCCACAACATTCATTTCTTATTAGAATCATGTAGCTTTAAGGTATTAAGCAGAGCAACAAAATCTTCAACATGTAATCTCTACACATTAGGAGGCACGCTCTATTGTGACCATTTTCGCTCAATATGCTGCCTCTTTTGGCTTTGGCAGTGCATGCATAAATAGTAAAATAAAACAGCATTGGCACCAGCAGGCTATTAGCTTCCTGTATGCCCATATTAAGGTATGACTAAATGCAGATTAAAGTAAGCTGGGATACATGATAGAATAAATCTTTGGCATTTTATCACAGATTTAGGAATCATATCAAACTCTACTCCCATGTAAAGCTAACAGCCAAAAGAACAATTATATATGATATCTGGATTCGATTTTATGCCAACTAAATTTCAACACCATTCAGAGTTGAAAACCATAAGGATAATTACAGCGTGGGAAAGGAAACTCCAAGTAGGAATGTATTTAATTAGTACCTGCAAAAGATGGGAATCTACCTAGCCAACTTCTGATGGTTGCATCCAACAAGTCATCAAAACACAATCTGTATCAAACCCAAAACTAAGAATAGTGCGACGACCTAGAATTTGTCACGGGTACTATGAACCTATGATGCACTACTGCCCAGCAGTATACTCATCAATCAACACTAACATAAACTCATCAGAAACTAAAAACAGAAAAAAAGGCCGAGAAACCAAACATAAATCTCTAGTGGTTTAGGAGCAGATCAATGAGATGGTAACTGTTAAAACTTGATGGAAACAATTGCATCCGAAAATATCACCTCACCAAATGCCAAATTTAGTATTTTTTATATGGTCAGTCTACACAAATACCATTAGAAAACACTGGTCTTCTGAGAACAGCTTATCGAAAGTGAAGCAATGCAACTCTGAACTCCTCAAAGCATGGCAATTTGGGTACTTTTCTCTCAGTTTAGTCTGCAAAAATATTCACTAATTAAAAAAAGGGTAACCTCTGTTACATGAGCAGAAGGATATTGGGCACCAAGTTCCTTTTGTCGTAGCCACACTGCATTGACTCAGGCATCACTCAGAACATGCTGGCGCTGCGTTAAAAAAACCAAAAGAATCGAAGTTGACAGTTTTGTGTTCGAGCACCCGTAAAGCTACAAACTGAGATAATTAGTGCCCTACTTATAAAAACAGAAAATACTACCAGTTCAACCAAGTAAACCTCTGTAATTGGATCAGATCCAAATAAAATTAGCAAAAAAAGGAAGAGAAGAGGATGAGGAGCACAAGGGCTAGAAACATTCATAGCAGAGCAGATCGAAGCACACAGAACTGCAGGAGTGGATTGAGTAAGGGACATTGATGTGCACATGTAAACTGAATTATTTTGGAAGGGATCAAAGTTAGTAGGCATAAGTGTACACATGTAATTAGATCGGATCAGATCTTAAGAGAAGGGGTAGCACACCTTCTTGGAGCTTGTCGCAGGCGGGCTGTGGCGGCGGTGGCGGCTCGAAGGACCGTCTGCGTGAAGGCGGCACGAAGCAGTGATGGGTGGAGGCGGTGCCGCGGTCGTCGACGTGGAGGCGCCGGCGCAGGTTAGGGGAGGCAACCTACTGCTCGGTCGCAAAGCAGCGACGTCGCGGAGCCCGGCGACGCGTCCGACGTCGTTGCGTCGATGGAGACGGTGGCGTGGGTTTCGGGCGTCTATGGAGACGACGGCGTGGTCGGCAGCGGCGAAGGCCAGGGCGTGCAGCAGCGGCTTGAGCGGGCGACGCGACGGCGGCGGAGACCTCGGCCGATGCGCAGGTGATTGGAGTGTTGGAGGGGGCACGGCGGGCGCTAGGCGGGAGATACGGTGATCTCCGAACGAGCGCTTCTTTCCTTTTTAACAATTTTAACAATGATACGGTGATGTGATTAGTAATTGATATGCATGGCTTCTTTCCTTTTTAACAATGATACGGTGATGTGATTGGTAATTGATACGGTGGGTAGGAGAGGCAGTCATGCGGTAATTGGTACGGTGATTGGCAGGAGAGGAGGCAGACCTATCGCATGAAAAGGCAGAACGATTGTTACTATGTTTTTTGACCGCACGAAGGAAATCTCCTCTCCTTGTTCTTTTTATTTGTAGAGATGTGCTCATTTGTGCCCTTAAATGTT
The DNA here is from genome assembly GCA_015844335.1 of Chrysopogon serrulatus. Lineage (NCBI taxonomy): Eukaryota > Viridiplantae > Streptophyta > Magnoliopsida > Poales > Poaceae > Chrysopogon > Chrysopogon serrulatus. The sequence continues at coordinate 432,999 of JADLZL010001331.1, forward strand.
TAGATCAAATGAAAAGGGTATTTTAATAAATGTTTTAGGGTGGCTTGTTAGGTTTTCTGTTGATCATTAGTCATGCTTTAACTGTTGGTTAAGTTGGGCGAGCTTAAATTGCAAGTTTGAACATGAGTAAATAATTAATTCTCCAATTTAAGCTTTTCTGGACAGCTGGTGGCACTTTTGGTTTTGCATACTTTAGATGGTGTTTTCTGACTTTAATATCTATAGCAAAGTGGTAGATAATTTCATTATCTAAATGCTGTTAAAAATTGAGAGCATTTGGTTGAGTAGTTTAGGAGTTATAGTTATATCTTGAGTGGTTCCAGAAAAGGGTTCTTCTCTGGAATTTCTGAGCAGATCTGGAAAACTTGTCTATTTGGCTTTGTTACTGTTTGAATCTGCTTGTGATGTCTAAATAGAAGTTGTAGACAATTTCATAAGCTTTCCATAATGTCCTCTTACATGTCAATTGGATTTATAGAACTCAAGTTACAGTTGTTTCTTGCAGCTGCAGTTTGTAGGTCAGGAATGCTGAATTGCTTTACAAGTGTTTGCTTGTCCTTGTGTGTGAAGTTATATCTTGTAGATGTCTTGGTAATTCGTATAAGTTGATTAGGTGCAGGTTGTAATTCTTTAACTGCTGATGAAAAGTTGTACCTTGACTTGCTTGGTGAGTAATTGAGTTTGTGTAGAGAAGAGATATGCACATACTCAGTAAATTAAAGTGATTTGAATAGAGCTCATCACCCTAGGTGGAGGGTTTACTGTTGTTGCTGTTATTCATTCTCATGCATGATCATCATTTACATTCGTTATTCTCATTTATGCATTGCATGCAATAGGATCGCCGAAGGGGGTGACGTTGTTGGAGTTCGGGAGCTTGCACCAGGAGCACCGGGAGGAGGAGCAGGAGGAACCAGTCGGCGAAAGCAACTCCATCGAAGAAGAAGAGCTAACTGAGTGCCCTAACCATGAGCCATCCACCTTTGTGAAAGGCAAGCCCCGGAGCATTCTAAGCCTCCCATCTTTTATAAATGCAATTGAGTACTTTATGTTGTTTATTGCATTAAGTATAGGAGTTGATTGGACTTACTTGCTGCATTTATCCTATCCTTGTCCAATATATATTATACCCTGAATCCTATGTCTTAGGTTAGGATCGATGCAAATTGCTTAGCCATGCTTAGACCGGTAGAAGTCGGGTGATCTCCTGTCACCCGCAAGTTATAGGTGGTTACTTCTTTGGTCACGGTTGGCTGTATGTGCTATCATGGAAATGAACCATGTGTTAATGTAAAAGAAGACTGGGCAGGGACAGTGGACCCTGTCTGAGTCACCTAAGGACTGGAAGCGTTCTCCATTCGTGGTCATGTTGAATGCAGCCCAACACATAGTTGGCCGGACCTGAGTGTCTGACCGCGAAGCCGAGTAGCTCAACTCAAGACGGAAACACAGGGGGCGGTTGGGCAATTCGCAGGAAGCGGCATACTAGACCAAGGGCAAGCATGCCTAACTGATCCTGGCGTCGTCCTTGGGTTAGCATGGCTTGAACATCCTGGCTACTGTCTTTCCAGTCTTGCCGACGTATAAACCGGGCCCGCGCCTGAGTTGTACCAAGGGTAACCTGAGACGACCCTAGCTAGCTCTGTCTCGATGTGTGTTGGGAATACCCGCTGAGCTCAGTTAGAATCGATTCGAATCGCCGTCTCTCCCGGATAGTGAGAACTTGACTATTGCCTGCGGCACCGTAGAACTCACTAAATAATGATGGTTCTAATGTTGATAATGTTCATGATGGAAGCTGTACTAAACTGGATATGGTTATTAATGCTTGTTGTAATAAAGTGATTGTTTAGTACATGTGCTCACTTAGATGAAAGGTTAAAATGAATTAAGCTGATGCTAGTATAATAATATGTTCTTATAATGCTACATATACTTTTATGCAAAATGAGTCAAGCCAGCTCCACCCAAGTAAGCCTTGCTTGATCCTTGGTGTCATTTATTTCTGGTTTATGATGGGTAAGTCTAGCTGAGTATATTCTCGTACTCAGGGTTTATTCCCTCTTATTGCAGATGATATTCTCTATAACGGCTTCTACAAGGTATGTCTTCACCCCGCTGGGGATGATAACTAGATCTCGGGCAAAGATCATCTTTACTATCTTATCATGTGCTTTTGTGGGATGAACCTACGAAGCCTGGCTTTTACTATCTTATCATGTGCTTTTGTGGGATGAACCTACGAACCTGGCTTGTATTTGAACTAAGTGTGGGTGTATTCTAATGGTTTCAAAACTATGTTGCTTTTACTACTTTGAACTTGTGTTGTAATAACTAAGTACTTCGGTTTGTGATGCTACTTGCGAACTTATTTGTGAACTCTGATGTAACGAATGGTAAACTATGTTGGATTGCGTTCAATCTTGGTTTGTATGATTGTTGGTTTGAAATCCTTCAAGATTTTTGGACTACCGGGATTATAGGGGCTCAAGAGCGGAATAAATTACTTCGGTGATTGTTTTTGCGCTTGTGCTCTTATAATTTGGGCGGTTCTGGTACAGCTGGCATCAGAGCAAGATCCAATGTTATTTGCCATTTGTCTATTTGAAAACAAAAGAATTTGTTTGCAAAAGGAAAATTTTGGGTAAAACATTAAGTATTTGCTTAGGTATTAAATCTAAAATTTAATTTACTACCATGCCAGTGGTCATCTCTTATGCCGTATTAAGGATTAGTAGATGGCTTATATAAGTACTGACTTGGGGGTTTTAATTTTTGCATCGACGACCAGGCAAAGGTGAGAAGTGTGATGACCGTAATACGCTGCCTTGTGGTCTAATGGTGGGGCAGCCTTCATATATGAAATAGCCATATATGTTGTAGATTAAATTTTTGCAGCTACGCCAAGGTAAGGTGTGTTGTGAGAGCATGATCGTCCAAACGGCGGTCTAGGGAAGTGCTAGATTGTGATATTGGATTAATTGTATGTCAAAACCATGCAATTATGAAGGTATTTAATTGTGGGTAAACTGTCGGGTAGCTGTGATACTGAAGCAAGTGTGTCGGGGCACACTTGTGGAAAGTATTTAGCTTTTACTGCTTTCAAGTGATTTTGTTGTTTGTGAAATATTATTGTGGGAACTGTTGGGCTGCAATGAATTTTTTTGTAGGTACACTAACAGCGCAAACGTGTAGACCGACTAGTTACGCATATTGAGAGAACGTATGTATGCCACCATCTAGAACGCTAGAAAAATAAATATATTCTACCCTTACAATAAATGCTCTTCTACAGATGGCCTCCTCTTCATCAGCTCCTCACCAGCGTGGTCACTTTCTAGAGCACTTTGGCACTCCCACCTTGTTGTAGAGGGTGTTGAAGCTAGCGGGGTACACCAAACCACCTCGCTACACCTGGACAGCTGTAGAGGGACAAGGCTATGCTGTGACTCTGACAATCAAAGAGAAGCCAACCATCCCTCAGGTCCAGCCTATCACCATCATTATGGGTGACGACACTTTGTGGGAGGCAGCTCAAACAGTAGCCTTTCACATGCTCAAGCAGATCAGATCGGATCACCCAGACTAGAGTTCAGTGGGGCCTATTGGGAACTTTCCTGAGGAGTGCCCAACTTCCTGGATGAACTGGGAATAGGACCCCACGCAGGCTCTAGTGCGCAACAGGGATGAGCATGCTAGCAGCACTTGTGACGCAATGAGTGCTATGTTCGCAGTCATGAAGCTTTCAATAGATCAGAAGCATGGCTTACAGGGTCGTTTGGATGCAGCCCATGAGGAGATCATGAGGCTTCACAGGGTGGCAAGGGAAAGGAAGACCCAGCTGAACACTGCTTTCCGTGCTAGGTTGGAGGCACAGGCAGAGGCACGTGAGGTGCGCATTCAACGGCACCAGGTTGTGCAGGAGCATGATGCTGCTATCTGTGAGCGTGACGAGGCTTACCATCTTGCTAAGGAGCGGGAAGAGGATAGGGAGTATATCATTGGGGTTGCCACACGCCGTGAGCGGCATTTCCTAGATGAAATTGAGGACCTCCGTCACCAGAATGACATCTTGGAAGGGTACAACAATGCTCTTCATGATGAGATCCACATCAGGCAGAATGAGATGCATCCTCTCCTCCCTCCCGAGCCACAACAGGATCCAGGTGTCATAGCTAAGGATGATGAGATGGCAGCTGAAGAGCCTCAGGAGCAGGTCCAGCCAGATGCAACGGCAAAGGAAGCAGGCGATGACTCGGGTCTCGACTTCGAGAATGATGCCTAGACTAGCTCTTAGTCCTATCTAGTCCCTTAGTGATGCTTTTGCTGGATGAATATAATTCACATGTTTTATCTTTCCTGAACAACCGTGATGTAATAGTAACTTAGGTCGTGACTTTATTCAGACCTTGCTTTTGATGTAGATGACTTGTTGGGGACAAGTGTTTCGCTCCTGTGGTGTGAGCTAATTATATCTATTACACTTTGTGTTAAATTGATGCACGACTCGCTATCATTTGTGCTATTATGTTGTTGATGTTGTGGAATGGAAATGAATTATTGTACCCTATTTTATTGCATGAATGTATTTCTCTCCAATGAATACAGTTTGGCATGATTTAATCATTATCTATATTTTATCCAAACATCAACACTGATGCTCACTTGGATATGTGATGCTGATGTCGCGCTATAACACCCGTGCGGGTAGTGCTTGAGGAGGTGCTGGTGTGGATCCACCACCACCACCACTGCCTCCCACTCCAGCTGTATTGATGGCTATGTTGGTGGAAGGGCAGCGAGCTTTGGCTGATGCTGTGCGGAAATTGGCCAACCATGTTGGGTGTCGTGGATGTCAGGACCATGATCAGGAATAGCACAGTGATTTCAGGGATTTCTTGGGCATGAATCCACCTATTTTTAAGGAAGCTGCAAAACCGCTTGAAGCTGATGAATGGCTGAATACAATGGAACAAAAGTTCCATATGTTGAATGTGCCTGAGCAGATGAAAGCTGAGTATGCTTCGCACCAGTTGCAGGGACCCGCAGGGATTTGGTGGGCTCATCATCGTACCACCTACCCTGCTAATGTTCCTATCACATGGGAGTAGTTCTATGCTGCTTTCCACGGGCGTTATATTCCACCGGGTCTCATGGTAATCAAGCACAATGAGTTTATGAAGTTGACCCAAGGCAATAAGAGTGTGACTGGGTATCTGCAGGACTTCAACAACTAGCCTAGGTATGCACCTGAATTTGTGGATACCGAGGCAAAGAAGATTACCAGTTTCAAGCGGAGTCTTGGTCCTAAGTTGATGAAGACAATGAGTACCAGCAAGTGTACCACCTTCAATGAATTTATTAGTGATACTCTGACTCAAGAGAACAATAATGCAGTGTATACCGCTTCTAAGAGCTGTAAGAGAGCCTTTGATGCTGGGTCATCTCAATCCAAGGCTCCTGTAACTTCTAGGGCTCCTTATCGCCCTCCCACTGCACCTACTCGGTACCGTCCACCTCAGAAGAAAAATTAAAACAAGACTGGCTTTCGCAGGGGTTTCATAGTTGCTCTGCCTAAAGGCTCTTCTAGTCAGCCTTGTTCTAATGTTCCACCAAGCAATATGCCATGCTAGAATTGTGGCAAGCTAGGGCATTGGTCCTAGAACTGTCCTTACCCCAAGAAGCAAGGAATTCAGAATGCACCTCATCAAGGCCATGTGCACTATACTGCTGTTGAAGAGATTTCGGCTGGTGAAACAGTCACAGCTGGTAAGTTCTTAGTTGATCACCATCCTGCTATTGTGCTCTTTGATTCTGGTGCTTCGCATTCATTCATGAGTCCTATATTTGCATCTGAGCACGACATGAAGATAATCAACCTTGAAGAGGGTAAATTCAATATTAGTGCAGCGGGTAACCCCGTGGCTACCAACTAGATAGTAAGGGGTGTACGTCTTGATATTGGTGGGCGGGTGCATAGCGAAACCTTTATCATCTTACCCAACCTGAAGATACATGTGATATTAGGAATGAGGTGGATGAGTAATCATGGTGTCCTTATTGATACGTCCAATAGAGTGGTTATGTTGAGAGATCCCAATAATCAAGAAGCTTTCCTAGTACCTCTTCCTAATTTTTTGAATCCAAGTTCTACAGTAAATTCTGTTCTTAGTGACAGTATCGCAGCCATACCAGTGGTATGCGAGTTTCTAGATGTATTCCCGGAAGAGTTGCCCGGTCTACCACCTATGTGTGATGTAGAGTTCAAGATAGATTTAATCCCAGGTGCCGCTCCAATATCTAGAAGGCCTTATCGGATGCCCCCTAATGAGCTTGCAGTAATGAAGGAGGAATTAAAGAAGTTGATGACTCAAGGCTTAATTCATCCTAGTTCTTCTCCATGGGGTTGTCCAGTTATCTTTGTCAAGAAGAAAGATCAATCCTTGCGTATGTGCGTAGATTACCAGCCTCTTAATGAAGTTACTATCAAGAATAAGTATCCGTTGCCTCAGATTGATATCTTATTTGATCAACTCTCTCGAGCCAAAGTATTCTCCAAAATTGACTTGCGTTCAGGGTATCATCAGATTTGAATTTGTCCTGAAGACATTGAAAAGACGGCTTTCTCAACCAGATATGGGTTATATAAGTATCTTGTCATGTCTTTTGGTCTGACGAATGCTCCTACCCATTTCATGTACCTAATGAACTCAGTGTTCATGCCGGAGTTAGATAAATTTGTTGTGGTGTTCATTGATGATATCTTAGTCTACTCTAAAAATGAAGAAGACCACGCAAAGCATCTGAGAGTGGTGTTGACCAGACTGCGGGAACATCAGCTGTATGCTAAGTTCAGCAAGTGTGAATTTTGGTTGAAGGAGGTTCCCTTCCTTGGCCATATTCTCTCAGAAAATGGCATTTCAGTAGATCCTTTAAAAGTACAAGTCCAAAACTGGAAAGCTCCAACTACTGTTTCTGAAGTCCATAGTTTCCTTGGTTTTCTTTGGGTATTATCGTAGGTTTATTCCTGACTAGCCAAGCCTATGACAAAGCTACTTCAGAAAGGTGAAGAGTTTGTATGGACAATGGAATGTGAGTCCGCGTTTCTGTTGACGGTGGATAACGTCAATATTCATTAGAACTTCAGACATAAGGGAATACATGAAAACACACTAGTCTAGGGTTTTAACTAACAAATTCCACAAGTTTTGCATATTCTATATTTTTCAGGGATTATTCCAGAAAAGCTGAAAAGAGGGATTCAAGTGCAAAATAAACACGAAACTTATCCACCACGGGAAATATCACGATTGGACTCAGGAAGACTCTGGAAGACACCCGAAGCAAAAGGGGGGCCAGAGGCCGCCAGGTGGGGCCGGCCAGCCCAACCCTGGGGCCGGGCGGTGCCCCTTGCTAGGGTTTGCCTCCTCCTTCTAGAAGCTTCCTCCACCGCCTCTCCTGATGCATCTCAGCCCTTGGTGAAGTCGGTTTAATCCTGCGGCGCATGCGCATCCCACCGGACTATAAATATGTGGGTAGACCCCCCCATGGAGAGAGCCAATTCATTATTCATCAAGGCCTCAAGCCATCAAGCATCAAGAAGCCTTCAAGTTCATCAAGAGCCTTCTAGTTCATAGTTCTAGTTAGTTAGATTAGAAGTAGAGGAGATCTAGTTCTTCATCGGGATCCGGAGCCCCGTAAATGCATGCGGAGCCTTGAGGAGTTCGGTATAGTTCTAGTTCTTTGTTATTGTATTCATTATTCAGATTAGGGAGACATTATTCTTAATAGTTCATATGTTCTTAATTGCAATAGTCATTGTCTACTTTGATTATATGTCTAGTTTAGTTAGTTCGATCTTATTGAGTTCATGTAGTTGCTCGTATAGCGTTTATCCAATTGTACAATGGATAGATGATAGACAATATATAGACGTGGTGTCTAGATATCTTGTTTGTGCGTGAGTGCACCACGACATGCGGGGCGTGTGGTACTCCGCGTAGGTGACAGCTACGTTGGTTCCCTTGTAGTCCACCCTCCGTGTGTAGGACAGCAGGGCACGGTCGCGAAGTTGGATAATGACTCTGTTTCACATTCTTCCTAGTTGATGCCCCTTACATGTGATTATGATATAGGGTTGACTTAGCGATGATTACTAGATGTAATTGCACTAATTAGAGTTATTCATTGATGTAGTTATAGAATTACCTTAGGCAATTAACTCCTTAGTTTATCCATTGGCTAACTATGATTATGACTAGACAATGCTCGATGATTATCTATATAATTATGATACTTGATTATGCTATCATCCGTATTTATCTATATTTATCTTGTGACCTCTCCTGTTATGATTAGAGTAGATCGACATTGGTAATATCACTTATTCATTGTATATACTTTCTTATCAATATAATAGATAGAGTTTATAACAAAGCTTTCCCAGTCATATTGTGGTATAAATATAAATTGACAACCTGGTAGAACTCTCGTAGGTAAAATGCTATAATGGTATAATTATCGTTAAAACTCGCGGCAGAATCTGTTTTAGTTTATATTCATATCTATCTGCCTAGTCATATTGAATAATACATGTAAATCTATATTTGCTCCTTAGCATTACAATTAGGGATGACAACTTAATTCATGCTTAGGAATGCTAGTGATAAAGAAGTGGCTAGTTGCTAATGACAAGTTAATTTAAATATCATGCATTTCTAATCTCATGTTAATTAAGTAGCGACGTTAGAAGTGCCAACAAGCATTTTTGGCACCGTTGCCGGGAAGGTACAATAAACTTAGGAAATATTGATAAACAAATATACAACATGGATAAAGTCATATTACCAATCAATCTCTAACTCAAACATGGGTACACACCCTTCATTGTTATCATTTGCTTATCTTATGTAGGGTGATGAATGAATGGTTTTTCTCTTCCAAAGAACTTCACTGACGATCCAGAGAAACTCCTTAGAAAGAATAAGTTTGTAGAAGCAAGGGATAAATTCGAGTCATCATCAAGAACACCCGCTGCTACTCAAGCTAGCTCTTCGGAGGAGCCGGCTCCAACATTGGAAGAAGAATTAGAAGAACAAGTAGAAGAACAAACAGAAGAGCAATTAGGAGAAAACCTAGCTCTGTGTTTGAAGACATGGTCGAGAAGACACTGCGTGAGTTCTACGCGCCCCCAACAACAAACAAACATCCGAATTTGGACCCGCCGGTCAACACTAGGGAGAATGGATTCAAGCTCAAGCCTGCTCTCATCACCATGGTTCAAGCCAGCCAATTCTGTGGAAAAGCTCATGAAGATGCAAGTGCACATCTACAACATTTCCTAGAAATCTGCAACACCTTCACGATCAGAGGAGTACCAAGAGATGCTATTTTACTCTGCCTTTTTCCGTTTTCATTATTGGGGAAAGCTCAGCAGTGGTTCTACATCAACAAAGACAAGAACACTACATGGGACCTATGCTCAACCCTGGCAAAATTCTTTCCTACCGCCAAGACAAATGCTTTGCGTGGGAAAATAGCAAGTTTCCAACAATAACATGATGAATCATTCACTGAAGCATGGGAAAGATTCCAGAACTACATAGAAGACTGTCCTCATCATGGGATAGAGGAGTGGCTATTAATGTAGACTTTTTACCATGAGCTTGTCTCTAGCACCCGTGAGTCTATTGATGCTGCCGCTGGGGGAGCTTTTCTGTCACTTAAGCTCTCAGATGCTAAAACACTCGTTGAGAAAATGGCCTCAAATTCAAGCTGTAATGAAGAACGTACTCGCCCCCGAAGAAAGGAGGAGGAATCCATCATCTCAAGGAAACCGACATGGTCCTTTGCCAAGCTAGACCTCATTATGAAGAAGCTAGATATAGAGAAGAAGGAAGTCATGCACATCAATGATTCTCATATGACATGTGAAGAATGTGGATACTACGGGCACTCGGCTATCAGCTGCCCTACACTACAAGAGGATGTGAACTTCATCAACAACAACACCTACTACCGTCCTCAACAAAACCAAGGGTGGAATCAGCAACCTCGACAAGGTAATTACCAAGGTAACAACCAAGGTAATAATTTTAATAATTACAATCTTCCACCTTTAAGACATTTAGTTGCTAATCAATCTAAATTGTTAGATCAAATGACTAGAAAGATAGCTTCAAATGATAAAGCATTAGAAAACATAAATACTAGATTGGACACCTTTGCTTCTGCTATAAAGAATCAGCACAGCTTTAATAAAATGCTAGAATCATAATTAGCTCAACTAGCTGCTGCTGTTCCTCCATTCGAGAAAGGTAAGATCCCAGGCCAACCGGAAGATTTAGAAATTGCTAATCTTGTTGATATTCACAATACAATCCAATACCATATTGAGCCTGCAGATGTATAGTGGATTGACCACTCTCTACCTGAGAAGATGGGAGACCCTGGAAGGCCTGTCATTCCTATCGCTATAGGATGTCATAGCTTCCCGGAGGCTATCTGCGATTTCGGCGCTAGTGTCAACATTATGCCCAAGGTAATCTATGAGAAAATATTAAATGATCCCCTGTTGTACACAAATAGGCGTTTGCAGCTTGCAGATCAGTCCATTTGCTACCCTGAGGGAGTACTAGAAGAAGTTGTCATCAGAGTGGGACAATCATATGTTCTAGTTGGTTTCGTGGTCATGGAGACAGGAGTAGATGAGAAGGCACCTATAATTTTGGGCAGACCATTCTTATGCACGACAAAAGCCATCATCTATGCAGAGTACGCCAAGATCGTCCTATCTATTAAGGACAAGAAAGAAAGATTCACATTCAAAAAAACCGTCCCCGAAAGCTCCCCGCAGCCCCCGAAGCAATTCCATCAACAAGAAGAGCAACTACAACAGTCGAGTCTTTGAAGAAAAGAAACAATAGAAGCAATAGAAGATGGAGAGAGATCAAGCATACACCTGAAGAAACTACTCAACTAATCACTGCTCTCAATACAGAAAATGATCATATGCTACCCAAGCCATTCCCAACAAAGAGAGGTGATCTAGGTATACCAATTATTGAATGCACGATCAAAAACAGCACCTTCGCCAACACCACCTGCAACACCAGATCAGGCTGCAACGTAATGTCAAAACAGGTATATGATGATTTATTTGATAATTTACCTCTATACCCAACATTTATTCAGTTGCAGATGGCGGATCAATCACTGAGGTTCCCTGAAGGAGTGATCAAGGATGTCATGGTAAGAATTCAAGGGCAATATATACCTGCAGATTTTCTAGTTCTTGATATGCAGGGAGACGATGAATCCCTGATCTTTTTGGGAAGACCATTTCTCTACACCGCCAACGTGAACATCTACATCGGTTCTGGACAGATCCACTTCAACTTGCCCACTGGAAAGGTACGCCGTCAATTTAGAACACTTGTTAACAAGGAACAAATCAGGAAGCAACGTGACAGGAGAAGACGCCAAGGCCGCAGTCAGGCTGTCCAGCCTCACTGTAGCTGGGAAGAATTTCCTGGAAAGATTGTGAAGTATGAAGACTGCTACAAGGAGCAAGAAGAGAACATACAAGCACCACACTGGAGTGAGTGGGAAGCAGAAGCTGAAAGAATGGACCAAGTCGCTAAGGCAGAAAAAGAAGAAATCCTAGCACATCTAGAAAAGTGGGAGAAGGAAAACAAAGTTGAAGAGCTGGAGCTAGAGAAGAGAGAAGCAGAAAAAACAGAAAAGAGATGGAAGGAGAAAGAAGAAGCACGCGCTGCACCACCACGCGACGGAGAGTTGACTGAGGTGACCTCAGACAATGAACCCACTAAGTAACTATTCTCCTCTATCTAAGTCCTGTCGGTAGACTTTAAATTCCGTACCCTAGCCATAAGGTTAGAATGGTAGTTATCTACTTAAGTTCACTAGTAAGTTTACTTTAATATATAGTAGCATAACTATGTTTGCACATTAAAAAAAAACAACACACACACACATTCATTGCATTATTTATTACATCACAAAATTCATATGCCCCATGTGATTAAACTTATGGGATCCCCGTAGGAATATTCACTGTGGTGGCATAAAAATAAAAATAATAAAAATAGCATTCATATTTAATTCCTGCATCATAAATAGAAAATTCAAAAAAGAGAGAAAATGAAATCCTGCTAAAATCTGGCAATGTAAAAATTTGCTCATAAAGAAGATCAATTACTCTTTGGCTGACCGCTAACCCAGTAATAAATTCGAGCCTCGAGTTTTGGTTTCCCTTTTTTAGAGTGTATTCATGCAGGAACAACATCATGACAGGGAGAAAGTCTATCAGTGGTAACCACCAGGTCTGCTATTGGCTAGCTCGCTCTGAAGGACATTTACACCAAGTATTACAAACATCCAGCTTGGGGGAGGAGCATCCCCTAGTTATCAGGTTACTACACCTAGGCGATTATTAAGTTTACCTTATATATATTCATAAAATACCAAAAATATGTGGGCACATGAAGGTCCACGGATGTTATAGAGTCTTTTGTTAGGTTGTTAATTCAAAAGAAAAAAAATATATATACATAATTATTCAAAAACCAAATAAATATTTAGTTATAGTATGTTTAGGTCAGTCTAGGCTAGAGTAATTAAAAAACTTGATGAACATTAAAAATTTATATTGGAGATGATGAATAGTTGCTCTGTTGTCATCCTTGCCAAGTACCTAGTTGCCAAACTTAAATCTTTCTATGTTTTAAACACTGCTGTTTTAATTGGAGAATTTACTCTAAACCTGAATTGTGGAGGCATAAGTTTGCGCTGAGTCTAGGTGGTTGATCGATATGGTTCATGAAGGTTGAGCCGCTATTTATCTTATTCCTAGCATTACTAAGTTCTGGAGGTTTATTTTGAAAATTTAAAATCTACATGATGAGCTCTTGTATGACAAAATATGAATTCCTACCAAAGCTAGAAATAATATTCTTAGAAGATAGGAAGCCTTTTCACATTTAAGCTGCCTGCTTTACATTGAGTTCAGTCAACCTGTGTTGTATACCTTATGAGAGTCTTGTCATGCTTTTAAAACCAAGATCATTTACACACTCCAGTCCACATATGCATTATTCCTACCCTAGGAGTAAGTGCACTCATTCACATATTTTCCATCCATGTTCATCACTAAAATGTTTCTCTCCTACATTGGGAGAAAACACCAAAAATATACACCCTATAGAAAAACCCCTGTCTTTAATGCTCTAAGTCCTAACTGTATCTCTCTAATTGGTTATTATATTCAAGGGATGCATGTGGCCATGCAACAGATTATAAAAAAAAGAGAGAGAAGGGAGAAGAAGGGAGTAAAATGGACAAATGTCCCAGCAATTTAAGCAACGGGTAAAAGATGTTCACCTCCCTGATTTAAAATAATAAAGATGGCCCATGTTTTTTCTGAGAAAAGTTTCAAGAGAGTTATCTCCAAAGAGCAAAAGTAGAATTATAATTAGCCACAAATACCATATATACACCTATCCACCATATTCCATACACATACACATCTTGGTTTGATTATATGCCTCGATTCTATGTGGATCCATTAGTTGACTTTACAATATATGCATTGCAAGTATGCCTACCCTTGTTATTGCCGATCCTATGAGCTCTACCATATATATCCTTAGCTGTAGGAGGCATAACATCATTAATGCCTTAAGGGAGAACCATAAATACCACATACATTGAGAGACTTCCGGTGTCATACAATGAAGCTCTGAGTTTTATTTTGAAAACTTATGAAAACTCCAGAATGTTAGCACTGTGAAGAATTCGAGACATATCGCTTGACTTGATTGTTCTATCTTTTGATTGCTCAAGACTTATGCAAAAACTGTAAAGCCCTATAATTAAAGATAGAATGGGTAAGTTTGAAGGTTAGAACATATATTGTTTAATCCAGAGGAATATCTTTGTTTGAAAGCGTGTGTACTTGGAAAGACTAACAACATTGTAGCAACTCCTGATCCAAAAACAATAAAAATTAGGCTTAGTTTGTTTGCTAAGGGACTGGCAAAAGGTAAGCTTGGGGGAGTTGTTGACGGTGGATAACGTCAACATTCATTAGAACTTTAGACACAAGGGAATACATGAAAACACACTAGTCTAGGGTTTTAACTAACAATTTCTACAAGTTTTGCATATTCTATATTTTCTAGGGATTATTCTAAAAAGTGAAAAGAGGGATTCAAGTGCAAAATAAACATAAAACTTATCCGCTACGGGAAATATCACGATTGGACTCAGGAAGACTCTGGAAGACACCCGAAGCAACAGGGGGGCCAGAGACCACCAGGTGGGGCCGGCCGGCCCCACCCTAGGGCCAGGCGGCGCCCCCCTGCTAGGGTTTGCCTCCTCCTTCTGGAAGCTTCCTCTACTGCCTCTCCTGATGCATCTCGGCCCTTGGTTAAGTCGGTTTGATCCTGCGGCGCACGCACATCCCACCGGACTATAAATATATGGGTAGACCCCCCCGGAGAGAGCCAATTTATTATTCATCAAGGCCTCAAGCCATCAAGCATCAAGAAGCCTTCAAGTTCATCAAGAGCCTTCTAGTTCATAGTTCTAGTTAGTTAGATTAGAAGTAGAGGATATCTAGTTCTTCATCGGGATCTGGAGCCCCGGCGTCTGTCTGGAGCGCAGGAGTTCGGTATAGTTCTATTTCTTTCTTATTGTATTCATTATTTAGATTAGGGAGACATTATTCTTAATAGTTTATATGTTCTTGATTGCAATAGTCATTGTCTACTTTGATTATATGTCTAGTTTAGTTAGTTCGATCTTATTGAATTCATGTAATTGCTCGTATAGCGTTTATCCAAGTGTACAATGGGTAGATGATAGACAATATGTAGACGTGGTGTCTAGATATCTTGTTTGTCTGTGAGTGCACCCTGACATGCCGGGATGTGTGGTAGTCCGCGTAGGTGACAGCTACGTTGGTTCCTCTGTAGTCCACCCTCCATGTGTAGGACAGCAGGGCATGGTCGCGAAGTTGGATAATGACTCTATTTCACATCCTTCCTAGTTGATGCCCCCTTACATGTGATTATGATATAGGGTTAACTTAGCGATGATTACTAGATGTAATTACACTAATTGGAGTTATTCATTGATGTAGTTATAGAATTACCTTAGGCAATTAACTTCTTAGTTTATCCATTGGCTAACTATGATTATGACTAGACAATGCTCTGATAATTATCTATATAATTATGATACTTGATTATGCTATCACCCGTATTTATCTATATTTATCTTGTGACCTCTGCCTGTTATGAGTAGAGTAGATGACATTGGTAATATCACTTATTCATTGTATATACTTTCTTATCAATATAATAGATAGAGTTTATAACAAAGCTTTCCCAGTGGTATAAATATAAATCAACAACCTGGTAGAACTCTCCTAGGTAAAATGCTACAATGGTATAATTATCTGTCCGCTTACAGAATCTATTTTAGTTTATATTCATATCTCTACCTAGTCATATTGAATAATACATGTAAATCTATAGTTGCTCCTTAGCATTACAATTAGGGATGACAACTTAATTCATGCTTAGGAATGCTATTGATTAAGAAGTGGCTAGTTGCTAATGACAAGTTAATTTAAATACCATGCATTTCTAATCTCGTTAATTTGTAGCAACGTTAGAAGTGCCAACAGTTTCGCACTTTGCGAACGCTGTTGACCTCTGCTCCTGTCTTAGCTCAACCAGATATTGAGAAGCCCTTCGATGTCTATTGTGATGCATCAGGCACTGGTTTGGGTTGTGTGCTTATGCAGGACGGGCGAGTTATTGCTTATGCTTCCCGTCAGTTGTGAAAATATGAAGTCAACTATCCCACCCATGATCTAGAGTTGGCTGTAGTAGTACATGCATTGAAGATTTGGAGACATTACTTGCTTGGTAATGTGTGTCACATTTATACTGATCATAAAAGCCTGAAGTATATCTTTACTCAACCCGAGTTGAATATACGGCAACAAAGATGGCTTGAACTGATTAAAGATTACAACTTGCAAGTGCACTATCATCCTAGAAGGGCCAATGTAGTGGCTGATGCTTTGAGTAGGAAATCTCATTCTAGTTCAGTTATTCAAGGAGATTATCACTTAGCACATCTTATGCATCCAGTTGTGCTCCATAATATCACTTTAAGCTCTACCCTTACGAACAAGATCATTGAGGCACAAAAGACTGATGTTGGTATTTTTCATATCAAAAAGAAGATGAAGGCCAAACCAACCACGCGCTTTCGGGTTGACGAAAGGGGTGTCTTGTGGTTTGATGATCGCTTAGTGGTACCCAAAGGCAAAGAACTTAGGCAACAGATCTTAACTAAAGCCCATGTATGAAGAATTGAGGCCTAGGTTTTGGTGGACCAAAATGAAGCTGGAAATCGCTAACTTTGTTGCTCGTTGTGATACTTGTTGTAACTTCAACCCCACTCTGTCCCTAGCTGGAAATAGGAAGAAATTAGCATGGACTTTATTACGGGTTTACCTAGAACCCAAAAGGGGAATGATTCGATTTGGGTAATTGTGGATCGTTTGACCAAGACTGCACATTTTATCCCAGTTAGTACATCTATCAAGCCTCATCAGTGCGCGGAGTTATGCATGGCTTAGATTTATCGGCTCCATGGTGTGCCTAGAACCATTATATCCGATCGAGGTCCACAGTTTGTCGCTTGTTTCTGGGAACATGTTGACGGTGGATAACGTCAACATTCATTAGAACTTTAGACACAAGAGGATACACGAATACACACTAGTCTAGGGTTTTAACTGACAATTTCCACGAGTTTTGCATATTATATATTTTCCAAGGACTTTTCTAGAAAAGCTGAAAAGAGGGATTAAAGTGCATATTAATCACGAAACTTATCCGCCACGGGAAAGATCAACATTGGGACGTGGGAAGGATCTAGAAGACACCGAAGCAACCAGGGGCCGGGGAGGCCGCCAGGTGGGGCGGCCGGCCCCACCATGGTGCCGGCGGCGCCCCTCTAGGGTTTCGGGCCCCCTTCTGGAAGCTTCCTCCACCACCTCTCCTGATGCATCTCGGCCCTTAGTTAAGTCGGTTTGATCCTGCGGCGCACGTTCATCCCACCGGACTATAAATATATGGGTAGACCCCCCGGAGAGAGCCAATTCATTATTCATCAAGGCCTCAAGCCATCAAGCATCAAGAAGCCTTCAAGTTCATCAAGAGCCTTCTAGTTCATAGTTCTAGTTAGTTAGATTAGAAGTAGAGGAGATCTAGTTCTTTATCGGGATCTGGAGCCCCCGGCGTCTATCTGGAGCGCAAGAGTTCGGTATAGTTCTAGTTCTTTCTTTGTTATTGTATTCATTATTCAGATTAGGGAGACATTATTCTTAATAGTTCATATGTTCTTAATTGCAATAGTCATTGTCTACTTTGATTATATGTCTAGTTTAGTTAGTTTGATCTTATTGAATTCATGTAATTGCTCGTATAGCGTTTATCCAAGTGTACAATGGGTAGATGATAGCCAATATGTAGATGTGGTGTCTAGATATCTTGTTTATCTGCGAGTGCACCCTGACATACCAGGACGTGTGGTAGTCCATGTAGGTGACAGCTACGTTGGTTCCTCTGTAGTCCACCCTCCGTATGTAGGACAGCAGGGCACGGTCGCGAAGTTGGATAATGACTGTTTCACATCCTTCCTAGTTGATGCCCCCTTACATGTGATCATGATATAGGGTTGACTTAGTGATGGTTACTAGATGTAGTTGCACTAATTAGAGTTATTCATTGATGTAGTTATAGAATTACCGTAGATAGTTATCTCCTTAGTTTATCCATTGGCTAACTATGATTATGACTAGAAAATGCTCTGATGATTATCTATATAATTATGATACTTGATCATGCTATCACCCGTATTTATCTATATTTATCTTGTGACCTCTGCTTTTTATGAGTAGAGTAGATGACATTGGTAATATCACTTATTCATTGTACATACTTTCTTATCAATATAATAGATAGAGTTTATAACAAGCTTTCTCAGTGGTATAAATATAAATCGACAACCTGGTAGAACTCCCTAGGTAAAATGCTACAATGGTATAATTATCTGTCCGCTCGCAAAATCTATTTTAGTTTATATTCATATCTCCGCCTAGTCATATTGAATAATACATGTAAATCTATATTTGCTCCTTAGCATTATAATTAGGGATGACAACTTAGTTCATGCTTAGGAATGCTAGTGATAAATAAGTGGCTAGTTGCTAATGACAAGTTAATTTAATACCATGCATTTCTAATCTTGTTAATTCGTAGCGACGTTAGAAGTGCCAACAAGCATTTTTGGCGCCGTTGCCGGGGAAGGCACAATAAATTTAGGAAATATTGATAACATATATACAAAATGGATAAAGTCATATTACCAATCAATCTCTAACTCAAACAGGTACACCCTTCATTGTTATCATTTGCTTATCTTATGCAGGGTGATGAATGAATGGTTTTTCTCTTCCAAAGAACTTCACTGACGATCCAGAGAAACTCCTTAGAAAGAAGAAGTTTGTAGAAGCAAGGGACAAATTCGAGTCACCATCAAGAACACCCGTTGCTGCTCGAGCTAGCTCTTCGGAGGAGCCAGCTCCAACACTGGAAGAAGAATTTGAAGAACAAACAGAAGAGCAATTAGGAGAAAACCTAGCTCCTGTGTTAGAAGACATGGCTGAGAAGACACTACGTGAGTTCTCTGCCCCAACAACAGCAAACATCCGGACTAGACCAGCAGTCAACACTGGGGAGAATGAATTTGAGCTCAAGCCTGCTCTCATCACCATGGTTCAAGCCAGCCAATTCTGTGGAAAAGCTCATGAAGATGCAAGTGCACACCTACAACACTTTCTAGAAATCTGCAGCACCTTCACGATCAGAGGAGTACCAAGAGATGCTATTTTACTTCACCTTTTCCCGTTCTCATTATTGAGGAAAGCTAAGCAATGGTTCTACATCAACAAAGACAAGAACACTACATGGGACCTATGCTCAACCGCTTTCCTGGCAAAATTCTTTCCTACCGCCAAGACAAACCCTCTGCGTGGGAAAATTGCAAGTTTCCAACAGCAACATGACGAATCATTCACTGAAGCATGAGAAAGATTCCAGAACTATATAGAAGACTATCCTCATCATGGGATAGAGGAGTGGCTATTAATGCAGACTTTCTACCACGGGCTTGTCTCTAGCACCCGTGAGTCTATTGATGCTGCAGCTGGAGGAGCTTTCCTGTCACTTAAACTCTCAGATGCTAAAGCACTTGTTGAGAAGATGGCCTCAAATTCAGGCTATAATGAAGAACGTAGTCAGCCCCACAAGAAAGGAGGAGGAATCCATCATCTCAAGAAAACTGACATGGTTACTGCCAAGCTAGACCTCATTATGAAGAAGCTCGATATAGAGAAGAAGGAAGTCATGCACATCAATGACTCTCATATGACATGTGAAGAATGTGGAGACTATGGGCACTCGGCTATCAGCTGCCCTACACTGCAAGAGGATGTGAACTTCATCAACAACAACACCTACTATCGTCCTCAACAAAACCAAGGGTGGAATCAGCAACCTCGACAAGGTAATTACCAAGGTAACAACCAAGATGTACAGTGGAATGACCACTCTCTACCTGAGAAGATGGGAGACCGTGGAAGGCCTGTCATTCCTATCGCTATAGGATGTCACAACTTTCCAGAGGCTATTTGTGATTTCGGCGCTAGTGTCAACATTATGCCTAAGGTAATCTATAAAATATTAAATGATCCCCTATTGTACACAAATATGCGTTTGCAGCTTGCAGATCAGTCCATTTGCTACCCTGAGGGAGTACTAGAAGAAGTTGTCATCAGAGTGGGACAATCATATGTTCCAGTTGATTTCGTGGTCATAGAGACAGGAGTAGATGAGAAGGCACCCATAATTTTGGGCAGACCATTCTTGTGCACAACAAAAGCCATCATCTATGCGGAGTACGCCAAGATCGTCCTATCCATTAAGGACAAGAAAGAAAGATTCATGTTCAAGAACCGTGTCCTGAAAGCTCCTGCAGCCCCAAAGCAATTCCATCAACAAGAAGAGCAACTACAGCAATCAGTGCCGAAGAAAAACAATAGAAGCAATAGAAGATGGAGGGAGATCAAGCATACACCTGAAGAAACTACTCAACTAATTACTGCTCTCAATACAAAAAATGATCATATGCTACCCAAGCCATTTCCAACAAAGAGAGGTGATCCAGGTATACCAATCATTGAATGCACAATCAAAGACACCACTTTTGCCAACACCATCTGCGACACCGGATCAGGCTGCAACGTAATGTCAAAACAGGTATATGATGATTTATTTGATAATTTACCTTTATACCCAATATTTATTCAGTTGCAGATAGCAGATCAATAACTAAGGTTCCCTGAAGGAGTGGTCAAGGATGTCATGGTAAGAATTTAAGGGCAATATATACCTACAGATTTTCTAGTTCTTGATATGCTGGGAGACAATCCACGATCCTTCTGGGAAGACCATTTCTCTACACCGCCAAAGCAAACATCTACATCGGGTCCGGACAGATCCACTTCAACTTGCCCACTGGAAAGGTACGCTGTCAATTTAGAACACTTGTTAACCAGGAACAGATCAGGAAGCAACGCGACAGGAGAAGACGCCAAGGCCGCCGTCAGGCTGTCCAGCCTCACTGTGGATGGGAAGAATTTCCTGGCAAAATCGTGAAGTATGAGGACTGCTACAAGGAGTAAGAAGAGAACACACCAGCACCACGCTGGAGTGAGTGGGAAGCGGAAGCTGAAAGAATGGACCAAATTGCCAAGGCAGAAAAAGAAGAGATCCTAGCACATCTAGAAAAGTGAGAAAAGGAAAACAAAGCTGAAGAGCTGGAGCTAGAGAAGAGAGAAGCAGAAAAAACAGAAATGAGATGGAAGGAGAAAGAAGAAGCACGTGCTGCACCACCACAAGACGGGGAATTGACTGAGGTGACCTCAGACAATGAACCCACTAAGTAAGTATTCTCCTCTAAGTCCTGTCGGTAGACTTTAAATTCCGTACCCTAGCCATAAGGTTAGAATGGTAATTATCTACTTAAGTTCACTAGTGAGTTTACTTTGATTTATATAGTAGCATAATTATGTTTGCACATTAAAATATAAAAATATATATAATAACAAAAATATTTACTGCATTATTTATTGCATCACAAATTCATAAGCCCCATGTAATTAAACTTATGGGACCCCCATAGGAGTATTTACTGTGGTGGCATAAAAATAAAAATAATAAAAATAGCATTCATATCTAAATCCTGCATCATAAACAAAAAGAAGAGAAATATGAAATCCTGCTAAAATCTGGCAACATAAATCTGCTCATGAAGATGATCAATTACTTCTTGGCTGATCGCTAACCCGTTATTAAAAAAATTCGAGCCTCGAGTTTTGGTTTCTCTGTTTGGAATATATTTATGTAGGAACAATATTATGACAAGGAGAGAGTCTATCAGTGGCAACCACCAGGTCTGCTACCGGCTAGCTCGCTCCAAAGGACATCTACACCAAGTATTACAAACATCCAGCTTGGGGGAGGAGCATCCCCTAGTTATCAAGTGACTACACCTAGGCGATTATTGAGTTTACTTTATATAGTCATAAAATACTAAAAAATATATGGGCACATGAAGGTCCACAAGTCATAGTCTTTTGTTAGGTTATTAATTCAAAATGATAAAAAGATACATAATTATTCAAAATCAAAGAAATATTTAGTTATATATATTAGAGTATATTTAAAGATAGTCTAGGCTAGAGCCAATTAAAAACTTGATGAACATTAAAATTTGTTTTGGAGATGATGAATAGTTGCTCTGTTGTCATGCTAGTCAAGTACCTAGTTGCCAAACTTAAATCTTCCTGAGTTTTAAACACTGCTATTTTAATTGGAGAATTTACTCTGAATCTGAATTGTGGAGGCATAAGCTTGCGTTGAGTCTAGGTAGTTGATCGATATGATTCATGAAGGATGACCTGCTATTTATCTTATTCCTAGCATTACTAAGTTCTGGAGGTTTATTTTGAAAATTTAAAATCTACATGATGAGCTCTTGTATGACAAAATATGAATTCCTACCAAAGCCAGAAATAATATTCTTAGAAGATAGGAAACCTTTTCGTATTTTAAGCTACTTGCTTTGCATTGAGTTCAGTCAACCTGTGTTGAATGCCTTATGAGTCTTGCCATGCTTTTAAAACCAAGATCACTTACACACTCCAGTCCACATATGTATTATTCCTACCCTGGGAGTAAGCATAATCATTCACATATTTTCCATCCATGTTCATCACAAAAATGTTTCTCTCCTACATTGGGAGAAAACACCAAAAATATACACCCCATAGGAAGACCTCTGTCTTTAATGCTCTAAGTCCTTACTGTATCTCTCTAATTGATTATTATATTCAAGGGATGCATGTGGCTGTGCAAAATTCTTAAAAAAAGAGAGAAAGAAAAAAAGAAGGGAGTAAAATGGACAAATGTCCCAGCAATTAAAGCAACGGGTATAAGATGTCCGCCTTCCTGATTTAAAATAATAAAGATGGCCCATGTTTTTACTGAGAAAAGTTTCAAGAGAGTTATTTCCAAAGAGCAAAAATAAAATTAGAATTAGCCACAAATACCATATATACACCTATCCACCATATTCCATACACATGCACATCTTGGTTTGATTGTATGCCTCGATTCTCTGTGGATCCATTAGTTGACTTTACAATATATGCATTGCAAGTATGCCTATCCTTGTTATTGCCAATCCTATAAGCTCTACCATATATATCCTTAGCTGTAGGAGGCATAACATCATAAATGCCTTAAGAGAGAACCATAAATAAATACCACATTTTAAAAACATTGAGGGACTTGATTGTTCTAGGGACTTGTCATAAAGCCCTATAATTAAAGGTAATAATGGGTAAGTTTGAAGGTTAGAATGTATACTGTTTAATTAGGAGGAATATCTTTGTTTTTTACTTTTAACAATAAAACCTATAAAAAAAACAAAAGGTCTTGAGGGAATGTTGACAGTGGATAACGTCAACATTCATTAGAACTTTAGACAGAGGATACACAAATACACACTAGTCTAGGATTTTAACCGACAATTTCTATGAGTTTTGCATATTCTATATTTTCCGGGGACTTTTCTAGAAAAGCTGAAAAGAGGGATTAAAGTTTAATCATGAAACTTACCGGGAAAGATCAACATTGGGACGTGGGAAGGATCTAGAAGACACCGAAGCAACCCCCTCTAGGCCGGGTGGGGCCGACCCCCCTCCAAGGCTTCCTCGGGCCCCACCGCCTCTCCACCGCCTCCGATGCATCTCGGCCCTTGGTTAAGTCGGTTTGATCCTGCGGCGCACGTTCATCCCACTGGACTATAAATATATGGGTAGACCCCCCCTGGAGAGATCCAATTCATTATTCATCAAGGCCTCAAGCCATCAAGCATCAAGAAGCCTTCAAGTTCATCAAGAGCCTTCGAGTTCATAGTTCTAGTTAGTTAGATTAGAAGTAGAGGAGATCTAGTTCATCATCGGGATCTGGAGCCCCCGGCGTCTGTCTAGAGCGCAGGAGTTCGGTATAGTTCTAGTTCTTTCTTTCTTATTGTATTCATTATTCAGATTAGGGAGACATTATTCTTAATAGTTCATATGTTCTTGATTGCAATAGTCATTGTCTACTTTGATTATATGTCTAGTTTAGTTAGTTCGATCTTATTGAATTCATGTAATTGCTCGTATAGCGTTTATTCAATTGTACAATGGGTAGATGATAGACAATATATAGACGTGGTGTCTAGATATCTTGTTTATCTGCGAGTGCACCCTAACATGCCGGGACGTGTGGAAGTCCGCGTAGGTGACAGCTACGTTGGTTCCTCTGTAGTCCACCCTCCATATGTAGGATAGCAGGGCACGGTCACGAAGTTGGATAATGACTCTGTTTCACATCCTTTCTAGTTGATGCCCCCTGACATGTGATCATGATATAGGGTTGACTTAGCGATGATTACTAGATATAGTTGCACTAATTAGAGTTATTCATTGACGTAGTTATAGAATTACCTAGATAGTTATCTCCTTAGTTTATCCATTGGCTAACTATGATTATGACTAAAAAATGCTCTGATGATTATCTATATAATTATGATACTTGATCATGCTATCACCTGTATTTATCTATATTTGTCTTGTGACCTCTGCCTGTTATGAGTAGAGTAGATGACTTTGGTAATATCACTTATTCATTGTATATACTTTCTTATCAATATAATAGATAGAGTTTATAACAAGCTTTCCCAGTGGTATAAATATAAATCGACAACCTGGTAGAACTCCCTAGGTAAAATGCTACAAAGGTATAATTATATCGTAAAACTTGTAGAATCTATTTTAGTTTATATTCATATCTCTGCCTAGTCATATTGAATAATACACGTAAATCTATATTTGCTCCTTAGCATTATAATTAGGGATGACAACTTGATTCATGCTTAGGAATGCTAGTGATAAATAAGTGGCTAGTTGCTAATGACAAGTTAATTTAATACCATGCATTTCTAATCTTATTAATTCGTAGCGACGTTAGAAGTGCCAACAGAACAAATGCACAAGGCACTAGGCACCCACTTGCTTTGAAGTTCTGCTTATCACCCTCAAACTTCCGGTCAGACTGAAAGAGTCAATCAAATTTTAGAAGACTTGTTGAGATCATGAGTTCTGTCTGCAGGAGGATCTTGGGAGAACTGGTTACATTTGGCTGAGTTCTCATATAACAATAGTTACCAAGAGAGCATCCAGATGGCTCCATTTGAAGCTTTGTATGGGAGAAAATGTAGGACGCCACTGAATTGGGTCAAACCTGGTGAAAGGTGGTACTATTGATGAGGACATCCTCCACTATTAACCACTAGCAAAGACGCAACAAAGAAGGGGCCAAGTGGCCTAGTTGTAGTCGGGCGATGACTGTGTGAGCCTTTGAATAATCCCATCTTGCTTAGATTGGGAGGAGGAAGCCACCTTAAAAGAGAGAGCCACTCTTCCCCTATTGGACTAGTCTTTTATGGAGATTGGGCATTTCGCTGAGTGGGTGTGCATAAGAACTGTTGGGGTCCGGGCAACCTTAATTTATTGGGCCTCGGCCAACCCTATCTGGGCCAGATGTATCATTTGGTATCAGAGTTGGGCCCTTGTTTAAGAGGGTGGGAATGATGAGGATATCCTCCACTATTAACCGCTAGCAAAGACATAACAAAGAAGGGGCCAAGTGGCCTAGTTGTAGTCGGGCGGCCATTGTGTGAGCCTTTAAATAATCCCACCTTGCTTAGCTTGGGAGGAGGAAGTCACCTTAAAAGAGAGAGCCACCCTTCCTCTATTGGACTAGTCTTTTAGGGAGATTGGGCCTTTCTTTGAGTGGGCGTGCATAAGAACTGTTGGGGCCCGGGCAACCTTAATTTGTTGGGCCTCGGCCAACCCCACCTGGGCCAGATGTATCAACTATGGTATTGAGCTTATCTAGGATGCCGAGGAGAAGGTTAGGGTAATCCAACAACATATCAAAGTTGCCCAGTCTCGGCAGAAATGTTACACGGATAAGCGAAGACGTCCTATTGAGTTTGAAGTTGGTGACTATGTGTATCTCAAGGTGTCTCCTATGAAAGGTGTGCAACGCTTTGGAGTTAAAAGAAAATTGGCTCCAAGGTATGTGGGTCCCTACAAGATCTTGGAAAAGAGTGGCAACGTAGCATATAAGATCCAGTTGCCCCCTGAGATGGGTACAGTGTTTGATGTTTTTCACGTGTCCCAACTCAAGAAATGCCTTCGAGTGCCTGAAGAAAGAATGGAAGCACAAGACGCAGAGTTGAAATCTGATTTGACATATGAAGCTCAGCCGATAAAGGTCCATGATACCAAAGAGAGAGTTACACCTAACCGAGTAACTCGGTTCTACAAGGTTTCCTGGAACAATGAGAGCGATTGGGATGCTACGTGGGAACGTGAGGATTATTTGAAGGAAGTTTATCCCGCATTTTATTCAAGATGGTACGTGAACCTAATCTCGGGATGAGATTCCTTTAAGGGGGAGGGCTGTAACACCTCTGGTGTTGGGCTCAATAAAACACTTGCATTAACTGGCCATAAGCATCATCATCATCTCATATATGCATGTGTATTACAAGTCATTATGCAAGTTCTATGTTGTGCCCACGAAAAGATCATTCTATGCTTGTCTTGCTTGCTTGATACTATGTCATGACCTGTAATGTTGCCAAATGTGCTCTATAGTAGCTTAACTATGCCTAGGACACTTAATGGAACAATGTTCATGTTGGTCATTTTGCCTAATGATGCCCCTAATTGATTGTTTGACTTGGTATGCCTTCTAGACCTCTTTTGTTTGACTGTTTCAAAAGTGTAAGTTAGGAGTTTTGAATGGCAGTGAGTCCTAAATAAAAGTTGCAGAGAATTTGTTAAGGAACAAACTTTATTTTGGGCTCAACCCATGAAAATGTGTGCAAGGTGCTCAAAATTGCACATTTACAACAGAAACAGTGTTGTTTTCATCCCTAAAAATTTGGTTAAGTTCTAACTGCAATTCAGTTTATTTTTAGGGTGTTTCACAGCTCTGTAGTTTGCAAACCATGCAGTTTTGGCTCTAGCTCCTTTAAACAAAGTTGGAGAACACATATCCCTCTACAACTTCTATTACTGGACTTTGTTGTGAATCGGCCCAGTTTAGAAGTTAAAAGGACCTGAATTGGGCGGTTTCAGTCGAATTCAATCGAATTTGAATTCAGGGGGGAAGGCAGTGGCCGACCGGCGTCAGCAACCGGCCACCAAGTGGCATCCGTACACCACCGGTGTCCCCACCAGTCAGGCCGTGGCCGCCAGTAAGGCGCCGCGACGCCCTCCCATCTCTCCCTCGCCCTCACTTCTCTCTCGCACGGCCAGAACCAGGAGACCGGGGAGGAGAAGGCGACGCCGCCGCTGCCGCGTCTCCGCCGCCATCTAGCGCCGCAACCACCACACCGCCTCTTCCACCTGACACACCTAGTGGGCCGTTTCATCCAATGGTGAGGCCGCATTGTGAGTTCCGCCGCCGTCCGCCATGGCCGGACCGCCGCCGAGCTTCGAGCTCTCCCTGGCTAGCGCTGCTCCGACCATCTCTCCCTCCCATCTTGTGTACCGTAGCCGCCTTGGGTTGTAGATGACGAAGCTCTAGTTGGATAGGTAGATTAGGGTTTCGGCTCACCGGAATGAAGCATGCCGCCACCGTGCACTTGCCGGACCGCTGCCGCGCACGCGAGCAAGGCTTTCCGCTGTAGCATCCTTAGCGCCTAAACCCTCGGCTTGCCTCGTCTTGATGCTGTGGAGCTTGCGTGTAGCTCAATTGAGCCGCCATTGCCAGGAACGGCAATGCCACCGCCGTGCAGCGCCGCCGTGCCGCCATCGCCGCCGTCGAGCTAGCTCCGGCCGATGCGAGCACCCCTAACCTACCTCAATCGATGCGCCGTGATATGGGGAGCACGACGGTGGTGTTGGTTTTGCCGGAGACATCACCACCGGTGAGCTCTCGTCAGTCAAAATCGGCGCCGTCGTTCTCTGTCTCTCTCTGGCAGGTGGGACCGGTTGACCCCTAGGGCCCGTGTGTCAGCCGCATAGATTTAGGGTTTAGGTTTTATTTATTTTCAGAAAATGCTTGTTTGTTCATAACTTCATATCTTGAGCAAATGAAGTCCAAATGCAGAGGTTCCAATTTTGTTGAATTCCTCTGAGTGTCTAGTTTTTATTAAAAATATGAAACATGGCATGTTCGGTAGTAGAAATTGTTTGGCATATTTATTTTGTTCTATGTCTTGGAAAATGGTTTAATGCATAGCTAATTAATTCTTGATGCTAAAAATGTGAAACCAGTGGGGTTAGCTTTGTTTTGACATGCTCTGTCTAAGAAAAATAATGGTTAGCATGTAAACATGTTTTGGTTGGCAGTTTGTTAAATAAGTTGATTAAATGTCTTGATTGGTGAGCTATTTATCATGTTTTCTATGTGCTTGCTATTGAGGTGAAATCTGGTACACAGTATACATATGATGTGATGATGATATGAAAATTATGATATCTATTGTTTGATACTTTTCAAATGTAATTGTAAATTATCCTCCTTTAAGCTTGTGTAGCTTGTTCTTTTGCTACAGAGAGTTGTACTTAGAATTTTAATGTGAAATTTGAACTGTGGTCTATGTGAGCCATGAGTAGTCCACTGTAATTTTTATAGATTTTTCTGGGTATTTCTACTATGTGCTCATTTGTGCCCTTAAATGTTTAGATTAAATGAAAAGGGTATTTTAATAAATGTTTTAGGGTGGCTTGTTAGGTTTTCTGTTGATCATTAGTCATGCTTTAACTGTTGGTTAAGTTGGGTGAGCTTAAATTGCAAGTTTGAACATGAGTAAATAATTAATTCTCCAATTTAAGCTTTTCTGGACAGCTGGTGGCAGTTTTGGTTTTGCATACTTTAGATGGTGTTTTCTGACTTTATGATCTATAGCAAAGTGGTAGATAATTTCATTATCTAAATGCTGTTAAAAATTGAGAGCATTTGGTTGAGTAGTTTAGGAGTTATAGTTATATCTTGAGAGGTTCCAGAAAAGGGTTCTTCTCTGGAATTTCTGGGCAGATCTGGAAAACTTGTCTATTTGACTTTGTTACTATTTGAATCAGCTTGTGATGTCTAAACAGAAGTTGTAGACAATTTCATAATCTTTCCAGAATGTCCTCTTTCATGTCAATTGCAGTTATAGAACTCAAGTTATAGTTGTTTCTTACAGCTGCAGTTATATCTTGTAGATGTCTTGCTAATTCGTATAAGTTGATTAGGTGCTGGTTGTAATTCTTTAACTGCTGATGAAAAGTTGTACCTTGACTTGCTTGGTGAGTAATTGAGTTTGTGTAGAGAAGAGATATGCACATACTCAGCAAATTAAAGTGATTTGAATAGAGCTCATCACCCTAGGTGGAGGGTTTACTGTTGTTGCTGTTATTCATTCTCATGCATCATTTTCATTCGTTATTCTCATTTATGCATTGCATGCAATAGGATCGCCGAAGGGGGTGACGCTGTTGGAGTTCGGGAGCTTGGACCAGAAGCACCCGAGGGAGGAGCAGGAGGAACCAGTCAGCAAAAGCAACTCCGTCGAAGAAGAAGAGCTAACTGAGTGCCCTAACCACGAGCCATCCACCTTTGTGAAAGGCAAGCCCCGGAGCATTCTAAGCCTCCCATCTTTTATAAATGCAATTGAGTACTTTATGTTGTTTATTGCATTAAGTATAGGAGTTGATTGGACTTACTTGCTGCATTTATCCTATCCTTGTCCAATATATATTATACCCTGAATCCTATGTTTTAGGTTAGGATCCATGCAAATTGCTTAGCCATGCTTAGACCGGTAGAAGTCAGGTGATCTCCTGTCACCCGCGAGTTATAGGTGGTTACTTCTCTGGTCACGGTTGGCTATATGTGCTATCGTGGAAATGAACCATGTGTTAATGTAAAAGAAGACCGGGCAGGGATAGCGGACCCTGTCTGAGTCGCCTAAGGACTGGAAGCGTTGTCCGTTCTTGGTCATGTTGAATGCAGCCCAACACATACGGGAAGACTGGAAGCCAAGTAGCTCAACTCAAGATGGGAACACGGGGGGCAGTTGGGCAATTCGCGGGCAGCGGCATACTAGACCAAGGGAAAGCATGCCTAACTGATCCTGGCATCGTCCTTGGGTTAGCATGGCTTGAACAACCTGGCTACCATCTTTTTGGTCATGCCGACGTATAAACCGGGCCCGCGCCTGAGTTGTACCAAGGGTAACCTGAGACGACCCTAGTTAGTTTTGTCTCAGTGTGTGTTCAGAATACCCCCTGAGCTCAGTTGGAATCGATTCGAATCGCCGTCTTTCCCGGATAGTGAGAACTTGACTATTGCCTGCGGCACCATAGAACTTACTAAATAATGATGGTTCTAATGTTGACAATGTTCATGATGAAAGCTGCCCTAAACTGGATATGGTTATTAATGCTTGTTGTAATAAAGTGATTGTTTAGTACAGGTGCTCACTTAGATGAAAGGTTAAAATGAATTAAGCTGCTGCTAGTATAATAATATGTTCTTATAATGCTACATATGCTTTTATGCAAAATGAGTCAAGCCAGCTCCACCAAAGTAAGCCTTGCATGATCCTTGGTGTCATTTAATTCTGGTTTATGATGGCTAAGTCTAGCTGAGTACATTCTCATACTTAGGGTTTATTCCCTCTTGTTGCAGATGATATTCTCTATAACAGCTTCTGCAAGGTATGTCTTCACCCCGCTGGGGATGATGACTAGATCTCGGGCAAAGATCATCTTTACTATCTTATCATGTGCTTTTGTGGGATAAACTACGAACCTGGCATGTATTTGAACTTAGTGATGTTGCTTTTACTACTTTGAACTTGTGTTGTAATAACTAAGTACTTCGGTTTGTGATGCTACTTGCAAACTTATTTGTGAACTCTGATGTAACGAATGGTAAACTATGTTGGATTGCGTTCGATCTTGGTTTGTATGATTGTTCGTTTGAAATCCTGTGAGATTTTCGGACTACCGGGATTATAGGAGCTCAAGAGCGGAATAAATTACTTCGGTGATTGTATTTGCGCTTGTGCTCTTATAATTTGGGCGGTTCTGTTACACTGAGCAAACCTCTCGCTGGCCTCCTTAGGCAGCCAGCCAGCGGCCAGCAGCAGCCCGCTGAAGCAGGCCACCTTTGGCTACCAGCCGGCCAAGGAGGCCATGAGCTACCACACGACTAGACTCCGAAGCCAGCCAGCAACCCATAGCAGCCAACCGAAGCAAGCCACCACAGGCCACCAGCCAGCCATATGGGGGCATGGTCATAGCCACACACGGCCTCCCCAGCCAGCCGATGGCCAACAACAACCCACCGAAGTAGGCCGCCGAAGGCTACCAGCTGGCCAAGGAGGCCATGAATTCCCAAAACATTATCCCACATATGCAGCCACTGAGCAAAGGCATCCAGCCGCTATAGCCAGCCATAGCCACCTAGGGCCACATGATGGCTAGCCATGGATGGCTAGGGCCTGCAACAGCCAGTCGATGCTAGCCAAGGTAGGCCACGGCCAGGCATGCTTGGCCACCGGGGGTGTGAGGCACGGAGAGCGAGTCCTGGAGGAAACACGAGTTTCTCAAGTGGTTCCCCCATTTCTCCGCCAGCTGCAACCCCTCACCACCTACTATACCAGCAGGGCATCCCCCCTCCCAGAAGTTCCAGCAGTTTTCCTTCATAGAAACATATAAGTTTTGGAGGACATTAGGAAATCCTTGTGACTTTCAGTTTCCTCAGCGTTTTGCTCAGGGACAGTGGTGTCGTCCCAGGAGTCGCTTATTGTGTCGCTTATTTTCAGGATGGACCCAAGCTTGGACTTGGGGTGTGGGGGCCCCATGGGTGGGTCCTCGGGCCCCGTGGGCCACCCCGATGGGACCAGGTCCCACGGCCCGTGCGTGGCCCATTCTTGGCCTGTTGTGGCCGACCTGTGGCCCGTTTTGGCCTGTTTTGGCCTGTTCGTAGCCCGTTTTGGCCCATTCTCATCCTGTTTTCACTGGTTCTGGCCATGCCCTTCACATAGAGGGACTTAGCCATTTTATTACCCACTGATTGAGCCTGATGTGGCCTATTTTTGCATCACGTAACCTGCTTTGGTCCGTTCAAGTCTTGTTCTGGCAATTCATGGCCTGTTCTTGGCCCGTGCGGAGCCATTTCTGCCTCGACTGGTGCATGCCATTCCTCATCGTCCGACCGCGTGGCATGACCTCGTCTTGTGCGCCATACACGCCATGCTGCATTGGGCACGTTGCTAGTGTGACATGACCAAGCATAAGGACAACCTTCCACAATTTGGCAACATCCGTAGGTACATGTGTGGCACGGTGCTCCTCTCCATCCACACTTTGCTACAAAACCATTCATCCATGCTTGCCCTATGGGTGGTTTTTCTGCATGTTGCCCCTATCCATCCGCACATTGCCACGCAACCAACCATGTGTCCACCCTTCCATCCACACTTTGCCACGCAGCATGCATCCGCAATTGCCCTGTAGACGGCCTTGGTACCGAGCTTGGGCAGCCGATTAGGCGAGCCCACACTTTGGCACACAACCATGCATCACATTGCCCTTTAGGTGGCCTTTGCCCAATGACTTGGGCTGCCCATACCACTTATGGCATGAAGGGGACTTGGCTTTCTTGTGGACTCGGGTTGTCCTTGGGCACTATGTAGGCACTTGGTGTTTCCGCCCGATGTTCCTAGGGTCGGTCGCTCGAGGGTGGTTTTCCTGGTGACTGGACGAGTCAAGGGGGTCGTGAGCCTAACCCGAGCCTAGGGGGTGGAGGGGGAAGAGACGAATCCATGCGATGGAGGGCTGGATCTCAGTGAATCATGGCAGCAAGGCCACTCTGCCACTTACAATGCCCCCGTCGTGTTTTAAGTCGTCTACAAAGGATTCAGCCTGCCGCCCGTCGGGAAGGGAGCTTCGAGATGGCCCGCCGCGGCGCGTCGGCTAAGCGGGCTGAGCCAATGGCATGGGCCCTTAGGGCGTGAACGCCCTAACATGGGTCGGGGCGAGCGGCGGCACAGGCGCCGGTTGCTAGCTTGGATTCTGACTTAGAGGCATTCAGTCATAATCTAGCACATGGTAGCTTCGTGCCACTGGCTTTTCAACCAAGCACGATGACCAATTGTATGAATCAACGGTTCCTCTCATACTAGGTTGAATTACTATCGCGGCACGGTCATCAGTAGAGTAAAACTAACAGGTCTCATGACGGTCTAAACCCAGGTCACGTTCCCTATTGGTGGGTGAACAATCCAACACTTGGTGAATTCTGCTTCACAATGATAGGAGGAGCCGACATCGAAGGATAAAAAAGGCAACATTGCTATGAACGCTTGGCTGCCACAAGCCCGTTATCCCTGTGGTAACTTTTCTGACACCTCTAGCTTCGAACTCCGAAGGTCTAAAGGATCGATAGGCCACGCTTTCACGGTTCATATTCATACTGGAAATCGGAATCAAATGCGCTTTTACCCTTTTGTTCCACATGAGATTTCTGTTCTCATTGAGCTCATCTTAGGACACCTACGTTATCTTTTAACAGATGTGCCGCCCCAGCTAAACTCCCACCTGACAATGTCTTCCACCTGGATTGGCCCGACGAGGTCAGGCCTTAGAGCCAAAAGGAGGGGCGATGCCCCACTTCCAACTCATGGAATAAGTAAAATAACATTAAAAGTAGTGGTATTTCACTTGCGCCCAAAGGCTCCCACTTATCCTACACCTCTCAAGTCATTTCACAAAGTTGGACTAGAGTCAAGCTCAACAGGGTCTTCTTTCCTCACTGATTCCACCAAACTCGTTCCCTTGGGTGTGGTTTCGTTGGATAGTAGATAGGGATAGTGAGAATGTCATTAATCCATCATGTGCGTCACTAATTAGATGATGAGGCATTTGGCTACATTCAGAGCACTAGGCAGAAATCACATTGTGTCAGCATCCATGGGACCATCGCAATGCTTTGTTTTAATTAAATAGTCGGTTGTTCAACGCCCGGGGAAGGCCCCCCAGAGAGGCCATTCCTGGTCCGTCCCCCAGCCAGCACGTGGTGGCCCGCTCTTGCCACATAAGAAGCTCGAGCAGTTCGCCGGCAGCCGACGGGTTTGGGGCCGGGACCCCCGAGCCCAACCCTCAGAGCCAATCCTTTTCCCAACGTTATGGATCCGTTTTGCCGATTTCCCTTGCCTACATTATTCCATTGGCCAGAGGTTGTTCACCTTGAAGACCTGATGCGGTTATGAGTACGACCGGCGTGGACAGTACTCGGTCCTCCAGATTTCCAAGGGCCGCCGGGGGTGCACCAGATCTTTGTGCGACATGCGGTGCTCTTTCGACCGCTGGACCCTACCTCCGGCTGAACCGATTCCAGGTTGGCAGGCCGTTAAGCAGAAAAGATAACTCTTCCCTAGGCCCCCACCGAAGTCTCCGGACTTCCTAACGTCACCGTCAACTGCCACGTCCTGGCTCAGGAAATCTTAACCCGATTCCCTTTCGGGGATCGCGCGGGACCGCGCTATCTGCCGGGGTTACCCCATCCCTTAGGATCGGCTTACCCATGTGCAAGTGTCGTTCACATGGAACCTTTCTCCTCTTCGGCCTTCAAAGTTCTCATTTGAATATTTGCTACTACCACCAAGATCTGCACCGACAGCCGCTCCACCTAGGCTCGTGCCATGGGTTTTGCAGTGGCCACCGTGCCCTCCTACTCATCGGGGCATGGTGCTCACCCAGATGGTCGGGTGTGGGTCACGTGCTTCAGCGCCATCCATTTTCGGGGCTAGTTGATTCGGTAGGTGAGTTGTTACACAATTCTTAGCGGATTTCAACTTCCATGACCACTGTCCTACTGTCTTAATCGACCAATACCCTTTGTGGGTTCTAGGTTAGCACACAGTTCAGCACCATAACCTGGCTTCCAGTTCATCCCGCATCGCCAGTTCTGTTTACCAAAAATGGCCCACTTGGAGCTCCCGATTCTATGGCACGGCTCACCGGAGCAGCCGTGCCGTCCTACCTATTTAAAGTTTGAGAATAGGTCGAGGGCGTTGCGCCCCCGATACCTCTAATCATTGGCTTTACCCGATAGAACTCATAATGGGCTCTAGCTATCCTAAGGGAAACTTTAAAGCAAACCAGCTACTAGATGGTTCGATTAGTCTTTCACCCCTATACCCAAGTCAGACGAATGATTTGCACGTCAGTATCGCTTCGAGCCTCCACCAGAGTTTCCTATGGCTTTGCCCGCTCAGGCATAGTTCACCATCTTTCTAGTCCCGACAGGCGTGCTCCAACTCGAACCCTTCATGGAAGATCAAGGTTGGCTAGCGGTGCGGCCCGTGAGGGCCTCCTGGTCGTCAACTTCCTTGCGTGTCCAAGGTTTTAGATCCCATCGACTCGCACGCATGTCAGACCCTTGGTCTGTGTTTCAAGATGGGTCAGATGGGGAGCTCGAAGGTCATTGCAGTGCAGCGCCCCGAGGGCACGCCTTGCGGCGCGAGGAGACCAGCCGTGAGACGACGGCTACCGGGGCCACCTAGGGCTCCTGGGCTTAGGCCGCCGGCGCGGCCGACAATAGTCCACGCCCTGAGCCAATCGACGGACCAGCAGGAGCCGTTCCGCATATGACCAGGGCGCAGCGACGGACCAGCTGGGGCACGATGCCACACAACTCAAGCTCAAGCGCCCCCTCAGCCCAATGGCATAGGTGCTGATGCAGATGCAGCTGCAGCTGATGCGCCCGTCGCCCAACAAGATGCGCCCGCTGCCCCACAGGCTAATCGCGCCGCTCCACAAAGAAGAAGGCTTCAACCTCAAAACCTAGGAGATGAGTTCGACCTAGTCGGCGATCGACAGGTTCACAAGATGCCCAGCTCCAATATCGCTGTTGCGGTTCAGCAACTCCGCGGCATGCAGGCTACGCTGGCAATCGAGGCCGTCCTCGACCACCTCAAGGCCATGGAGGCTCACGCACCATGGCCATAGGGATTGGGCGAACAGTGGCAATGCCAACGATCGAGATCGGGAAAGCCAGCGGTAGCTCAGCCCTACCGCAATCAGGGCCGAGACAACCACCGAAGAGAAGGAGGCAACAGACAACCACCCCGAGCGCCCCAGGAGGTCAACCAACCTAACCCAGCCGACCTCTGTAATGTCATCGATGACAGATACCGAGCTCAGTATGGGGCGCCTGTGTAACACCTCTGGTGTTGGGCTCACTAAAACACTTGCATTAACTGGCCATAAGCATCATCATCATCTCATATATGCATGGGTATGACAAGTCATTATGCAAGTTCTATGTTTGTGCACATGAAAAGATCATTCTATGCATGTCTTGCTTGCTTGATACTATGTCATGACATGTAATGTTGCCAAATGTGCTCTACAGTAGCTTAACTATGCTTAGGACGCTTAATGGAACAATGTTCATGTTGATCACTTTGCCTAATTAAGCCTCTACATGATAGTTGACCTTAGAAGGCTCCCAAAGTGACTTTGTTTGACTGATTCAAAAGTGCTAGCTAGGAACTTTGCATGGCAGTGGGTCCTAAATAAAAGTTGTAGAGAATTTTATGTAGAACAAACTCTATTTTGGGCCCAAGCCATGAAATTGTGTGCAAGGTGCTCAAAATTGCACATTTGTAACAGAAACAGTGCTGTTTTGCAACCTGAAAAATTGGTTGTCATAACTGAATTTCAGTTTTGTTTTAGGGTACTTCATCGCCTTGTAGTTTCCAAACCCGTCCAAACCAGTGGTTCAT
Source organism: Chrysopogon serrulatus (assembly GCA_015844335.1). Classification (NCBI taxonomy): domain Eukaryota; kingdom Viridiplantae; phylum Streptophyta; class Magnoliopsida; order Poales; family Poaceae; genus Chrysopogon; species Chrysopogon serrulatus. The sequence continues at coordinate 469,581 of JADLZL010001331.1, forward strand.
CTTTTAAACAAAGTTGAAGATTGATTATAGGGCTATAAGTTTTAGTAATACACTTTTGGCTAATCATGCAAGGTTTAGGAGTTAATGACGGTTGGAAATCGGCCGTCAGTCGGCCGAAGCCTAACTGAAACGGTGCCAACGCCGTTCAAACCGGCCGGCAGTGGCCGACCGTGGCAGGCCGCGCGCGGCATCTGGCAGCCGTACGCTAGCAGAGGGCCCACCTACCAGACCGATGACGCCACCACACCCCCGCGTCGCTGCCCCATCCCTCACTCGCCCTCACATTCACTCCCTCCTCCGTTCTACTCTCTCAGGCGGAGAGGAAGAGGCGACGCTGCTGCCGCCGTGCCTTCACCGGCGTTCAGCACCCCAACCACCGCACCGCCACCCACCAAACCACGCACAGAGCTCCGCCATGACGTCCTCTTCCACCTGACACACCAAGCAGGCCGATTCATCTAGAGGTGAGGCCGTATTGCGGTTTCCGCCATTGTCCGCCATGGCCGGAGCGCCGCCGAGCTCCATGCTCGCCGCGGTCAGCTCGGCTCCTGTCATCTCTCTCCCTTCCATCTTGAGTTTCGGAGTCGCTTTGAGTCATGGAGCGTGTTTAGGGTGATGGTTAGGTTGATTAGTTCATGGCATCACCGGAACGGAGCACGCCGCCGCCGTGCTCTCGTCGCCGCCGTCGCCATGCATGCGGTTGAGCTCTCTAGAGCTTGACGCCGGCTGTAATCTGCAACCCTAGCTTCGCCCTAGGTTCCCTTAAGCTATCCCAGAGCTCAGGCGGGCTCGACATTGCCGGAGACGGCAATGGCGCCGCCGTGCGCTCTGCTCGCCGCCGGCCATGCTCCGGCCATCCCCTGACCCCACTACCTACCTCAATCAATACGTTAGGTCAAGGGGAGCATGACGGTGGTATTGGTTTCGCCGGAGACGCTGCCGCCGATGAGCTTTTCGTGGTCAAAATCCCGGCGCCGCCGTCCCCTGTCTCTCTCTCTGGCAGTGGGCCCATTGACCCGTGGGTCCCGTCTATTAGCCACGTTAGGGTTAGGTTTTTGTTTTATTTGTTTCCAGAAAATGATTATAAATCATATCTTGAGCTAGGAAAGTCCAAATGGTGTGATTCCAATTTTGCTAGGTTCCTGGAGGTGTCTAGTTTTTAATAAAAATATGAAACTTGCTATGTTCTGCAGTAGAAATTGTTTGGTGTATTTATTTTCTTCTAGGCTTTGGAAATTGGTTAAATGCATAACTAATAAATGATTGATGCTAAAAATATGAATCCAGTGGGGTTAGCTTTGTTTTAGTGTGCTCTGTCTAGGAAAAATAATGGTTAGCATGTAAACATGTTTTGGATGGCAGTTTACCAAATAAGTTGATTTAATGCCTTGATTGGTGAGCTATTTATCATGTTTTCTATACAGATGCTATTGAGGTGAAATTTGGCACACTGTCTCTTTGAGGTTTGGTGAAGCTAAGAAAAATAAATAATCTGTTGTTTAATCCTTTTCAAATGGATTTATGAATTATCCTCCTTTAAGCTTTTGTGGCTTGTTCTTTTGCTACAGGAAGTTCTACTTAGAATTTTAATGCGAAATTTGAACTGTGGTCTATGTGAGCTATGGGTAGTCCATTGTAATTTTTGTAGATTTTTCTGGGTACTTCTATTATGTGCTCATTTGTGCCCCTAAATATTTATGTTAAATGAAAAAGGTATTTTTATAAATGCTTTATGGTTGATTATTAGGTTTTCTGTTGATCATTGGTCCTACTTTAACTTTTGGTCAATTTGGGTGAGCTTGATTTGCAAGTTTAAATATGAGTAAATAATTAATTCTCCAATTTAAGATTTTCTCGATAGCTGGTGGCACTTTTGGTTTTGCATATTTTAGATGGTGTTTTCTGACTTTATGGTCAATAGCAAGTTGGTATATAATTTCATTATCTAGTTGCTGTTAAAATTTGAGAGCATTTAGTTGAGTAGTTTAGAAGTTATAGTTATATCTTGAGAGGTTCCAGAAAAGGGTTCTTCTCTGGAATTTCTGGGTAGATCTAGAAAACTTATACATTTGACTTTGTTAATATTTGAATCTGCTTGTGATGTCTAAATAAAAGTTGTAGGCAATTTCATAAGCTTTCCAGAATGTCTTCTTACATGTCATTTGGAGTTATAGAACTCAAGTTATAGTTGTTTCTATCAGCTGCTGTTTGTAGGTCAGTAATGCTAAATTTCTTTACAAGTGTTGCTTGTCCTTGTGTGTGAAGTTATATCTTGTAGATGTCTTGCTAATTCATATAAGTTGATTAGGTGCAGGTTGTAATTCTTTAACTGATGATGAAAAGTTGTACCTTGACTTGCTTGGTGAGTATTTGAGTTTGTGTAGAGAGGAGATATGCACATACTCAGTAAATTAAATTGATTTGAATAGAGCTCATCACTCTAAGTGGAGGGTTTACTGTTGTTGCTGTTATTCATTCTCATGCATGATCATCATTTGCATTCGTTATTCTCATTATGCATTGCATTCAATAGGTTCACCGAAGGGGGTGACACTGCTGGAGTTCGGGAGCCTGGACCAGGAATACCCGACGGAGGAGAGGCAGGAGGAACCAGCTAGCGAAAGCAACTCCGTCAAAGAAGAAGAGCTAATTGAGTGCCCTAACCACGAGCCATCCACCTTCATGAAAGGCAAGCCCCGGAGCATTCTAAGCCTCCCATCTTTTATAAATGCAACTTTATGTTGTTTATTGCATTTATAGGAGTTGATTGAAAATTTGCTACATTTATCCTAGTATATTGCATTAAGTATAGGAGTTGATTGAAAATACTTGCTACATTTATCCTATCCTTGTTCAGTATATATAAATATTATACCCTGAATCCTATGTCTTAGGTTAGGATCGATGCAAATGCTTAGCCATGCTTAGACTGGTAGAAGTCGGGTGATTTCCTGTCATCCACGAGCTATAGGTGGTTACTTCTCTGGTCACGGTTGGCTATATTGTGCTATCATGGAAATGAACCATGTGTTAATCTAAAAGAAGGTCGAGCAGGGATAGTGGATCCTGTCTGAGTCGATTAAGGACTGGATGCGTTGTACGCACTTGGCCATTATTGACGGTGGATAACGTCAACTTTTATTAGAACTTTAGACATGAAAGGATATATGAATACACACTAGTCTAGGGTTTTAACTGACAATGTCCTCGAGTTTTGTATATTCAGTATTTTCTAGGGATTATTCCAGAAAAGCATAAAATAGGGATTAGAGTGCATAATTATCATGAAGCATAACCGTGAAGGCAAAACACCGTCATTGGGCTCAGGAAGCATCTAGAAGACACCCGAAGCAATGGGACCCCGAGAGGCCCACATGTGGGGCCGATCGGCCCTACTGCCACACCGGGCGGCCCCCTAGGGTTAGGGTTGGCCGCCACCTTCTGGAGTCTTCGTCCACCGCCTATGATGAGTCATCCTGGCCCTTGGTTAAGTCGGTTTGATCTTGCGGCGCACGTTCATCCCACCGGGCTATAAATAAAGGGGCAGACCCCCTCCCTGGAGAGACGATCATTATTCATCAAGGCCTCAAGCCATCAAGCATCAAGAAGCCTTCTAGTTCATCAAGAGCCTTCTAGTTCATAGTTCTAGTTAGTTAGATTAGAAGTAGAGAAGATCTAGTTCTTCATCAGGATCTGAAGCCCCCGGCGTTTGTCTGGAGCGCAGGGGTTCGGTATAGTTCTAGTTCTTTCTTTCTTATTGTATTCTTTATTCTGATTAGGGAGACATTATTCTTAATAGTTCATATATTCTTAATTGCAATAGTCATTGTCTACTTTGATTATATGTCTAGTATAGTTAGTCTGATCTTATTGAATTCATGTAATTGCTCGTATAGCGTTTATCCAAATGTACAATGGGTAGATGATGAACAATATATAGACATGGTGTCTAGATATCTTGTTTGTCTGTGAGTGCACCCTGATGTGCCGGAACGTGTGGTAGTCCGCGTAGGTGACAGCTACGTTGGTTCCTCTGTAGTCCACCCCCCGTATGCAGGACAGCAGGGCACGGTCGCGAAGTTGGATGATGACTCTGATTCACATCCTTCCTAGATGATGCCCCTTTACATGTGGTCATGATGTAGGTTAACTTAACAATGATTACTAGATGTAATTACACTAATTAGAGTTATTCATTGATGTAGTTATAGAATTACTTTAGACAGTTATCTCCTTAGTTTATCCATTGGCTAACTATGATTATGACTAGGAAGTGCTCTGATGTTTATCAATATATTTATGATGCTTGATTATGCTTATCACCCGTATTTATCTATATTTATCTTGTGACCTCTGCCTGTTATGAGTAGAGTAGATGACATTGGTAATATCACTTATTCATTATATATAATTCATTATCAGTATAATAGATTAGAGTTTATTACAAGCTTTCCCAGTGGTATAAATATAAATCGACAACCTGGTAGAACTCCCTAGGTAAAATGCTATAATGGTATAATTATCTGTCCGCTTGTGGAACAGATTTTAGTTTATATTTATTTCTACCTAGTCATATTGAATAATACATATATATATAAATCTATATTTATTCCTTAGCATTATAATTAGGGATGACAACTTAATTCATGCTTAGGAATGCTAGTGATAGATAAGTGGCTAGTTGCTAATAACAAGTTAATTTAATACCATGTGTTTCTAATCTCATTAATTAGTAATGACGTTAGAAATACCAACAAGCATTTTTGGCGCCGTTGCCAGGGAAGGCACAATAAACTTAGGAAATATTGATAACATATATACAAAATGGGTAAGGTCATATTACCAATCGATCTCTGACTCAAATAGGTACACCCTTATTTTTTTATCATTTGCTTATCTTATGCAGGGTGATGAATGAATGTTTTTTCTCTTCTAAAGAACTTCACTGACGATCCAGAGAAACTCCTTATAAAGAAGAAGTTTGTAGAAGCAAGGGACAAATTCGAGTCACTATAAGAACACCCATTGCTGCTCAAGCTAGCTCTTTGGAGGAGCCAGCTCCAACACTGGAAGTAGAAATAGAAGAAGAAATTGAAGAACAAGTAGAAGAACAAACAGAAGAGCAATTAGAAGAAAACCTGGCTCCTGTGTTTGAAGATATGGCTGAGAAGACATTGCATGAGTTCTCTGCCCCAACAACAGCAAATATTCGGACTGGACCAGCAGTCAACACTAGGGAGAATGGATTCGAGCTCAAGCCTGCTCTCATCACCATGGTTCAAGCCAGTCAATTCTGTGGAAAAGCTTATGAAGATGCAAGTGCACACTTACAACACTTTCTAGAAATCTGCAGCACCTTCACGATCAGAGGAGTACCAAGAGGTGCTATTTTACTCTGTCTTTTCCCGTTCTCATTATTGGGGAAAGCTAAGCAGTGGTTCTACATTAACAAAGACAAGACCACTACATGGGACCTGTGCTCAACCGCTTTCTTGGTGAAATTCTTTCCTACAGGCAAGACGAACGCTCTGCGTGGGAAAATTGCAAGTTTTCAACAGCAACATGACGAATCATTCACTGAAGCATGGGAAAGATTCTAAAACTACATAGAAGACTGTCCTCATCATGGAATATTGGAGTGGCTATTAATGCAAACTTTCTACCACGGGCTTGTCTCTATCACCCGTGAGTCTATTGATGCTGTAGCTGGAGGAGCTTTCCTGTCACTTAAGCTCTCAGATGCTAAAGCACTTGTTGAGAAGATGGCCTCATTCAAGCTGTAATGAAGAACATACTCAACCTTGCAAGAAAGGAGGAGGAATCCATCATCTCAAGAAACTGACATGGTCACTGCTAAGCTAGACCTCATTATGAAGAGGCTCGATATAGAGAAGAAGGAAGTCATGCACATTAATGATTCCCATATGACATGTGAAGAATATGGAGACTATGGGCATTCAGCTATCAACTGCCCTACACTGCAAGAGGATGTGAACTTCATTAATAACACCTACTATCGTCCTCAACAAAACTAAGGATGGAATCAGCAACCTCGACAAGGTAATTACCAAGGTAACAACCAAGGTAATAATAATTTTAATAATTATAATCTTCTACCTTTAAGAGATTTAGTTGCTGGTCAATCTAAATTGTTAGATCAAATGTCTAAAAAGATAGCCTCGAATGATAAAGCATTAGAAAACATTAATACTAGAATGGACACCTTTGCTTCTGCTATAAAGAATTAGCACAGCTTTAATAAAATGTTAGAATCACAATTAGCTCAGTTAGCTGCTGCTGTTCCTCCATTTGAGAAAGGTAAGATTCCAGGCCAACCGAAAGATTTAGAAACTGCAAACCTTATTGATATTCACAATGCAACCCAATATTATATTGAGCCTGTAGATGTACAGCGGATTGACCACTCTCTACCTAAGAAGATGGAGACCCTGGAAGGCATGTCATTCCTATCTCTATAGGATGTCACAACTTTCCAGAGGCTATCTGTGATTTTGGTGCTAGTGTCAACATTATGCTCAAGGTAATCTATGAGAAAATATTAAATGATCTCTTGTTGTACACAAATATGCGTTTGCAGCATGCAGATCAGTCCATTTGCTACCCCGAGGGAGTACTAGAAGAAGTCGTCATCAGAGTGGGACAATCTTATGTCCTGGTTGATTTCATGGTCATGGAGACAGGAGTAGATGAGAAGGCACCCATAATTTTGGGCAGACCATTCTTGTGCACAACGAAATCTATCATCTATGCAGAACATGCCAAGATCGTCCTATCCATCAAGGACAAGAAAGAAAGATTCGTGTTCAAGAACCACATCCTAAAAGCTCTTGCAACCCCAAAGCAATTTCATTAATAAGAAGAGCAACTACAGCAATCAGTGCCGAAGAAGAGAAACAATAGAAGATGGAGGAAGATCAAGCATGCACCTGAAGAAACTGCTCAACTAATTACTGCTCTCAATACAGAAAATGATCACATGCTACCCAAACCATTTCCAACAAAGAGAGGTGATCCAGGTATACCGATCATTGAATGCACAATCAAAGACACCACTTTCGCCAACATCATCTGTGACACCGGATCAGGCTGCAACATAATGTCAAAACAGGTATATGATGATCTATTTAATAATTTACCTTTATACCCAATATATATTCAGTTGCAGCTGGCGGATCAATCACTAAGAATAGATCATTCTATGCTTGTTTTGCTTGCTTGATACTACGTCATGACCTATAATGTTGCCAAATGTGCTCTATAGTAGCTTAACTATGCTTAGGACACTTAATGGAACAATGTTCATGTTGGTCATTTTGCCTAATGATGCCCCGAAAATGATAGTTTGACTTGGTATGCCTTCTAGACCTCTTTTGTTTGACTGTTTCAAAAGTGCAAGTTGGGAGTTTTGCATGGCAGTGAGTCCTAAATAAAAGTTGTAGAGAATTTGTTAAGGAACAAACTTTATTTTGGGCTCAACCCATGAAAATGTGTGCAAGGTGCTCAAAATTGCACATTTACAACAGAAAGAGTGCTGTTTTCATCCCTAAAAATTTGGTTGTCCTAACTGCAATTCAGTTTATTTTTAGGGTGTTTCACAGCTCTGTAGTTTGAAAACCATGCAGTTTCAGCTCTAGCTCCTTTGAACAAAGTTGGAGACACATATCCCTCTACAACTTCCGTTACTGGACTTTGTTGTGAATCGGCCTAGTTTAGAAGTTAAAAGGACCTTGGCGGTTTCAGTTGAATTCAATCGAATTTGAATTCAGGGGGGAAAGGCAGTGGCCAACCGGCATCAGCAACCGGCCCCCAAGTGGTGTCCGTACGCCGCCGGTGTCCCCACCAGTCAGGCCGTGGCCACCAGCAAGGCGCCGCGACGCCCTCCCATCTCTCCATCGCCCTCACTTCTCTCTCGCGCGGCCAGAACCAGGAGAGCGGGGAGGAGAAGGCGACGCCGCCACTGCCGCGTCTCCGCCGCTGTCTAGCGCCGCAACCATTGCACCGCCTCCAAATCGCCACCGCCAGTAGCTCCACCATGACATCCTCCTCCACCTGACACACCTAGCGGGCCGTTTCATCCAAAGGTGAGGCCGCATTATGAGTTCCGCCACCGTCCGCACTGCTCCGACCATCTCTCTCCCTCCTATCTTGTGTACCGTAGCCGCCTTGGGTTGTAGATGGCGAAGCTCCAGTTGGACAGGTCGATTACAGTTTCAGCTCATCGGAACGAAGCATGCCGCCGCCATGCGCTTGCCGGACCGCCGCCGCGCATGTGAACCGAGCAACCCGCCGTAGCAACCCTAGCTCTCAACCTCCTTGCTCGCTTCGCCTAGGTGCAGTAGAGCTCGAGCGCGGCTCAATTGAGCCCGCTGTTGCCAGGAACGGCAATGCCGCTGCCACACAGCACCGCCGTGCCGCCATCGCCGCCGTCGAGCTAGCTCCGGCCGATGCGAGCACGTCCATCCTACCTCTATCGACGCGCAGTAGTATGGGAAGCATGAAGGTGGAGTTGGTTTCGCTGGAGACATCACCGCCGGCGAGCTCTCGTCGATCAAAATCCCGGCGCCGCCGTCCCCCCTCTCTCTCTCTCTCTCTCTAGCAGTGGGCCCGTTGAACCGCGGGTCCCGCCTGTCAGTCGGCTTTAGGATTAGGCTTTCTTTTTATTTTCCAGAAAATGCTTGTTAATTCATAAATTCATATCTGGAGCTAAGGAAGTCCAAATTGAGTGATTCCAATTTTGTTGGATTCCTCTAAGTGTCTAGTTTTTTTAAAAATTGAAAAATATGAAACGTGTATTTATTTTTTCTATGCTTGGAAAATGGTTTAAGTAGAAATTGTTTGAAACCAGTGTATTTATTTTGACATTCTATGTCTTGCATGAAAAGTTTGGTTTTAAATGCATAGCTATTTATTGTTTTCTTGATGCTATTGAAAAATGATATGAAAATTATTAAATCTGTTGTTTGATACTTTTCAAATGTAATTGTAAATTATCCTCCTTTAAGCTTGTGTAGCTTGTTCTTTTGCTACAAAAAGTTGTACTAAGAATTTTAATGTGAAATTTGAACTGTGGTCTATGTGAGCTATGAGTAGTCCACTGTAATTGTGATAGATTTTTCTGGGTACTTCTACTATGTGCTCATTTGTGCCCTTAAATGTTTAGATTAAATGAAAAGGGTATTTTAATAAATATTTTAGAGTGGCTTGTTAGGTTTTCTGTTGATCGTTAGTCATGCTTTAACTGTTGGTTAAGTTGGGTGAGCTTAAATTGCAAGTTTGAATATGAGTAAATAATTAATTCTCCAATTTAAGCTTTTCTGGACAGCTGGTGGCAGTTTTGGTTTTGCATACTTTAGATGGTGTTTTCTGACTTTATGATCTATAGCAAAGTGGTAGATAATTTCATTATCTAAATGCTGTTAAAAATTGAGAGCATTTGGTTGAGTAGTTTAGGAGTTATAGTTATATCTTGAGAGGTTCCAGAAAAGGGTTCTTCTCTGGAAATTTCTGGGCAGATCTGGAAAACTTGTCTTTTTGACTTTGCTAATATCTGAATCTGCTTGTAATGTCTAAATAGAAGTTGTAGACAATTTCATAAGCTTTCCAGAATATCCTCTTACATGTCAATTGGAGTTATAGAACTCAAGTTACAGTTGTTTCTTGCAGCTGCTGTTTGTAGGTCAGAAATGCTGAATTGCTTTACAAGTGTTTGCTTGTCCTTGTGTGTCAAGTTATATCTTGTAGATGTCTTGCTAATTCGTATAAGTTGATTAGGTGTAGGTTGTAATTCTTTAACTGCTGATGAAAAGTTGTACCTTGACTTGCTTGGTGAGTAATTGAGTTTGTGTAGAGAAGAGATATGCACATACTCAGTAAATTAAAGTGATTTGAATAGAGCTCATCACACTAGGTGGAGGGTTTACTATTGTTGCTGTTATTCATTCTCATGCATGATCATCATTTGTATTCGTTATTCTCATTTATGCATTGCATGCAATAGGATCGCCGAAGGGGGTGACGCTGTTGGAGTTCGGGAGCTTGGACCAGGAGCACCCGGTGGAGGAGCAGGAGGAACCAGTCGGTGAAAGCAACTTTGTCAAAGAAGAAGAGCTAACTGAGTGCCCTAACCATGAGCCATCCACCTTTATGAAAGGCAAGCCCCGGAGCATTCTAAGCCTCCCATTTTTTATAAATGCAATTGAATACTTTATGTTGTTTATTGCATTAAGTATAGGAGTTGATTGGACTTACTTGTTGCATTTATCCTATCCTTGTCCAATATATATATTATACCCTGAATCCTATGTCTTAGGTTAGGACCGATGCAAATTGCTTAGCCATGCTTAGACCGGTAGAAGTCGGGTGATCTCCTGTCACCAACGAGTTATAGGTGGTTACTTCTCTAGTCACGGTTGGCTACATGTGCTATCGTGGAAATGAACCATGTGTTAATCTAAAAAAAGACCGGGCAGGGACAGTGGACCCTGTCTGAGTCACCTAAGGACTGGAAGCGTTGTCCGTTCTTGGTCATGTTGAATGCAGCCTAACACATAGTTGGCCGGACCTGAGTGTCTGACCGTGAAGCCGAGTAGCTCAACTCAAGACGGAACAGGGGGGGGGGAGGGGGTTGGGCAATTCACGGAAAGCGGCATACTAGACCAAGGGCAAGCATGCCTAACTGATCCCGGTGTCGTCCTTGGGTGAGCATGGCTTGAACATCCTGACTACCATCTTTCCGGTCTTGCCGACGTATAAACCGGGCCCGCGCCTGAGTTGTACCAAGGGTAACCTGAGACGACCCTAGCTAGGTCTGTCTCGGTGTGTCTTGGGAATACCCCCTGAGCTCAGTTGGAATCGATTCGAATCGCCGTCTCTCCCGGATAGTGAGAACTTGACTATTGCCTGTGGCACCGTAGAACTCACTAAATAATGATGGTTCTAATGTTGATAATGTTCATGATGAAAGCTGTACTAAACTAGATATGATTATTAAGGCTTGTTGTAATAAAGTGATTGTTTAGTACAGGTGCTCACTTAGATGAAAGGTTAAAATGAATTAAGCTGCTGCTAGTATAATAATATGTTCTTATAATGCTACATATGCTTTTATGCAAAATGAGTCAAGCCAGCTCCACCAAAGTAAGCATTGCATGATCCTTGGTGTCATTTATTTCTGATTTATGACGGGTAAGTCTAGCTGAGTACATTCTTGTACTCAGGGTTTATTCCCTCTTGTTGCAGATGATATTCTCTATAACGGCTTCTGCAAGGTATGTCTTCACCCCGCTGGGGATGATGACTAGATCTCGGGCAAAGATCATCTTTACTATCTTATCATGTGCTTTTGTGGGATGAACTACGAACGTGGCATGTATTTGAACTAAGTGTGGGGGTACTCTGATGATTTCAAAACTATGTTGCTTTTATTACTTCAAACTTGTATTGTAATAACTAAGTACTTCGGTTTGTGATGCTACTTGCGAACTTATTTGTGAACTCTAGTGTAACGAATGGTAAGCTATGTTGGATTGTGTTTGATCTTGGTTTGTACGATTGTTGGTTTAAAATCCTTTGAGATTTCTAGACTACCCAGATTATATGAGCTCAAGAACGAAATTAATTACTTCGGTGATTGTTTTTGCGCTTGTGCTCGTATAATTTGGTCGGTTCTGTTACAAGTAGCTCAACTCAAGACGGGAACACGGGCGGCGATTGGGCAATTCACGGGAAGCGGCATACTAGACCAAGGGCAAGCATGTCTAACTGATCTTGGCGTCGTCCTTGGGTTAGCATGGTTTAAACATCCTGGTTATTGTCTTTCCGGTCTTGCCGACGTGATAACCGGGCCCGCACCTGAGTTGTACCAAGGGTAACCTAAGACGACCCTATCTAGGTCTGTCTCGGTGTGTGTTGGAAATACCCCTAAGCTCAGTTGGAATCGATTCGAATCGCCGTCTCTCCCAGATAGTGAGAACTTGACCAAGCATCCGGCACCATAGATCTCACTAAATAATAATGGTTCCAATGTTGATAATGATCATGATAAAAGCTGTACTAAACTGGATATGGTTATTAATGCTTGTTATAATTACATGATTGTTTAGTACAGGTGCTCACTTAGTTGATAGGCTAAAATGATTTAAGCTGCTGCTAGTATAATAAAATGTTTCTCTAATGCTACATACGCCTTTATGCAAAAATGGGTCAAGCCAGCTCCACCAAAGTAAGCCTTGCATAATCCTTGGTGTCATTTATTTCTGGTTTATGACGAGTAAGTCCAGCTGAGTACATTCTCGTACTTAGGGTTTATTCCCTCTTGTTGCAGATGATATTCTCTATAATGGCTTCTGCAAGGTATGTCTTCACCCCGCTGGGGATAATGACTAGATCTCGGGCAAAGATCAGCTCTGTTATCTTATCATGTGCTTTTGTGGGATGAACTACTAACCTAGCATGTAATTGAACTAAATGTAGGTGTACTCTGATGGTTTTAAAACTATGCTGCTTTTACTACTTTGAACTTATGCTGTAATAACTAAGTATTTCGTTATGTGATGCTACTTGCGAACTTATTTGTGAACTCTAATGTAATGGATGGTAAGTTATGTTGGATTGCGTTCGATCTTGGCTTGTATGATTGTTGGTTTAAAATCCTTCAAGATTTTCGGACTACTGGGATTATATGGGCTCAAGATCAAAATAAATTGCTTCGATGATTGTTTTTGCGCTTGTGCTCTTATAATTTGGTCGGTTCTGTTACAGCCTGGTCCCAAATGCTTCTCCGAGAGGCTGCACCAGGTCAATTGGCCTAGAAGCTTCAAGATCGGCGATCTAAGGCATTACGACAGCAAGGCCGATCCAGAACAGTGGATCGTCATCTACAAGACGATTGTTCGAGCAGCAGGATGCAACGAGCAAGTCATGGCAAACTACCTCTCGGTAGTCCTCGGTGAATCCGCTAACCGCTGGCTGTTACGCTAGCGAGACGATTCCATCCATAGCTGGCCACAGCTCCGGCAAATGTTCGTCGAGAACTACAAACCAACTTGTGAGCAGCCCGGCACCAAGTATGAGCTCGCTCTAATCCAAGACTCTCCTCATGAGTCTTTACGGCATTACATCCACCGTTTCTTCGAGGTCTGGATCACTATCCGTGACATCAGTGTCCCGGAGGCCATTGGCATTTTCATCGCTGGGCTCCGCCAACCGCGCAACGCCGACCTCCGCAAAGAGCTCCTACGCAAATAGCCAGCGATGATGGAAGAGTTGTTCAACATCGCCCAAGAATGGGCGCATGTCGACGAAGCCCTCGTCCAGTACGACGATGGTGGTCACGACATATACAGGCGCATTCGATGCCGCTATGATGACGATCGTACAGAGACCCTGATTATGACGACCGCCGCGGAGGCCCTCGCCCTGAACGTCGCAACCACTCACGGGAAGACCGTGGCAACAATCGCCGCGATGACCAAGGCAACGACCATCGCGGTGACAGGGGCGCCAACCGCCATGACGACGACAGGCCGTATAGGTGACGGGATGATGGCAAAGGCGATCATCGCAATCGTGGCAATCGTCAGTGCAACTTTGTTAACAACACCGACAAGGGTCAGAAGCGCGAGGTTGACGGCGACTACGGCGAGTACGACAAGATCCTTAATGGTGACTGCCCCTGTCACCCTAACAAGGGGCACACCTTTGGCGAGTGCAACGGCTTCACCAGCATCTTCGCTCGCAAGCGGCAGCGCACCAACAAGAAGGGCTATCCCAAGAAGCCCAATACATGTGGCAAGACTGACGATGATGAGGTCGATAGCAAGAATCCACGCCACGCCTACAAAGACCCAGAGAAGCATGTGACCGCGATGATCTCTGGAGGCAAAGTGGCCACGGAGAATGCACGTGACCGGAAGCTCCTTAAGAGACAGATCGTCGCCCTCTCTGAAGCAGATATGCTCGTCGCCGATGTCCACGCTCCAGCCTGGTTCGAGTAGCCCATATCCTTTAGTCGGTCTGACATGTGGGCTAGGCTACCCGACACAGGCCGATTCCCTTTGGTCCTCGACCTAGTGATCGGCAGCGTCCGCTTCGAAAAGGTGTTGGTCGACGGAGGCAGCGCTTTAAACATTCTCTTTCACCAAGCTTTCCTGGAGCTTGGACTAAGGGAGGATCAACTCGAGCCCTATGACTCACCATTCTAGGGTATCATGCCAGACAAGCCTTCTATACCCCTGGGACAAATTTCATTGCCTGTTCAGTTCGGCACGCCCCAGCACTTCCGCGTCGATTACATCAACTTCATCGTGGCCGATTTCAATGGTTTCTACCATGCCATAATCGATAGACCCGGCATTGCCAAGTTCATGGCCGTTCCACACTACGGCTACCTTGTCCTCAAGATGCCAACAGAGAAGGGAATCATGTCCCTTCGCGGTAATGTCCTCAGGGCTCATGCCTGTGAGACAAATGCATACACTGTTGCTGAAGCCAAAGAGATCAAGGCGCGCATGGAGAAGACTACCTACAAAGCCAGGACGTCAAAGCCTGCAGGGCTGGAGGCACCAGTCAAGCAGCACAAACGCCCTGAGGAGATTACCAAAGCACACAAGAAGGTCAGTCTGGTCCTCGGAGACCTAGACAAGACAGCGATGGTCGGGGGCGACCTCGACCCCAAATAGGAAGACGCGCTTGTCCATTTCCTGCAGGCCAACATAAGCGTTTTTGCGTGGAAACCTCCTGACATGCCTGGTGTCCCCAGGAAACAGATCGAGCACTTCCTTAATGTTTCCGAGACAGCTAAACCAGTTAAGCAGAAACTACGACAATTTGCTCGGGATAGGAAGGAGGCGATTAGGGCAGAAATAACCCGGCTCTTAGATGCCAGTTTCATTAGAGAAGTGTATCATCCGGATTGGTTAGCAAATCCGGTACTTGTACGCAAAAAGAATAATGAATGGAGAATGTGCGTTGATTACACTGATCTCAACAAACACTGCCGCAAAGACCCCTTTCTGCTCCCTCGCATCAACGAGATGGTCGACTCCACCGTGGGTTGCCAGTTGCTTTCTTTCTAAGATTGCTACTCGGGCTATCACCAGATTGCCCTTGCTCTAGATGACCAAGAGAAGACCTCGTTCATAACCCCTTTCGGTGCATACTGTTACATGACCATGTCGTTCGACTTAAAAAACACTGGTGCTACATACCAGCACGCCATACAACAGTGCCTTGAAAAGGAGATCCATGATGGGTTGTGCGAAGCTTATGTCGATGACATAGTGGTAAAGACAAAAGAGGCCTCGACTTTGATCGATGATCTCGACAGAACCTTCAAAGCCCTAAACGTGTTTCAGTGGAAGCTAAACCCAAACAAATGTGTGTTCGGTGTCCCTTCCGGCGTACTGCTCAGTAGCATTGTCAGTCAAGATGGCATACGTGTTGGTATTTGTTAATGTAAATAGATAAATCCGCAAGCGCATGGATACCGCAGTAGCTTACACCCGGAGTATTCCTAGGTATCGATTTCCACGAGGAACGAGAAGTGAACTAGAAAGGATCAAGGTCATCCAAGGAATAACTATTTTTGGTGGGTAGAGAGGGTTTTCCTAAGGTTCTTCTAAGATAAGCTAGATGACCAAGGTTCAGGCTTACTAAACTTCACTTACTTTGGAGCAGCGGTTCCTTTTCGACTCTCGAAAAGACTGGGAAGCGGTAGTCGGGGTCAGGCCACCAAAAGCTCTACGAAAACACCAACCCGAACATGGTGGAATACAAAGGCCTGGTCGGAGCTGTAACCTCTGGGGCTACCACAACTATCCATGGGGTTGGGCGCAAACTTAGGTAACTCGCTAGCGCAGACACCACGTCTATGCTAACGGCTACTACTCTAGTCCGATATCTTTGACGGTACCAGTGGGTTTCGCTTTCTTTGACGGTGGGTTTCGCTTTCTTTGACGGTGGTGGTGGCACGCTTTTCTAGTTGCCTTGCATTTCAGCTGCTTTTTGGTAGCAGCTGAAAGATCTTCTTCACCCTGGCCACCACGCTCGACCTCTTCCAATGGTATGGATTTCTTCTGCTGACCTCAGATTGCATCACCAATAGGCCATGGTTCCACTGGCACAAGAGAAACAAATGCCCGATGATCCTGTCCAAGATATTGCTAGAGCGAATCATCAAGTCAAGAACATATGAAAAATAATAGTTCTAGAGAAATAATGTATTTAAACTACCCTTTACGTACCGGCGGAGGGGGGTTGCTCACGAGTAAACGGGTGCACCCCCTCTGGCGGAAAGCTATACTTGGCAAAACCTTCAAACATCTTTGCCAGCCAGTTTTCCACCTCTTCCTGATCAAGGCTTTCCCTGCGCTCTCGTGACGGGTCTTTGCATCCTTGATACTCAAACAGGAAGTTGACCCTTTCTTTCAAGGGCTAGATCCGGTACACAACGAATAAGCTGGACACGATGACCCCATCGATTCTGCTGAAATCCATCAGGGATAAAAGTTCTTCAACTTTGTCGCACCCGGTTTTCCAAAGAAGACCAAGCGCTAACTATATGTGTGCCCAGGATGTCCACACGACACATATAGCAACAAATATAGAGATTATCAAAGGCAATGCTTTATTACATATCGAATCATAGTTACAACACAACTTACATCTATTATAAAGCATAGCGGAAACTATTATATATCTAGTCTTCGGGTCTCCATACTCCACAGGGACGGTTGACTGGGGGAGCACTCGCCTAGTACTCATGGAACATCTCGGGAAAGACACATCACTTGAATCCAGCATCTGGTACCCATCCGGGACTTTGTTGATTGTAAAGCAAGTGTCAGCGCACCATGCTCAGCAAGCATAACATGAGGGGATGCAAAGCTCAAAAGGCTAGACACGGTTGAACTGCGGTAAGCATGTTTAGTAGGTCACATTTTATTATGGTTCCTAACTTTCTAGGTTATGCTTAAGCTCCCAAGGTGAAATGTATAATAATTATCATCAATATTAACCATCGCCCAAACCATCCATGGTAACCATCTATCTCGAAAAGGATCCAGGCCGCTCGTGATCGTGAGCACGGCTGATATATCAGTTTATAAACTCTGCAGAGTGTGTACACTTTCACCATGAGTCGTGTAACCCATATGCCCGAGGTGATCAGCCTCTTGACTCACTTCCAAGGTAAGTCGGCAGGGTTCACTATGAAGCCTCTCGAAAGTCCCCCTAACAAGTTAGTAGCCGCTAGGTTTCAGATTGACCAAGCAGATATAGATGCTCTCCCCGAGAGTGGTTCACAAATGACCCAGACCCGGCACACACAAACGGCGGGACAAGAGCCATACCCATCTTGGCACCCTTTTTTTGCGCCTTTCGGTAACCACTAACAAGCTAGAGAAGTTCAGTTTACTTAGCTAAAGCCGAGCCATATAGCCCTCATGGTTGTACGGTAAATCCTGGGTGGCCGCTTTAAGATTCAGTCCTTATGGAGGGCAGACTAGAACACCCAAAAAGGCCCAATGCTCTAGCCCCCTGATATCCATGTTGCCAACAAGCATCATCTGATTCCATAAGTCATTAATCAAGATTAACATTATAACACTTTAGTGTTTGCAAACTAAGCAACTACCCATATGCATAGCCCAAGGTAACAAGGAGTACAGGATAACAAGAGTGCTAGGTAAAGTCCTTAGGGGTTTATCATATTAGACACATGCATATGAAAATGATTATAAGGTTATTAGGTAACAAGGGAACTCATGTTACACTTGCCTTCTAAAAGCTTGGCAAACACTCCATCCTTTCCTGTTGGATCATCCTTGCGAGCTCCACTTCTAACGTCATCAAGAACCAACACAAGCATCATAAAGAAACCTAAAAACAATACATCAAGCATTATAAAAATAATACACAAAGGTTTGAAATACGTAGGGCTTGTAACTACGATCGCTTGAGCGCAAAAACTACTAAAACAGGAGCAACATCGTAAAAGATATGAGAGTTGGAAGGTTTGGTAAATGATAGGAATGGTATAGACATGATGTATCTGGGTTAACTTGAGAGATTTAGATAGCATAAGGATTTATAGATGAAGGGTAAAAGATCAGAGAAGTGTATACAGGATGGAAATTATAAAGAATGAAGTAATCATACGGATATTTAAAAGCTAGATCACACGGGATGACTATGCAAGCTTAATGAGAAAAAGCATATACATGGCAATGGCTATGCAGGAGTGATATGACAAGTGAGATGCTATAAAGAGTAATTATCTCTGGTCACACAACCTGAAGATGCAAGAACAATGGTGGTGGTTTGCATAGATGGAGTTTGCTAATAGTGAGATAATCCGGAGAGTGACTTAGTGCAAAATGACAATACACGTGTATATCGATGAACACTGGGGTTTATGAGCAGCAAGGGCATGGCCATAAGTGCACCAAATGGAGATCCATTTTGTGGGAATGTTAAGGAATAAATTAAATGGAGTATATATTGGCAAAAAGAACAAGTCACTTTGATCATTGGTTCGCTGGGAAACACAGCTGCAAAACGGGCTGCACTGCTGACTGCAGGACAGCAGCGGTAACAATTGATATGGCATGTATATCTCGATGATTGTAGCACCTATGACCAAGAAAACTTGTAGAGACATGTGTAAGTATATGGTATGCACTGTGGTTGAAGGGCTTGACCACCGGATTGGCGAATCATTAGGAACACGCATGCCAACCGGCATCAACGCGGCTGCAGGGCAGCAGGGACAGCGAGCACAAAACTGGGTGATATCTCCTTCGTCTTTGATCATATGGCCATGAAACTTTGCAGAGGTGTGAGTAAGTATATAAGTGATAATATAGCCAAAGGATGCATATTGGGGTTTAATGGATCAACGGAAACGCCGTTGCCAGAAACAGGGTAATTGTTGTTTGGACAGCAAGGGTAGCAGGCGCTTCGGCTTTGATATCTAGGCCATCAAGGATTGCATAGCCAAACCAATATGTGGGATCATGTGCATGGATGTCATGAACATGTAGGTTGAAGGGTTTGGTGATTTGGGCTGTGGATTAGCGGGGAACGCCAAAACCATTCAGGGCTACAACCTGACAGGACAGCAGGAACAGCAGGCACCAAGATGATGATATCACAAGTTTCTCAACTACTATAGCAAAACCATTTTACGGGGGTGTGTTCAAGGATGTAATCTAAAACTTCACCAAAGGGATTGATTATTGGGGGGAATGAAACAGCGAGGAACGCCGATTCCATCGATGACAGGAAATCTGCCCGCGAGGACAGCAGCACATACAACGGGTAATCTTCATCGGGGATCAACCATACGTCATCTACGGCACTTGATATACAGCAAGGAATACAAGAAGAACATGGGGATGATGCTGGAGTGTTCTCACCATGGGGGTAGGTGTGGTGGAACGAGAAGAGGCATCAACGGCTCCGGTGACGACGATCTAGTGCAGCAGGGCGTCCTTCTCGCGTTGCGGTTGATCGGGGCAGCCATGGGGGTGGATGAGGAGGAGAAGGGGCGTCCCTCCCATGTCCTTGACGTGGGGAAAGAAGGGGGAGGCGTGAGGAGGGAGGGGAGATGAAGGGGCTGCTGCTGTTTTTGTCAAGTAAGAGAAAAGGAAGGGAGATTGGGAATTTCCTTGCATGAAAGGAGGGGAAGGGGAGTGATTTGGGGAGGGGGATGACCAGAACCCTAAGGGTGACGTGGGAGAGGGGGAGATCATGAGGTGAAGGGCTGGTTGGAGTTGATCTTGGCCCATAAAGAGAGGAGGATGGTTGCACGTTGATCCGATGCAAGGGTTAATGCAAGATTTGGACTGGATTTGGCCCGAAGCGATGTAGGATGATGGAAAGAGTTGGGCTAGCCCATTAGCAAAAGAGAGAGATGAGGGTGATGGTTTACTAATGGGATAAGCATATGTATTTGTCCCATGAGAATAGAAGATGGAGGGGGAGGGTTGGGGTTCGGCAGAGACACGATTTGAGTTTCTAGAGAATTCAAAGTTCCAAAAAGGTGGGACTTGTGTCATATAGTTTTCAAGGATGTATGAAACAAGATTTCCCTTTGATCAAGAGGACAAAAAGGAAGAGGGGAAGAAGTCCATGGGAATGTTGCCCAAGGTGAGAAAAAGAGAGAAAAGAATAAGCCGTTGGCTAGAGAGAACAAAATAAGAGCTACCATGGGTTCATATGAAATTAGATTGAATTGAGAATAACTTGGGTATGTGATGGATTTTGCTTCAACAAAGTGATGATAAAATTGCATGGGAGGGACAAGATATAATGATTGGTCATGTATCATAGATTTAGGGATTTAGAGAAGACTCAGTTGGAAAGAATTAGGAGCTTCGAAATGAGTAGAAAAGAGAGAGTGTGGGTTACGTGATAGGGCTAGTTAAGGTTTCTGACAAGATGAGAGTTTGAAGACCCACCAGGGTTTAGAACAAGGATCAAGGTGTATAGTTTCCGAGGATTTTATCATGGTTTTGAGGTTATAGAAACTTGATCAAAGATCATGAGAGATTGGATCAGGATCAAAACCCTATGTGCGTTTGAATATTCAAATTCATTTTCCAAACATAAAGTCTATGCATAAGCATGAATGTAACAAACCATTGAGTTAAATTGCAAAAATTTTAGAAACCCACATTTTTCCACTATCTAGAATGTCAACAAGTTAACTAAAGTTGGGAAATTTTAGAAAAATAATAAAACCATATCATATTACTTAGTGTTTTCTAGGTGACATCCCAAAATACAAATTTTGGGGTGTGACAAACTTGGACCATCTGATTAGCATCTGGTCTCTCCGAGCACCGGGGGTTCGACTGAGGTACTTGGGTGACATCGTAGGGAACTGCTCGGCCTTCTAGATTTTGGTTAATATAAAACCATCGCCTCATCCAGTTCTTGGTATTTGAGGTGTGCGGAATAGTCATCCAGTGGAACTTCACACCTTCCCTCAGCGCGATGTAGCATCCGCCAGCCACCTAGGACCCATCAGACCCTTCTCCTTTCTTCTTCAGAGAATACAGGTGGTGAAACAAATTGAAATGTGGTGCTATTCCCAAATAGCACTCGCAGTATGCCACAAAAATTGCAATGGTCATGATGGAGTTAGGGGAAGATTGTAGATCAAAATTCCCCAAAAGATGCACAAATCCCTCAAGAAGTTGTGTACTGGAATCCCTAATCCCCGGAGGAAATAATCCTCAAAAATGACAATCTCATCTTCATAAGGACGGGGGTAGCGTTCACCTGCCGGCGGCGCCCTCCATACCACTAGCTCCGATGGTGGTAGCAGACCACCCTGCGCCATTGTCTCCAACGAATCTTGTGTCATCAGGGAGTTCTGCTAGTCAGTCTCCATCAGCTTCTTGTGCGCTACCTCCGCCTTTGTGATCTTCTTCTTTCCCATTGTGTGTAGCAACGAGCAGCGTGGGTGGTGGCAGAGTGTGTGAGTGGCAGTTACTGGAAACCTAGTTTGGTGCGCCGGAGATTGAGGAGAAGGGAGCGATAGAAATGGCAAAGATTGCTAAGTTAAGAAGTGGAAGCGACGGCCGTCGGCCTATTTATATGGTGCGGGTGATCCATTGACTCTCCTGAGGTCACTATTGACCGCATTGTCTACCCTAATTTTTAACTGGGCTTTCTTGGGCCAAGTTACCTTTATCCAGTTACTTTTTATGTATGGTACGGACGCACCGTTTACTAAAGTCATGGTCCAATAGTCTTACTGGGGACTAGGCCCACAGATCGGCTACATATCACAAGACCTGGCCCACCAGTCAGACCGGGGACTGGGGGTCTTGCAGATGTGAATTTAAAAGTCCTGGTTGACCAGTTCAGTTTGGGGACTAGGCCCACAGCCGATCTATGGGCTGTTCAAGTCCTGGTCGACCAAATCAGTCTGGGAGGACTGGGCTCACGTGTTCAGTCACGTCCTGGTTGACCAGCTCAGTTTGGGACCAGAGTCGAAGTTTTGCATGAATCAAAACTTAGATACATTCAGATTACATTTGATAGGGGATCAACCAAGGACATTCACATGCAAGGCGAAATTCCTTAAAGCAAAGGCATTAAAAATTTAAGCACCTAGTTACAAACTACTACTTGCCCATGGCATTTTGTACAAAATCTATGACGCCTGGCCACTAGAGCGCCAGCACCGCATGGATTTCGTCCCAGAGAAGCCTCTGTTTGAGGACCAGTAAATCCATGGAGGTGCAAGCAGTCCTCTACCAAGCGCCTGTTGGCGGACATGACAAATGTCCCCCAGGGCCCTAAGAAGCATAGTCGATGACGTCATCCGCCGTCACCTCCTCCACTATGGCATCAGCGGCGTCGTCGAAATCCTAGATGAGGTGCTCTAGGTCGGCGACGCATTCCCCCTTCCGGAAGGCCGGCGAGTCCCCGAAGATCCACCCCGGAGCGGCACTCGGCAATCGCTAGTGCCGATGACACCCTGCGGCGCACGCCGTGGGACATGAACCCCCGGATACGGCCGGGAGCATTCTCCAGCCGCTCCAGGAGGGAGTCTCCACAGCTCCGGTGAAGGCGGCACGCTGCCTCTGCCGCCGGGAGGATGGTCTGGAGTTCCTCCTCCACCTGGGCCACTCTCCCGTCGGCCTCCGCTTGGTTGGCCCGGGCTTGCTGCGCCTCCGCCTCGGCCTGCTCCAGCGCCGCCATCACGGCGTTCAGCCGTTCACGCAGTTCTACCATGGCGACTGTCCTAGTCACCATGGGATGCCGCCCTCCGGCACTCCCCTCACCGGTCTCCTTCGCGGCGGGGAGAGAGCATGGGGCTGGTGTGCTAATGGTTAGTACCCTGGAAGCAACAATCAAATCAGATTAGATGGCAATCTAGTACCCAGTACATGCAACACAGCAACACGGTGGCTTACCCCTCATTGCAGCGACACCTGCTAGGCTGACCGCTTGGCGAGCCCTCTGCCGGCCGCTTACCGTTGTCCATCCCTGGTGCAGAAATGACGAGGGCGATGAGTGGAAGAAGAAGAAGAATGGGGAGACGGGCTAGGGTTTCTTTGGAGGTGGAGTATCCCATCTCGCCGACATGCCCTCTATTTATAGGTGGCTGTCACAGAGATAAGCCGGTGAATGGGAATCGCCGCACAACTACGTGACGGATTCCATTCCCCCATGACTGGAAAGTGCCATCATTACGGCCACGACCGAAGTTGAACCGTCGCGGCACGTTCTCTAGTAAGGATATTTCGACCTTCATGCCAGGATGTTCATTTTTGCCACTCTAACAAGGAGAGGGCTATCTAGGCCTTCGTTTTGGGTACCAAGCCCATTTAGGTGGTTTCTCCGCCTCAATCAAATTGTCGGTTATCAAGGGTTTCACATCTTTTTCTAAAAAAGATGGTTTATTACAGTGTTTATCAAGTTTTTTCAAAAACGCTTGCCGCAACATGATTCTCATCTTCTACCAACCTTGGGGACTACGTGAGCCCATGTCACTTGACAGTTACTAGGCTTGTTCCTAGTACAGGTTCCGACCCTTACTGTGGGCCCACGTCTCTAGACATGAGCTGCTTTTTTCTTTTTTCTTGAGCAACATGCATCTTTCGACAAAGCCTATACTTAACAGCTTTAGAGGTCGACCTTCTCTTTCAACTAGTTGGCTCCACGTCAAACTGGTCAACTCTTCACCAAACTGGTCGGCAGGTCGATTATAAGCTTTAATTTTGCAAGAATGCAGTCTGAGCTGGTCGGCAAGCGTCAAGACGGTGTTTTCCCTCAAGATTCATGGTGCTCGGGGACTAGCTGTGGGGGTTTAGACCCCTATACCCTCACGGCTGGCCTTTAGCCTCGCTGGACAGGGAAGCCTAGCCCACAAGACCAAAACCGATCGGCCTCTTTGGCCTGGTCGGAGTCCTAGGCGGACAATCAAGAGTTGCTTGTCATGCAAGGCAACTAGTCGATTAGGAAACCAATTGTATCCTAGTTAGATATGATATGTTTGTAACCGACCACCTCGGGATCCCAGGATCTGTAACCCTGCCCCCCGGCTATATAAGGCGGGCAGGGACCCCCTCAAATGTATTCTTTTTTCCCAATAACAGAAGAGCAGGACGTAGGGTATTACGCATCTAGCGGCCCGAACCTGGGTAAACCGTGTGTGCTGTTCTTTCTGTTACGTCTTGCTTGTAATCTAGAGCGTGCCTCCACCGATAAATCACTACCATCGGCATACCCATGGTAGACTGCCGCTGATATTTCATCAACATAGGGGAATCCTTGTAAGTTTCTTCTCCTCCACTTATTTATATGCTTAAACTCAGCGGGTAGTCTTGACTGTCCGAGCGGTGTGCGCTGCGGTGCTAGATGGGTCCTTTGGGCCAATACTCCCCTATCATACCATCAAAGTTGATAGAGAAGAAATTTGAATGATGCATCACCGGTCCAAGGGCCGTGCGATCCGTCAAGTTATCATGAATCATCGGATCAGTGAGCAGAGCTCGCGTTAGCCTTTTTATCTAACAAATGTGCCCCTTCCAAAAGTCGGGGTTTGTTGCATGTATTGCTCTAGAATTACTACAGTTATCTGAGTAGCACGTACCATCAAACAAACTATAACTGATTTAATGAGCCATTCGCAGTTTCACAGTTCAAATTAGTTCATACTTGCACATGCATGGCTTAATCTTTGGGACAAGCATAGGACTACTGGCAGGATCAACTAGGTAGAACTTTGTCATCGACAAGTATTGGCATTTCTTAGCATCATCACAGGGTTTGTATCCCTAGCAATAACGCTAGAAAGCCTATTGGTATTTCTTACGCAAACAGACAAATCCGCAAGCGCATGGATACCATTGTAGCTTTCACCCAGGAGTATTCTAGGGTATCATATTTATCCTCAGGGATACCATCATGTATCTACTAGCTAGTATATCAACTAGGCTAATTTGGGGGGTAAAAGATAAAAGATTGGATTTTTATATAAGAGACACACCGGAGAACTCCATAAAAATATAGCAGAGTAGACTGGCTAAGCTGGGAGGACAGCGGGAGAGTTCAAGGTTCCTAGTGACTTCTCTATTACCGTGGTTCTATTCTAGCTTATACTATAGAAGGTAACTAAGCAAAGGTAAAACATAGCGACCACACCATGACACTTCAGAGTAGCAGTTCCTTTCTGGTTCTCGAAAAGACTGGGAAGGGGTCACCGGGGTCAGGTTGCCAAAAGCTCTACGAAAACACCAACCCTAATGTGGTGGAATACAAAGGCCTGGTCGGAGCTGTCACCTCCAGTGCTACCACAACTATTCGAAGGGTTGGGTGCAAACTTAGGTAACCTATAATCTAGACACCACGTCTACACTATCAATTACTACTCTAGCCACATATGATAACTAGAGCATTCGGTCGAACAAAGATCCCATACCAAGGTGTAAACAGGTATACTAACCATGCTTAGCTAACTACTAAAGCAAGAACTAGATAACCATGAAAGATACTTTGGTAATAAGAGAAGATGAATATATAAAATACTTGAGTCTTACAAAGGAAAGATACAAGATGATACCGAAGCTCTAAGGATGGAACGATACAAGATTATACCGAAACTTTGAGGACTCCTCCAGAACTTGAGCACCTCTCCCTAACTCCCAACTAGCTACTACTACATCATCTTGGCAATTGGAATGGAAGAGCTCCTTGGTGGTGTGTATGACAATGAGGAGGGGGAGGCCTCCTTTTATAAGTGAGGTGGAGGGGGCTTTGAGTAAGATTCCACCAAACCACCTCTTAGGTACATTGAATCTGGGCATAACCTTGACAACTGCCATTGGAGAGGCTGTAAGTGTCAACCGACCAAAGTTGGGGCCGATTGGGCCTTTTGGCGGTGCGGGCGCACCCGGTGTGGCCACACCCGGGCTAGCTCCTCTCGCGACCATCTTCGGCCTATGGGCTGGTATCTGGGCCTAGGCCACTTCTACGTCGGTGCTTTGGCTAGATTGATCACTTGTATGTGTTTTTTCCTTATTCTCTCCTTTGCGTTGCTTGGGATAAAATAAAGAATGAGTGTTTCTTTTATATTCTCTTTCAATTTTGGCCCAACTTCATGTTTCTCCCTGCAAAACAAAGAATTCTCCAAAACCTATGGAAACCATTAGTTTAAAGCCCTATTGCTAGGTTTGGATTTCATTTGAGTGAATTTTATTAAAAGTTGGCAGTTAAAATTAGACAATAAGGACCACCAACAACAAGCTAGCGCCGGCATCTGCACGGAGCATCGGCCAGGGTAGCTGTCGTTGTTTCCAAATAGACTTAGTCTTAGGCACGGGGTGGCAAAGCCCCCACCAGCCTTCACCGTCAGCCCCATGTGAGACCAACAGCGCAAGCGAGGTGTCCTTGGTGGTACCAGTCTTAGCGATCGAGACCACTAGGCCACGCTGCGAGTGCTTTAGAGCCGACGAGCCACACCTAGGGGTGCTCTCAACGAAGGCAACGTGTAGCAAAGGCAACTTCCCATGGAACAGGTAGTAGCACGCAAGCACTTATCACGGCAGTAGGCAACACGTGCCCGCATGAATGAAAGGACATAGGCGTTAGGGGTCGGCCATGCATTGGCGGGGGTCCTCCTAGCAGTCACAGGTCCAAGACAACACATACGCCAGTGTAGCTATGACAGTTAAGCCACCCAATGCATCCCTCCGCACTACACAAGGAGAGTCTACTTGCAAGGACAAGAACCGAAGGTCCATAGAGCGTGAGAGCAACCTAAGCGTATCGACCAACCGAAATGTATTGGGAACATGAACCAAGAGTGTGCAGTAAGGTTTGCAGGTTGCTCATAAGTTGGTCGTGGCCCCCCGGCCACCTCCCTCAGCAGCCGGCAACCCGTAGCAGCCCGCCGAAGCAAGCCGCCGGAGGCTACCAGCCGCCAAGGAAGGCAACGTCATGGCACTTGATCCGGTTATGGCCCCCCACTCGCCTCCCACAGCAATTAGCGGCCCGTAGTGGCCCACCGAAACAGGCCACCAAAAGCCACCAACTGCCATAGGAGGCCACGTCATGGCCACAACCCGGCCTGCCCCGCCAGCCTGCGGCCAGCAGCAACCTACCGAAGAAAGCCGCCTTTCACTACCGACCATCTAGGAAGGCCTCGAGCAAACCTCTTGCTAGCCTCCTTAGGCAGCCAGCCAGCGGCCAGCAACAGCCCATCGAAGCAGCTCGCCTTTGGCTACCAGCCGACCAAGGAGGCCATGAGCTACCACATGACTAGCCTCCAAATCTAGCTAGTAGCCTATAGCAACCCACCGACGCAAGCCACCACAGGTCTCCAACCAGCCATATGAAGGCATGGTCATAGCCACACATGGCCTTCCTAGCTAGCCGACGGCCAACAACAGCCCACCGAAGTAGGCCGCCGAAGGCTACCACCTAGCCAAGGAGGCTGTGAGTTCCCAAAACATTATCCCACATAGGCAGCCATTGGGCAAAGGCATACGGCCAGCCATAGCCACCTAGGGCCACATGATGGCTAGCCATGGATGGTCATGGCCTGCAATAGCCAGCCAAAGCTAGCCACGGCAGGCCACGGCCAGGCATGTCTGACCACCAGGGGTGTGAGGCACGGAGAGCGAGCCCTGGAAGAAACACGAGTTTCTCAAGTGGTTCCCCCGTTTCTCAGCCAGCTGCAACCCCTCACCCCCTACTATACCAGCAGGGCATCCCCCTCCCAGAAGTTCCAACAATTTTCCTTCACATAAACATACACATTTTGGATGACATTAGGAAATCCATGTGACTTTCAGTTTTTCCAGTGTTTTGCTCAGGGACAACGGTGTCGTTCCAGAAGTCGCTTATTTGCCGCTTATTTTCAGGATGGACCCAAGCTTGGACTTCTGGTGTGGGGGCCCCATGGGTGGGTCCCCCGGGCCTCATGGGCCACCCCCATGGGACCGGGTCCTATGGCCCGTGTGTGGCCCGTTCGTAGCCCATTTTGGCTCGTTCTCGTCCCGTTTTCACCGGTTCTCGCCGTGCCCTACACATAGAGGGACTTAACCATTTTATCACCCACTGATCAGGCCCGCTGTGACCCATTTTCGTGTCACGTAACCTGCTTTGGTCCGTTCAAGTCTCATTCTGGCAATTCATGGCCCGCTCTTGGACCATGTGGAGCCGTTTCCGCCTCGACTAGTGCATGCCATTCCTCGCCATCCGACCGCGTGGCATGACCTTGCCTTGTACGCCATACACGCCACGCTGCATTGGGCACGTTGACAGCGTGACACGACCGAGTATAAGGACAGCCTTCCACAATTTGGCAACATCTGTAGATACATGCGTGGCCACGCTGCCCCTCTCCATCCGCACTTTGCTACAAAACCATTCATACACACGCTTGCCCTGTGGGTGGGTTTTCCTCATGTTGCCCCTCTCCATCCGCACATTCCCACGCAACCAACCATGCGTCCACACTTGCCCTGTGGGGCGTGGGGCGTTGCCCCTCTCTATCTTCACTTTGCCACACAGCATGCATCCTCACTTGCCCCGTATGCGGCCTTGGTACCGCGCTTGGGCAGCCGATTAGGCGAGCCCACACTTTGCCACACAGCCATGCATCACACGTGACCTATAGGTGGCCTTTGCCCGATGACTTTGGCTGCCCTTGCCACTCATGGCGTGAATACTTTCCACCATGGCCATGCATTCAACAAAGTTCCCAACTTAGATACTACAAATTTTTTGCAACACAGGTTGCAGAACTGTCCACCGGTGTAATTATTGATAGAGCGCAGTAACTATTCAAATTAATTCGCATGGTCAATTAATCCCTAGCTTGCCCGGAGACGAGCCTGCCTCCGTAGCGGGCAGGAGTTAGCGGGGATGTGCACTGCGGCAGGTGTTCCAGCAGTCTTTCTGGTTCAAGTAGCAAGGGTCATTCTCCCCGTGCAGTGCGCAGCAGAAGCAGTACTTAAAGTGAAAGCCTTTGTTACACAATACTCTAGTGCATGGCGGCCCAACGCGAATCCTGCTTCTCTTGGTTATCTCTTTGCCCACCGGTAGCCACCGGTGACCACCGCCTGTCGATCTCTCTGCGACGT
Organism: Chrysopogon serrulatus; assembly: GCA_015844335.1. Classification (NCBI taxonomy): domain Eukaryota; kingdom Viridiplantae; phylum Streptophyta; class Magnoliopsida; order Poales; family Poaceae; genus Chrysopogon; species Chrysopogon serrulatus. The sequence goes on from JADLZL010001331.1 coordinate 498,710, forward strand.
CACCTTCATCGCCTGCAAGGATTCAGTGTACACTACATCACATCATGGTGCCCAAACTTCTCTTTCTGATATATAGAATTATACTATATAGGATGAATATATGTAATGTGTATGACTTACACCCTGCGGGGGACAGGAAGTGTGCGAAGAACACGGCGAGGAGAATTACCGTCACCTTGGCATCCATCTGGCCCTGATCTTTTTTTCAGTAGTTTTGGCTGATATAGCCAAATATGCTGGAGCCATAGGCAATTTATAGACCAGCGCGACAGTTTAAGCAGATCGGCTACAAAATAATTCCATAGTACTAATACAATTACTCATCATTTCCTGCTTCGACGTGAGACCACTGTATATGATTGACTTTAATTTGCTGCCTTGCTGCCTTCACTTATTGTTACAGATTGAGTTATTATTATTAGATTTGTGCACCCAAAATAAAAGGTCCATTACTTAGGTATAATCAAATAGTGTACCACATTTTAGAGACATTAATTATGGCACATAACAAACCTCAAAATTTATATTGATACACTACTAGAGAAACTTGAAGAGATGACATTGCTGATTTAGAGGATTTTAACCCCAGTCATCCAGCAAGTACCATAGTGTTGTGATGAAAATCCATAGTCATCAATTCACCATCCACGATGTCCACTAGTGCAGTTAAACAACATGGTCAACCTGTAGAGGTTCACGCCACAAAACCAAACCATCAAGAATCATCTGCCACAAGAATCACGCTTAGCAACACTTACAAGATTTTACAAGTTAGAGAAATAATGGATGGATTACAGGTTTTATTATCTTATCCAGCTAATATTACATATCGATTACTAAAGTTGTCCTCGCATTACATTCACTTCATTAGAGTTAACAGCAACTAATGGGGGACACCCATCTCATGCTGATCCAAGAGCTTGTACAACGTTGGCGCCAATGGAGTCCACTCAATCTTGCTTGGGTGATAACCGAGTCTTTAGCACCTAAAAATAGCTTAGAAGCAATACCCTGATCGTATGATTGTACTCAGAGAGTTTGTTCCAATAGAAACTTTAGTGGATGCAAAAAGGGTAATAATTAATGAGGGGCCGGGTCAGAATGGAGGAGTTAAAAAACGTAGGAATAGGAGAAAATACAGGAATTTTATAGGAATGAGCGTTTGGATCAATACAGGAAACAGAAGAACTCTAGGAAGGCCTGCATTGGAACTCTATTGCCCTGAAGATCTAGCCTGTACTCGGAGAGTTTGTTCCAATAGAAACTTTAGTGGATGCAAAAAGGGTAATAATTAATGAGGGGCCGGGTCAGAATGGAGGAGTTAAAAAACGTAGGAATAGGAGAAAATACAGGAATTTTATAGGAATGAGCGTTTGGAATACAGGAAACAGAAGAACTCTAGGAAGGCCTGCATTGGAACTCTATTGCCCTGAAGATCTAGCCATAAGTATCAGGACCTCTCATTGTTAATGTTGACCATTGTCAGGCCTTTGAACTTATCTACTAATTTTATAATGTCTCACCACTAAAAAGACCCCTTTATTATTATGTTGGGAGGTTACCAGCTTCATCGTAGCTTTTCCTGTCCTGTGTTAAAGAATTTGTATAGGTGTTTGAGGAGTAAAGTTTCATTTTGTGTCTTCAGACTTAAAACTCCCAAACCTCCCTCTTTTGATCTGAAAACCCCGGCCCCTATCAAGGCATCCTTGGTCATTGATTTGCATTTATGTCCACTCCCGTCGAAAGACAGTGTATTGTGCAAAGCAAAAATACCCACGCAGAAGGTTGGAAAAGCTGAAACACTGAGTTTGTTAACTCAAGCTTTCATGCTTGATTGAGAATTGTTTGAGGTCATTGCCAATCTTCTTTCACATGTACTCACTATGGGAGAAAAATAAGTGACTCTTTGGTTTTACTCAGACTTAAGAGCAACCCACAAGGTAGGTGAAAGGTAAGCTTCCCTTTTCACAATTGAATGTCCCTGCCAAGTGCTCAAGCCTTCCTTCCTATATGTGAATGGGCACCATGACAGATTGTAATTAACCTTTAGTCCTATTGATACCCCAAAAGAATGAGAAGCTTTTAGGGTGATCAATTTCTCGTTGCAAGACTCCATAACTATCAAAGTATAATTAGCATACTACAAAAATGGGATATCAGTGGAGCATGTGAGAGGTAGAGATAACTTTAGAAAGGTTTAGATCTTTGGGTTTGTTCAGAATTGACTATAACAGGTTAGTAACTACTACAAAAAGCAAAAGAGAGAGAGGATCTCCTTTGCTTACACCTCTTCAATGTATAACTTTTCCTAGCACACCATCAAATAGGACTGATAAGGTCCCAGAGGCTAGAAGGTCTCTAATCCACCCAATCCATTTGTCAACAAAACCTTTAGCTTTCAGAATTTGATCTCCTTTCCTTACACCTCTTCAATGTATAACTTTTCCTAGCACACCATCAAGTAGGACTGATGAGGTCCCAGAGGCTAGAAGGTCTCTAATCCACCCAATCCATTTCTCAACAAAACCTTTAGCTTTTAGAATTTGGAGAATTGTTTCATGCTCAATTTTTTCAAAAGCCTTCTCAAATTCTAGTTTGTAGATTATCAAATTCTTCTTGGATTTATGACAATGATGTGTCTTCAAGAGCCCAGGACAAAGTAATCCTGAATTGTCCAGGTTTTAATTAAGCCACATTGATTTTGATGAATTAAACTCTTAGTGACCTTCTATAGTCTGTTTGCTAACATTTTAGTGAGAAGCTTGACTAAGGAATTTAGTAGAGAGATTAGCCTATAATCAGATTCTATGTCTGGCCCTTCTTTTTTAGGAATAAAAGTTATAAAGGAAGCATCATTAAGACTTCTTAGGCATACATTATTGTTGGGGGCCAAACAATCGGCTTGTTGGGCCCCCGGCTAAACAGGATTAAGTAAGCTACTATTAAGAGCTCGCGACTGGCCCAACAAAGGCCGAACCTTGTGGGCTGGCATTCTGATAGGTCGTGGAGGGACCAGCAGGACCACGACAAAGGCCCACGGGTGAACCACACCGTGCAGCCCCTGGGGCGAGGGCACGACCCCCAAGGCGCGTGGCTCGCACGACCCCTGCGGGATGAGAGGGCTCCCGGGGTCGTGACCCAGGAGGCCGCGACCCGCACGACCCTCCATGGGCATCTCGCGAAAGAAACAACCGAGACTTGTGCCCCACGCATAAGCCACGACCTCACGGCCTGCACGACTAGTCAAACCGCATCCTCTCCGTCTACGTCCCGTGCAGGGCATGGGCAAGGAGCATCCTGACCGCACTGTGCGTCAACGTAGGGCGTGGACATGAATACCAGCGGCACTGTTAGCCAGAGCAGGGCGTGGCCTGGCTCTTGACCGCATAGTTAGCCAAGAGCATGGCGTGGCTCGGTGTCTAATCGCTCTACCGGTTGACGATCCGGATGACTCTCCCGTCACGACCCACGCCCGCGCCGTACGACTCATTAACTCCAGGACAATACAATAAGTGCTCTAATCAACTGTTCAGCCTCTCCATCCACTGTGAAGGCATGGTGTTCACGGTCGTTATTGTACAAAACCAACCGTCACTAGCCATGGAAAAGGATGCAAATGCAATCACCAAAGTAGACATAGGGTTACACTGACAGAATTCCATGAGTTTTGGTATTTTACTATTTCTGCAGGTGTAAACTGAAAAAGACGCAAACCCAAGAGCTTATCGGAACATAGAACGGGAAATCGGACACCACGGCAACGCAGGAACATTCTAGAAGAGACGAGAAGGCACCACGTCGAGCCGGAGGCCCGGAGGCCCCCAGGCTGGCCGGTCTGGTCCTGGCCCCGGTCGCGGCCCGCTTCGCCCGGTTCGTTCCACCGCCATTGAGGGTCATTCTTAGCCGCATGTCAAAGTCGGTTTAATCCGATGGCTCACGATCATCGTCCAGGGCTATAAAAGGAGGGCAGGACCCCCCAGGGAGGCACATCCATTCATTGCTCATTTGAAGTCCGATCATCAGCCAGAAACCCTAATCAGAGCTCCTTAGCTAGGGCCTAGATAGCTAGTTAGAACTAGAGGGAGGCAAGTGTTGACACTTATTAATGTATAATCTTTATTATCAATTATCCCTGCATCATATATGAATATTTACTAGAATAGGGTTATTACTAATAATTTCCATGAGTTTTGGTGAATTGTATATTTTTCAAGGAATTATCCAGAAAAGCCTAAAAGAGGGATTAGAGTGCATAATTATCATGAAACTTAACCGTGAAGGAAATGAACGTCATTTGGATGTGGAAAGGATCTAGAAGACACTGGAAGAAATAAGAGCTGCATACCCCGCCAGGTAGGGCCGGCCGGCCCACCACAGCGCCAGGCGGCGCCTACTCTAGGGTTTCGAGCCCCCCTTCTGGAAGCTTCCTCCACCGCCTCTGAGGAGTCATCTCAGCCGCTTGTTAAGTCGGTTTGATCCAACGGCGCGCATTCATCCCACCGGGCTATAAATAAAGGGCCAGACCCCTCCCTGAAGAGGGCCAGATCAAGAGCTAAAGAGCCTGAGCATTAGATAGATATCCAATAGATCTAGGCTAGCAATCAAGATAGAGAGTAGAGAGATAGAGTAGAGGAGTAGAGATTCGGAGGAGTACCGGCCTGTCGGAGCTTCTTCATAGCTGTATTCGTCTGGATTCAGCTCCCTCACCCGGAGCTGCGTTCTGAGGTACTTTTGTATTCAACACTCTGATTCAAGTAAGCAGTTGTTTTTATTTATTCTTAAGTTTGCAACTCATATTGAGTACTTTGATCTTGGTAGCTCCTAGGTTGAAGTAGTAATTCATAGTGTAGACGTGGTTTCTAGGCTATGATTGCTTGTGAATGTCCCCTGATTAGCCGGATAGTGGTAGCTCACAAAGGTGACTTTATAGCTTCGTTGAATCCTTTGTAGTCCACTTCCCGTTGATAGGATCGATAGGCTCAAAGGTTCTTGGTAGGAGAGAACTCTAATTTCTGCTCTTATTCAGGTTACTTGCTCAGTTAGAACGGTATTATACAAAGCTTACCGTTTGTCAGAACTAGAAGTCATTAGCTATTTCCTCATTCTCAATATTTTCTAGATTGTTTGTGCCTTCTTTAGATTAAAAACTATAGACTTAGTCATTATCACTACTGTTCCTTTGGGTTCGATATTAAAACCGGGTTGATCTTGGTGAAGTGCTGATTAGTATATATCTGTGCGCTTGCGGATAATCTGATAATAATTACAACTTATACCAACAAGCATTTCTAGCGCCGTTGCCGGGGAATGGTTTGCTGATTTTGACTTTAGTTTATCTTTATACTTTTACTTTAAAAAAATAAATAGAAATATTATATATGGAACACGAATCTCAACTTTTATATCAATACGGAGCACCATCGGGATCGTACCCCCAGCCAAAAGAATCATCTAAACCTATTACATCATCTGGCTATGACCTACGCCCAGGATTAATTAAATTAGTTCAGGAACATAATTTTTCTGATAATTCTAGCGAAAACCCCCTATTCCCACTTAACTGATTTTGAGCAAACATGTTCATGTCTAAGTATTAAGGGCATGGCTGATGACACTTTAAGATGGAAACTCATTCCGTTTTCATTAACGAGCTAAGAAATGGTATAATCGCCATGTTGGGAGTAGTCAAGGAGATTAGGAAGTATTACGAAAAAACTTTTGTCTTAAATTTTTTTCTATAGAAAAGTCGCTAAACTTCGTTTTGAAATTATAGGATTTAAACAATTAGATAATGAATGGCTAGGCAAGGCTTGGGATCATTTTGATGGGTTTGTAAATTCTAGACCTAATCTTGCTTTACAGAACCTATGCTTTTGCAATATTTCTTTTTAGGCCTTAATAACAAGAATAAGGAATACCTTAATTTGGCCACAGGTGTAGCATTTATGCATATTACTGCTGATCATGCTAAAGCTATTCTTACTAATATCTTAAATGATCTTCTTGAAGAAAAAGAAGAGTGTTAGAAGAAGAATCTTTATTAGTTGAAAATAAACTTTTATCCAATTCATCTCAACCTTTAGTTGACTTAACACCTGAACTATCTAATGAGAAAGAGATAACTCCAATTTCTAAATAGATGCTTGAAATTGAGGATGAACTTTTTGATGATTACAGGAATACTACATTTTATCATAAGATTATAAAACCTCAAGAATCTAGGAATTTTAATTTAAATCTTTCATATCTCGATGATTTAAAATTTCTTAGAAAAGTAACAAGAGAATTAATTTTTGTTTTGGGTGATGAGTGGTTGATAGAATCTGAGTTGTCTCATGAGATAATTCGCCTTAATTCTCCACTTGTCACTATAAAATTGCAAGTAGATACATATCCTTTTGATGCTTTATATAACCCAGTTATAGGAGTCAACATTATTTCTCATACATTTGCTAAAAAATTTCTAAAAGATATACCGTTAGTTCCTATAAATAAATTATTGAGAAATCGTTCAGGACATATTATTCCTAGTTTAGGAATTTTATGTGCACTTCCTATTGTTATTAATGAATTCCGAATTTTGCTGAATTTTTATATTTTTGATGTTTGGGATTTTGATGTAATGATTGGATTACCAATAATAAAACTTATTTAAGAAGGTTATAATGGTAAATTAAATATTAAATTTGGGAAAGGATTCAGTTTCTCGGTACCTATAACTCATTCAGTAAAAGCTAAAGTAGAACCCCTTCCCGAAGTAGATCCAATAGAAGAGGTTAAGGCTATTGAATTTGATAAATTCATTGAACCTGATTTAGAAGATGATACTCAATTCTTTATTAATGAAGAGGAGGACCCTATTGATCTTGAACCTCTTGATGAACTACTAGAACCACCTAAACCTCCTATTGAGCTTAAACCACTACCTTCTGGTCTTAAGTATGTTTTTCTGAATAACGATCAAAATTATCCTGTGATTATAAGTGATACACTCTCTGATGAAGAATCTTCTAGATTAATAACTATTTTAGAAAAATATCATACTGCTTTTGGTTATTCACTCTAAGACCTTAAGGGGATCAGCCCTGTTTTGTGCACCCATCATATACCAACTAATCCAGAAATTACACCTTCGAGAGAGCCCCAACGTAGGCTCCATAATACGATGTGGGAGGTTGTTAAGAAAGAGGTCTTAAAACTTTTGCATATAGGAATTATATATCCTGTACCGCATTGTAAGTGGGTAAGCCCTGTTTAAGTTGTACCCAAAAAGGGAGGAATGACAGTTGTCCAAAATAGCAAGAATAAATTAATACCCCAGAGAACTGTCACTGGATGGTGAATGTGCATAGATTACAGAAAACTTAATAAAGCAACAAAGAAAGATCATTTCCCACTACCTTTCATTGATGAGATGTTAGAGCATTTAGCCAATCATTCTTTCTTTTGTTTCCTTGATGGTTACTCAGGATATCACTAAATTCCTATCCACCCTGATGATCAAAGCAAAACCACGTTTACATGTCCTTATGGAACTTATGCTTATCGTAGGATGTCGTTTGGATTATATAATGCACCTGCTTCTTTTCAAAGATGTTTGATGTCTATATTTTCTGATATGATAGAAGAAATTATAGAAGTTTTTATGGATGATTTTTTAGTTTATGGAAAAACTTTTGAAGATTGTCTAGAAAATCTAGATAAGGTTTTGCAAAGATGTGAAGAAAAGCACTTAGTCCTCAATTGGAAAAATATCATTTTATGGTTAGAGAAGGAATAGTGTTAGGACACCTAGTGTCAGAAAGAGGTACAGAGGTAGATAAGGCTAAAATTGAAGTAATTGAACAACTACCTCTACCTGTTAATGTAAAAAGAATCCAAAGCTTTCTTGGTCATTGTGCTTTTTATCGTAGATTTATAAGAAATTTTTCACATATTGCTAGGCCAATGACTAGATTGTTAGCTAAAGATGTGCCTTTTGAATTTGACGATGCATGCTTAGAATCTTTTAATATTCTTAAGAAAGCACTTACATCAGTACCAATCATTCAACATCCTGATTGGTCTTTACCTTTTAAAATTATATGTGATGCTAGTGATTATGCTGTAGGAGTGGTTTTAGGACAAACAAAAGATAAAATGCATCAAGCAATTGCTTATGCTAGCAAAACGATGACAGAAGCACAATTAAACTATGCAACAACTGAAAAAGAACTCTTAGCGGTCATTTTTGCTATTGATAAATTTAGGTCTTACTTAGTTGGAGCTAAAATAATTATTTACACCGATCATGATGCTCTTAAATATTTGCTCACTAAGGAAGATGCTAAACCTCGCTTGATAAGATGGATCTTACTGCTTCAAGAATTTGATTTGGAAATAAAAGATAGAAAAGGAATAGAAAACCCTGTTGCTGATCATTTGTCTAGGATGCATTTTAAAAAACCTCTGGAACTACCTATCAATGACTTATTAAGAGATGACATGTTGTTTAAGGTGACCAAGTCAGACCCTTGGTACGCGAATATTGTCAACTTTATGATTGCAGATTATGTACCACCAGGAGAAAATAAGAAGAAGCTTATTTATGAAAGTCGTCTCCACATATGGGATCCACCATACCTCTTTAGGGTTTGTTCAGATGGGCTACTCAGAAGATGTGTACCAGTGGAAGAAGGCATACAGATCATTCAGAAATGCCATTCATCACCATATGGAGGTCATTATGGGGCATTCCGCCCTTATGCAAAAATCTGGCAGAGTGGTTTCTTTTGGCCAACCATGTATGAAGACACTAAAGGTTTTGTTCAAAGATGTGGGTCATGTCAGAGGCACAGAAACATTAATGCTAGAGATGCTATGCCACTCACCAATGTTCTTCAGATAGAGCTCTTTGATGTCTGGGGAATTGATTACATGGGACCATTTATAAAATCAAGGAATTATGAATACATTTTGGTAGCAGTTGATTATGTATCCAAGTGGGAAGAAGCTATGCCATGAAAGAATGCTGATTCAAAACACTCAAAAAAGATGTTTGAAGAGGTTATATTTCCAAGATTTAGGACACCAAGGATGGTTATAAGTGACGGAGGAACACATTTTACTGATAAGAAGTTTCACTTATACTTACAAGCTCATGGAATACGACACAATGTCGCTACTCCGTATCATCCTTAGACAAGTGGCCAGGCAGAAACATCAAACAAACAAATCAAAAACATTCTTCAGAAAATAGTAAATGAAATGGGGACTGTATGGAAGGATCGATTACCTGACGCACTTTGGGCATACCGTACAGCCTACAAAACACCTTTAGGTATGTCACCATATCAGTTGGTATATGGTAAAACCTGCCATTTACCTGTAGAATTAGAGCATAAGGCTCACTGGGCTATCAAGAGATGGAACATGGATTTGGAAGCCGCTGGAGAAAAGAGAAAAATGCAACTATCAGAATTAGAAGAATGGAGAGAGAAAGCTTATCATAATTCGAAGATCTATAAAGAACAGACAAAAAGATGGCATGATAAGAGGATCAAGAAGGAGTCTGCACCAGGAGATAAGGTATTACTTTTTAATTCCAGGTTTAAATTATTCGAACTTAGAAAATTGCGATGCAAATGGGAAGGACCATTTACCGTTGTGAATTCATCACCACATGGAGCGATAACTTTACAATCATACGAAGGTACATTATTCAAGCTAAATGGACACAGACTCAAACTTTTTCTAGAACCATTTGATTCGAGAATAGTTGACGGATTGGATTTTATCTAATTACCAACTTATTAAGATCTGTTATTATCCGATACGAGAAAACTATCAGGCAACGCAACCAATAGGAAGTAGTTGGAGTCCGAAAGGCACCACGAGTAAGGCCATCCTAAGAGGTTGCCTGGTGGGGCCGGCCGCACCTTAGTGGGGCCGGACGGCGCCTCCCTGCCCCCTCTCATCCTAACTCTCGTTCCCGTGTCCTTCTACACTCTTTCTACGTATATTCACATATAATCCCGTCGCGTGCGGATATTCTTTTGTACGAACCCCGTAGAACCTAGATTTTTCCTCATCCTATCTTCTGAAAACCCATATAAGTACGCACCTAGACCCCCCTCAATTGCATCCCATAAACAGCCACCTCTCTCCTCTAGAGAAACTCTCCAATTTAGATCTAGCAGCAATGGCGGACAAGGCAATCGTCTTCTACGGTGCAGACTTCAACAACATCCCAAGCAATGACTCGAAGGCCCTCATCCTCACGCAGCTGAAACCTCTCGCCGTCGTACCACTGAAGCAAGTTGCTACGGTACCTCAGCAACACGAGCCAGCCTACTATGTACAAGACCAGCCTGCTCTGCCATCGCCACCTGCAAGACTGCTGCTAGAAAATGGTACCAAGGGGAAAGCAGATTGCTATTCCTCGGGGCACCCTGCTTCTTCCACCTAGGGACAACGAACGTCTCTTGTCAGTCAAGACCGACAAGAACGGGACGCTGGTGTGTGCAAAGTACACCACTGCTCGTCCCGCTGTTAAAGGAGTTCGTGCACGCCCAAGCCAACTTTGCTACACTGAGTTTGTACCACCTCCACCCAAGAGACAGAGAGCTGCACCAGCATTAGCATTAGAAAAGGTTCCTAAGCAGCCTCAACTCTCTTTGCGCATTCTCAGTGAAAGGATTGAAGGCCTCTCTAACTCCATTAAAGGCTTAGAGAAGACTGACGATCCAAGGACTAAGATTATGGGTGACATGGCCAAACAGATAGAAACCAATATCAAGCTAATCCGCAGTCTCAAGCGCGACAAAGATAAGCTCAAAACAGAGGTCGAGAAGCTTAAGAAAGAGATCGAGGATCTTGCTAATGAAGGGCAACATTAATTGCCTAGTTATCTATGTAATAAGACATAGCTCGCTAGGTTGGATTAGTTAATTAAGTATTTCGGGTCATAAATTTTTGTTAGGACAAAGCCTAATGAGCTAGGGCAGTCGTTAGCTCAGTAGTTAACACGTCTATCCAGTTATATATTATTACCACCATAATGAATAAAGTGCCATATCTTTTATATTAATGTTTTATTATCTACTCTATTCTCTATTTTTTTGTGTGTGTTTGTCTCCACATATTGCGCAGAAAAGGATACAGGAAAACAAGTGTGGGGAGACATATCAAGACCACGGAAATAAATTCGCACTTAGAAATTACATAATTCGGAAGATAACCGAACCAGGACCACGCACGGCGAAGTGGGCCCCGAGGGGGATGCATGCCGGCCGGCGCCCTACCCGGGCGGCCGGCGCCTGCCTCCCCCTTCTACCTCCTCGTCTCGGTCACGGTCAGGTTTGAGTCCAATACAATATAATTGCATATAGTCTACTTTCATTTTTTATCCAAATTATAAATCCCCATATTAAATGCTTTTAAAGGATGATAAAACCGTTTAATCCATGACTTAAAAATGAATTGTATAACACTTGTCTCAGGGTCATGATTGCTGTTGGAAACTATTTATAGGAACCTCATGAATGCTTAAGTTATTGTGGAATAAGAGATAGTAAGATAATGAGTACTCAACTCCTGATGATTTGTCTTTGGAGATTTTATTTCGAAAGTTAGAAAACAATTAGCTTACTTCTCCTTGTGGTGGAAACATAAACATGATTTCTAATAAAAGTTATAAATAATAATCATATTATTCTATTACTTATAATATTGAAATTAATTACTATGACTTTGGTTGAGAGATTTATCATACTCCTAAGATCAATGTTAAAAAAAACAACCCTCGTGAGTATTATTGTGAAGGAAGCAAGCATGAGCTATTCAAGAAAATCTGAGGAAATAAAAAGGGACAAGTGTCCGAAACCTCAAAAGATAGATCACGAGGAAATAAAAAGGGACAAGTGTCAGAACCTCAATTTAACAAAAAATTAAATTTTGAGCATGTGCTCGACAGTAGAATTAGCTTAATAGCTCATGGTCCCTCCGACATAATATGCCAAGAGTGGATAATTTTCTTGACTAGGAATATGACATTTCTCTCCGTAGTTATAAATATCAAATTAATTAATATCACAAGTACCAATGCCACTACAAAACGAGAGAAGGTTGAGCTAAGTTTTATTTGCAAAATTTACTTACTCTCCAAACAGACATGATTAAAGGGCAAGAGTGATCTGTTTCAAGCTATTCTGTTCCTCAATCACTCAAAGATTCATGGTAGACACTTTGAATTCCACAAAGTGCATGATGACTAGACTAGTTTTATATAATTCAATTCTCAAGTTATGCATTAAATGTTTTATTCTCTCTATGTTAAAACCAACCTTTTTCTCGGGACGAGTAAAGCCTAAGCCTAAGTGTGGGGGTAATTGTTGACACTTATTAATTTATAATCTTTATTATCAATTATCCCTGCATCATATATGAATATTTACTAGAATAGGGTTATTACTAATAATTTCCACGAGTTTTGATGAATTGTATATTTTTCACGGATTATCCAGAAAAGCTTAAAAGAGGGATTAGAGTGCATAATTATCACGAAACTTAATCTAAAGGAAACGATCGTCATTTGGACGTGGGAAGGACCTAGAAGGTTGGAAGAAACGAGAGCCGAGGGGTGGGGCCGGTCGGGCTAGGCGGCGCCCTACTCTAGGGTTTCGAGGAGGAAGCTTCCTCCACCGCCCCGAGGAGTCATCTCAACCTCTTGTTAAGTCGGTTTGATCCAACGGCACGCATTCATCCCACTGGGCTATAAATAAAGGGCCAGACCCCTCCCTGAAGAGGGCCAGATCAAGAGCTGAAGAGCCTGAGCATTAGATAGAATCCAATAGATCTAGGCTAGCAATCAAGATAGAGAGTAGAGAGATAGAGTAGAGGAGTAGAGATTCGGAGGAGCCCCGGCCTGTTGGAGCTTCTTTGTAGCTGTATTCGTCTAGATTCAGCTCCCTCATCCGGAGCTGCGTTCTGAGGTACTTTTGTATTCAACACTCTGATTCAAGTAAGCAGTTGTTTTGACGGTGGATAACGTCAACTTTTATTAGAACTTTAGACATGAAAAGGCACACGAATACACACTAGTCTAGGATTTTAACTGACAATTTCCATGAGTTTTGTATATTCTATATTTTCCAGAGATTATTCCAGAAAAGCATAAAGAGGGATTAGAGTGCATAATTATCATGAAACTTATCCGTGTCGGCAAACACCGTCGTAAGGCTCAGGAAGGATCTAGAAGACACCCGAAACAGCGGGACCCACAGGGGAGACCAGGTGGGGCCGGCCGGCTCCACCCTGGCGCCGGTCGGCGCCCCCTGTGGCATCTAGCCGCCGTCTTCTGGAGTCTTCCTCCCATGCTTCCTTGGCACCCAAGCAAAGCATCCCTACGTCGATCTAAGGTCGGTTTGATCCAACGGTGCACACAACATGAAGACGCAGATCGATGACATGGTGGTTCCTTGCCCCCTACTCCACCTCGGCCTATATAATGACGCCCCAAGGCCCCTCCTAGAGGCATTCTACACCCCGGTGCTTCATATTCTCTACATAAATTAGGGTTAGGGTCCCTCTAGTTGATCTAGTTCTAGTTCATCTAGTTCTAGTTCATCTAGATGTAGCAATTAGGAGAGACTATTTCTTCTAGATCTAGTCTTGTTTAGAGATTAGAGAGATAGAGTAGAGGACTAGAGATTCTGGAGGAGTTTCGGCCTATCGGTGCTTCTTCGTGGCTGTATTCTTCTGGATTCAGCTCCCTCGCCCGGAGCTGCGTTCTGAGATACTTTTGTATTCAACATTCCGATTTAAGTAAGCAGTTATTCTTATTTGTTCTTAAGTTCACAACTCATATTGAGTGCTTTGATCTTGGTCATTACTTCATTGGAGTAGTAATTCATAGTGTAGACGTGGTGTCTGGGCTATGATTGCTTGTCTATGTCCCCTGATTAATCGGATAGTGGTAGCTCGCGAAGGTGACTTTATAGCTTCGTTGAATCCTCTGTAGTCCACTTCCCGTTGATAGGATTGATAGGCTTATAGGTTCTTGGTAGGAGAGAACTCTGATTTCTGCTCTTATTCAGGATACTTACCCAGTTAGAACAATATTATACAAAGCTTACCGGTTGTCAGAACTAGAGTTCAATGGCTATTTCCTCTTTCTTGATATTATCTAGCCTAATTGTAGGGTTAAGTCTATAGACTTTGTCATCATCACAGCTGTTCCCTGTGGATACGATATTTAAAACCTCCGGGTAAAATGTGACACTGGTATGATATCTGTGCGCTTGCGGATAATCTTACTTAAATCTTATTTAATGGAGTGCAGTTAATTTATACCAACAAACATTTTTGGCGCCGTTGTCGGGGAATGGTTTGTTGATTTTGACTTAGTCTAACTTAATCTTGTATTATACTTTTCTCTTTTCCTATTTTATCCCATTCTCTTCATTATTTTTGTGTTCATCCTTATGGATGCTTTTAATTCTATTCCTATTTGTCTTTATGGTATGCGCGAAAGCTTCGGGCCACTAAAATCTATAGAACCTATTAGCTGGCTATGAGCTGCGCCCATATCTAATTAATATGATTCGGGATAAACCCTTCTTAGGAGAAGGTAACGAAAGCCCATACTTACATCTACGAGAATTCGAGCAGACCTATGCATGCTTGCGCATTGCTGGCATGTTCAATAGCACTATTAGATGGAAGCTTTTTCCATTCTCTTTGACTGAAAGAGCTAAACATTGGTATAATCGAGCCGTAGGGAGTATGCAAGGTGATTGGGAAATATTATACTCTAAATTTTATTTATATTTCTTTCCCATCCATAGAGTAGTTAACCTTCGGAAAGAGGTTTTAACTTTTAGGCAACTAGAACAAGAATCTCTTAGTACATCATGGGATCATTTTAATGAACTTGTTACATCTAGCCCAGACCTTGGTTTTCCAGACCCCGTGCTTATTCAACACTTTTATCTGGGTCTTACCAAGAGTTATCGGGAATCCCTTGATTTATCCTCTGGAGGAGCCTTTCCCTATTTACCCATAAGTGAAGCAAGAGCTATGCTCGAAAAGGTTGCTCTAGCTAATTCTGAGCTCCCCGAGGAAGAGAAGAACTTAGCATCCGAACTAGACACGGAAGTCTTGGTAGCTAAAACACAATCATTCCATTTCCAAGATTTAGCTATCAATCCTAAACCTTTAAATTTCCACTTCGATGATTTAGACTTCCAGTTAGCTAAGATGCTCGTAAATCAATGCACATCAGATCTTCTCAGAAGAGCATCTTGGGAAAAGTGTCATCAACTTTCTTTCCCTCCTGAAAGACATTGGAAAGAGTGCAAGGACGGTATGTCGAGTGATACCATAGAAGGAGCGCCAAGCCACTTAGGACTAAATTCTATCTTCTCCCCTTCTATGCACACAGTAAATGTTTCTAAACCCATCTCTAAACCCATCCTTGACCCTAATGAATCTTTTTATGCTTTTTCTATTAAACTTCATAATGACCCTAGAAATTCATCAAGGCAATCCAAGAATAAGAGTTATGAAGATTATAGGAATGCCCAAGAAGAGCAAAGACAATGGCAGGAATGCATGGAACATACTAGAAAAACATATGCTATTGTAAAAGAATGGATGGAAGAGGACGAAGCTTTAGCACTACCATCTAAACTTGGTTTAAATTCAATTGGTGAGCTTAAATTAATTTCTTTAATAAACATAACTCACCCAAGTTTAGAGGAGGCTTTAGACAAGACCAACCTTGGAGACATCAATTCATGGGAAATCCTAGAAAATAAAACATCCAATAAATGTCATAGGCATGAAATAATAGAGACAAACTTGTTGCCTATAGACAACCATGAAGAGACACCCTTAGAGTTTGAAAAGGGAGATCACATCGATGAGCATGGGAATTATCTCATTAACACTTTATCAAATCCATGCTCATATGAGAAATCTCTTGGATCAATGAGTCTCTATAACATTATCACACACGAGATCTTCAACCCCCTTATTTTACCTATTCATAAAATCATTAAAAGCGTGGTTGTAGATGCATATGTTTATCATAAATATTGTAGATCTCATTATAATCTTGATATAGGTGCACAAAGGCTAATGTTCTAAAGGAAACCCCCTCACCAACTCGAAGTATAATAATCAGAAGGTTTCCCAAGAACAACTTTGTGTCCCAAACTAACCACTCTTAAAAATGAATTGAACTTGCACCTTTAGCATAGAAATATAATTATCAAAATATTCCTTTGGTATTTTAGTCACTAACCATTCTAGGCTTGAAGTGAAAGAATGAAGGGTAACAACACCAGGTATGTCCCACCAATCATTATGTAACATTATATCCATCCAAGCTTAATTTTGCTTTGCAAAATTCTAGCTTGGGGGAATGGCCTCATTTAGAAAATCTTATGTTGCTAATATTGGTTGTCTCTATCTTTATTTAATTTGTTAATCATGCTCTTTCGTCTCCGTTCGAATAACACTCTATAAACTTTCATGTTACCTTTGTTTGCTATAGTATGCTTAAGGTTTGGAGAAACTTCATACACCTTTTGAATTAGGCATGGTGCTTAGTTTAAACTATTTTCTTGAGTCATAATTAGATAAGGTGTTTAGTTTGATTTTTGAACCAAGAGGTGTGTTGATTTTACTTTCAAAGGCTTTTTGAATTAAGCGTGGTGCTTAGGTTAAAATGCCTTCCTAAGTCAAATTAGACGTGGTGTCTAGGTTGATTTTTGAACTGATAATATACTGTAGTAGACATTAGATATTTTGTAGACTAATCCCTGCAGGAAAACTTTCAATTTAATTTGGGATGAATTCAAATTAGAGACGAAGTAGGGTGCATGATGGGCTTCAATAACTTTGTAGAAGAAGACACAGCTCGTTCATCATGGATAGAACAACTATGAGTATTAATGGTTCATTCACTTTATCTTCTACTGCAAGTTACTTTGCCTCGAGCCATGTCTGTATAAAACATGATCTATGCAAAAATAATATCAATACTATCTTTTTATTTGCATAGACAGAACAAAATAAAATACTGGACGAGCAACCTGTGTTCAAAATTTGTATATTCTTTCGGGTATGTGTTGTCCACTAATCTATTATAGGCATAATAATTACTGGAGTAAAAAGAGTTAAAAGATCAAAGAAGCAAAAGATGGCAAAAGAATGAGTACAACAGAGGAGACAAGACATCTATGAACAACTCAAGATGCAAGAGAAAAGACCACCAGTCATTTACCCTTCATCACTTAGTGCCATCACTCTCTAATAATGAGTAAATGGTCACTGCTCTTCTCTTCATCTTGGTGTGCACATAAGTAAAAACACAAACATGTTAGAGTTATAAACCAAATTAAACTCAACATGCTTTGCTCTTTAAAATTGTTCGTGGCATCGTTCTCTTAATCTCAGTCTTAACTAAATAAGCTAAAACATTATATTCGATCTTAGGAAGATGATAGTCACACTCATGTGAAAATTTATATAGAGATAGACAATCCTTCCATTGGTTAAACAATTTCATTCTTTTCTGCCATGCGAACTTAAATGCAACATTCAATGCTTAATCTTGTGATCTTACCACTCATGTCATAAATAAACAAATCATGTAACACTAACTTTATCTTGTTCAATGTGCCTAAGGATAGAAAAAAATAAATAAAGGGATAAATTTGGTTCTGTTGGTGTTTTTCCACCAGTAGAGCCTATGCACTTGATCTCTACCTTGGTTTTGCAAACAGGACAATGCATCGAGCAAAGTTTATTAATTCTACAAGTAAAAGTTCTGTGAATATGCACACTGAGCAAGATGCTGCCAGCTACTATTAAAGCTCTACTTCAACCTATGGGCCAAACCTAAAGAACAAAAGTGATATCACCATCACTAGAGGTATGCAACCATCAAGACCTCCATCTCTCAAGATGGAGAGATACACACGAGTGGAAGAAGAAGACCTATCAGTAAACTTTAAATTTCGTACCCTTGCCATAAGGTAATATGGTAGTTATCTAATTAATTAGTATTCCTGTCTACATTAATAAATTTATCTTAACATATTCATCTTCATAAATATTAAAAATAAAATAAAATAAAATAAAAATCTTTATTGCTTCATTTATTGCATCATAAAATATTAAAAGTCTCACATGAATAAACTTGTGGTAACCCTATAGGAATATTTACTTGTGGTGGTATAAAAACAAATAATAATAGCTCCTATATTTATTTTCTTGCATTATGAAAAGCCTAAGCCCCATAAGAATGATATTCTCTATGGTGGCATAAAAAAAATTAAATACAACTACATATCATGCACACATATTTAATTTCTACATCATTAAACTAGAAAATCCTAAAAAGAGAATCCTGCTAGAACTTGTCAATTTGAAATCAACTCATAAAAATAATCAATTACTTATTGGCTGATCGCTAACCTCTTATTAAATTTGGGCCTCGAGTTTTGATTTTCTTGTTGGAGTGTAATTATGCAGAAACAACATTATGACAAGGAGAGAGTCTATTAGTGGCACCTACCAAGAGCTGCTGGTTAGCTCACTCTAAAGATCATCAACACCAAGTAGCAAACATCTAACTTGGGGGAGGAGCATCCCCTAGTTATCAGGTAACTATACCTAGATGATTATCGAGTCTATTTTATATAGTCATAAAATACAAAAAATATATGGGCACATGAAGGTCCATGTCTTTAGAGTCTTGTGAGTCTAATAGAAATAAAAAGATAAATAACAAATTAAAATAAAAAACAAAATACTTATCTATATATTAAGGTGTGATCATAGAGTGTGTCTAGTTAGTAAGAGTCAAATAAAAACTAGAGAACATTAAAATTTTGTCTTGGAGATGATGAATAGTTGCTCTACCATAATTCCTTTCAAGTGCCTAGTTTTCAACCATGAATTCTCTTGAGTTTGGACATGACTACTTTGATATAAGAATTTACTTTGAACCTAAAATTTATGGAGGCATATGTTTGAGCTAAGTCTAGGTAATTGATTGATATGATACATGAAGGTCTAAGCTGCTATTTATCTTATTCCTAGCATTACTAAGTTCTGGAGATTTATTTTGAAAATCTAAAATCTTACATGATGAGCTCTTGTATGATAAAGTTTGAATTCCTACCAAAGCCATATAATACATTTAGAGTTAGAAAAAACCTTTGCGCATTCATGCTGCTTGCTTTGCATTGAGTTTACTCAACCTTTGTTGTATACCTTATGAGAGCCTTGTCATGCTTTTAAAATCAAGATCACTTACACACTCCACCCATATATGCATTACTCCTACTCTGGGATATAAGCGCAGTCATTTTCCATTTTCATCCAGATCCACCTTAAAAAAAATGTTTTTTTCTCCTACACTAGGAGTAAAACACCCAAAAATATACCCTATAGGACAGCCTCCATTTAATTGCTCTAATTTCTTATTATTATCTCTCCAATTATTTATATTCAAAGGATGCATGTGGCTATGCAAAAGTATTGAAAAAAAAGAGAAGAAGAAAAGGGGAGTAAAAGATGGACAAGTATCCAACAATTAAAACAATGGGTACATAGATGCCCGCCTCCCAGATTAAAAAAAGAGGAAGAAAGAGAGAATAAAGATAGCCCATGTTTTCCCACGAAAAGTTCTAAGGAGGGAGTTATTTTTTAAAGAGCAAAAGTAGAATTAGGATTAGCCACTAAATACCATAAATACACCTATCCACCATATTCCATATACATACACATCTTGATTTGATTGTATGCCTCGATTCTCTGTGGTTCCATTGTTTGACTTTACAATATATAAATTGCAAGTATGCTCATCCTTGTTATTGCCACTCCTATAAGCTCCACTATGATCCTTAGTTGTAGGAAGGCTAACATCATTAATGCCTCAGTGAGATCCATAAATACCATATAAGAGACTTGAGGGTGTCATACAATCATGCTCGAAGTTTTATTTTAAAAACTTTCAAAACTCCAAAATATTGGTACTGTTAAGAATTTGAGACATAGTGCTTGATTTGATTGTTCTATCTTTCGATTGCTCAAGACTTATGCAAAAGCAAAGTAAAGCTCCATAGTTAAAGGTAAAATGGGTAAGTTTAAAAGTTAGAGCAGTTTTGTATGCGAACCAGGAGGAAAATTTATGTTTAAAAGCAAGTGTGCTTAAAAAGAAATAAAAGTTTGACAACTCCCGATCCAAATATTTTAATAATTAGGCTTAGGTTGATTGCCAAGAGACTGGCAAAAGGCAGAGCTGCGTTCTGAGGTACTTTTATATTCAACATTTTGATTTAAGTAAGCAGTTGTTCTTATTTGTTCTTAAGTTCACAACTCATATTGAGTGCTTTGATCTTGGTCATTACTTGGTTGGAGTACCCTCGATTAGCCAGATAGTGGTAGCTCGTGAATGTAACTTTATAGCTTCGTTGAATCCTCTATAGTCCACTTCCCATTGATAAGATCGATAGGCTCAAAGGTTCTTGGTAGGAGAGAACTGTGATTTCTGCTCTTATTCAGGTTACTTGCCCAGTTAGAACGGTATTATACAAAGCTTACCAGTTGTCGGAACTAGAAGTCATTACCTATTTCCTCATTCTCAATATTTTCTAGATTGTTTATGCCCCCTTTAGATTAAGAACTATAGACTTAGTCATTATCACTACTGTTCCTTTGGGTTCGATATTAAAACCGAGTTGATCTTAGTGAAGTGCTGATCAAGTATATATCTCATGCGCTTGTGGATAATCTGATAATAATTACAACATAGGGTGCAGTTAATTTATACCAACAGCAAGCGAAGGCTTGGATTCCAAAGCCATCAAGAGCTTGGATTTGGTATAGTTCTTACCTTCTCTCACCTTTGTTCTCTATGATTGTATAGTTATATGATTGCTACAATTGAATTGATGAATACTTATCTATTTATTTTCATAGTTATATAGTTCTTTGTCTATTGTGGTTATATGCTTAGTATAGCTAGATTGACATTATACTTATTCATAGGTTCGTATAGCGCTCATTAATTGATTGTTGGGTTAGTGGTAAACATTGTGTAAGCATGGTGCTTATACGTTGTTTATCTATGAATGCACCCTATAGGCCGGGCTTGGTAGATCATGGGTGTGACAATCCTGTTGAGTCCTATATAGTCCAAACCCCGTTTATAGGCATAGTAGGGCTTTTGTACGAAGGAAGGGCGTGCTATATTCTCAAACTTCCCTAGTATGTCCACTATGAATAGATATAGTGCTAACCTTAGCTATGACTACTAAGTGTAATTGCACTAACCATAATATGCATTGACATGTAGCTAGGAATAACACAGGAATATCTCTTGATGTTCTGCTAGTAACCCTAATGATATAGCTACGAGTCTCTATCTGTTTATGCTGATGATTATATACTTATCTTATCATTTATCTTGTGACTTACCCCTGCATTGAGTAGTGAGGACGTGGTTATGCCTATCTATTACACTACAGGTTATCATGCTACCTTTACACGAGAGCCATGTAGACCTTCCTTTGGGAAAAATATAAATGACAACCTGGTAATACTCTGGGTAAAATGCTACAATAGTATTTGATCTGTGCGCTTGCGGATACTATTTCTACATTCTAAATGGTGGCATGATTTAATACCACATCTCTTGGTGTTATGCTGGGGATGACAACTTGGCATTCTAGTAGCGATGCTCTGCTCAAGCATTTTTAGCGCCGTTGCTGGAGATAACATTAAGAGGTGTCAACAAGCTTTTTTGGCGTTGTTGCCAGGGAGGGCAATTGGTGATTAAAGGAATAGCGATAGACCTAACAAACTAATGAGATAGAGGAAACCATAGACCCCTACTCAATGCAGGCTTACCCTTGTGCTTTCTATCTTTGTGATATGTTATGCAGGGTAATGAATGAGTGGTTTTGATCTGCAAAATAACTATGTTGAAAATCTAGAGAAACTCTTTCAAAGAAGGAAATTCCAGCAAGTGAGGGAAATCTTTGAATCTCCATCAAAGACACCCACTGCTGAGGTTCGTTCTTTGGAGGAGCAAGCTCCTATAAGTGAAGAAGAAGAGCAACAAGAAGGCAACTTAGCACCAGCTTTTGAGGAAATGGTCGATAAGTCATCTGCGCGAAGTTCTCCGCTCCAACCACCAACAACATCCGCCTTTGGACCTAACGTCGAAGTTGGGGAGAATGGATTCGAGCTCAAGCCAGCCCTTATCACCATGGTGCAAGCCAACTTGTTCTATAGAAAAGCATATGAAGATGCAAGTGCTCATCTCCAACACTTTCTGGAGATTTGCAGCACTTTCAAGATGAAGGATGTACCAAAAGACACCATCCTGCTATGTCTGTTCCCATTCTCATTATTGGGAAAGGCAAAGCAGTAGTTCTACGCTAACAAGGACAATCATACAACTTGGGACAAGTGCTCCACAGCTTTTTTGTTAAGGTTCTTTCATATGGGCAAGACAAGTGCCCTAAGGGGGAAGATCTCAAGTTTCCAGCAACAACATGACAAGTCAGTCCCAGAGGCATGGGAACGCTTTCAAGATTACATATCAGAATATCCTCATCATGGGATGGAGAATTGGCTCCTCATGCAGACTTTCTATCATAGGCTCACCAAGAACACCCGTAACAATGTTGATGCTGTTGCTGAAGGTGCATTTATGTCACTAACCATACCACAAGCTACTGCTCTTATGAAGAAGATGGCCTCCAATTAAGATTGCAGTGAAGAGCACCAAACAACCCACAAGAGGAGTGGAGGAATGTACCAGCTCAAGGAGGTAGACATGGTGTCTGCCAAGATAGATCTGCTCATGAAGAAGCTATAAGACAAGGCCAGCCAGAAACAAGACGTCATGCGCATCAATGATTCATGCATGACCTGTGAAGTGTGTAGTAATATGGGACACTCAGGCAACAAGTGCCTTGAGACCCATGAGGATGTGAACTTCATCAACAATAATAACAACAATTATCATCCTCAAAATCAAGGATGGAATTAGCAAAGGCCCAACTACCAAGGTAATTTCCCAGGTAACTTTCAAGGCACTAATTACAATAGCTATGCTCAATTGCCTTTGAGAGAAGTGATCTCCAACCAAAATAAAATTGTGGAGACTTTATCTAGGAAGGTAGCATCCAATGATAAAATGCTAGAAAACATAAACACTAAAATGGATAGCTTTACCTCTGCTGTTAAGAACCAACTTAGCTTCAATAAAATGATAGAACAACAATTAGCTCACCGGCGACATTGTTCCACCGACCAACAAAGGTAAGATTCCAGGGCAACCTCTAGAGCTCGAGACCGTGAATCTTATTGATGTGTATGCAGGTTACTACGTTGAAGCATCATCAGGATGGAAGGATGAGTCCATGCCACCCAAGAGAGGAGATCCAGGGAGACCTGTGATCCCCATCTCTATCAGGCAACATGACTTTTCTAAAGTTGTCTATGATCTAGGCGCCAGTGTCAACATCATGCCTAAGGTAATCTTCAACCAAGTCTTTCCATGGGCATCTTTATTGTACACGAATATGTGTTTGTAGCTCGCAGTCCAGACGGTTAAGCACCCTGAAGGAATCTTGGATGACGTGTGCATATGAATCGGGAGAACATATGTCCCTGTAGACTTTGTAGTCCTGGATACCGGTAGAGACCCTAAGAGTCCAATCATTCTTGGCCGACCATTCCCGAAAGTTTGCAAAGGCTGTCATCTCTGACGGACAAAGTGCAAAGATTTGTTTAACCATCAAGGACAATAAAGAGAAGTTCAGTTTCAAGAACAAGACCCTTGAAGCTCCTATAGATCCAAGAGGAGCTTACTTCCCAGTCAAGCCAACAACTGAAGAAGCCAAGAAGAAGAATTCAAATGGGAAGAGAAAGAATAAGAACAGGAGGCAAGTGAGAATGCAAGTCCAAGTAGTGAAGGCTGTTGAGTATGAGCATGACCACCTCTTAGCTTCACCATTCCTAATCAAGAAAGAGGATCCAGGTATGCCGACCATCGACTGCACTATTGGACAGTGCTCCTTCTACAATGCTTTCTGTGACACCGGATCAGCTGTTAACACCATGTCCAAATAGGTATATGACTTATTATTCGATACACCTCTATACCCTACCTATATGCAGCTTCAGCTGGCGGACAACATGATGAGATTTTTAGAGGAAGTAGCAAGGGACATCATGGTCAAAATCCACACTCCCTACGTCCCGATTGACTTTATGATACTAGACATGGGAAAAGAAGATGAGACACCCATCATCCTTGGGAGGCCGTTCCTTAGCACCACCAAAGCCATTATCTACAATGGATTAGGCCAAGTCCACTTTCAGTTCCTAGGAGAGAAGGTACACTACCAATGTAAAGATTATAACTCTCCTGAATTAGCAGCTTTCACCCTGTCCAAGAGGAGACGTCAGCGCTGGAGGAATCACTCTCAAAAGAGCAATGTTGAGGAGGAGGCAATCAAAGAAGAATCTACAGCACCAAAGGAACATCCTATAAAGGTATGGAAAGAAAAGGTAAACTCCTCAACTGAGTCATTATCACCAGGAGGTCCAACGTCAGGGTCGCCATCCTCGGGATCCGATGAAGCACCCCAAAGAAAGTGACGACGACGAGAAATCTTGTCCAGAGGACTCTAAACTCCGAACCCTTGCCATAAGGTAACAATGGTAGTTATCTATTTACTTTCTTGCATTTTAAATTCATAGTTAGTTTTCATTATCTTTATAGAAAATTACAAAAACATTTGGAAAACCTTAAAGCCCCATGTGACATACCTATAGTGCAAGCTAAAGGAGTGTTCACTGTGGTGGCCTAAAAATGAAACAAAAATTAGCATGCATACTTCCTTTCTGTTCAATAGAAAGAAAATTCAAAAATAATCATTGAGCATCTTGTTGCGCTGTATGCATTGTAACAACCTTTGACAACCTCTCATGACAACCAATCTGTGAAACAGCTAACCACTAACTGTTTATCCTAATCTATTCCACGAGTTTTGGTATTTTATGAGATGTTTGCTGCAGGATGACTCTAAGAGCTAGTCCACCCAAGAATCATCATCGACATCACTCGAAGTACACCTTCCCCACACACAGCTAACCACTGTGTAAAGGAAGCAACTTCTTATTGGATGAGATGAAGGTTCCCGGCTACACCAGCTCTTACAAGCATGAGCTCCACCGAGAGGACTGCTCAGCTTCAATGCTCAACCATGACAACAACCAGCTTGGGGGAAGGCATCCCCTAGGTACCCAGGTAAGTGTACCTATGCAATTATCGAGTCAGTCATAAAAATGAAAAATACCAAAAATATGTGAGCACATGAAGGTTCACCATAGTATCATAAGAAAACTTAAGAAATACCAAAAATATATGGGCACATGAAGGTCCATGCTTTTTAGAGTCTTTAGAGTCTTATATAGTATGAGTCTTTGAAAAAAATAAAAAACCAAACAAAAATTTTTGTCTATCTAGAGTCAATAAAAAGGAAGCTCTTGAGATGATTTGAATTAATGATAAGCTGCTCTGTTACAATACCTCTAAAATGCCTAGAGTCTAGACAAAAGTTTTCCTAAGTTTTAGCTCCAACTGTTTTGCTTTGGGAATTTGCTTTAAGCCTAAAACTTGTGGGTTGCATATGCTTGAACTAAGTCTAGGTACTTGATTGATAAGATTGAGAAAGTCTGAGCTGCTATCTATCTTGTTCTAAGTGACACTAGAGTTCTGGAGATTTATCTTTTGAAAAATGCAAAAACATGATAAGTTCCTATATGACAAAGCTTACATCTCACTAGAGCCAAACATGATGAGATAGGCTAGTTAAACTTCCATATACATCTTTGCTTGTCATGCATTGAGTGTTGTCAACCTTTATGACCTTGGTGAGAAATTTGTCATGCTCTTGAATCAAGATTCACCTCCATATGCACAACTCTATACTGGAGTAGGCGCAACAACATGCCATTCCACTTACATCCATTCCAAAAATGTTTTTTCTCCTACACTGGGAGAGAACACGAAAAATATTCTATTAGGATAGCCACCCAATAAATGCTCCATGTTCCTATTGTTATCTCTCCAAATTCCATCAATGCCAAAAGGAGTGCTATGAGCTATGCAAAAAGATATTTGAAAAAGAGAGAGAGAGAAAAATGGGGAGAAGAAAAGAAAAATGGACAAGTATCCCAGTGCTAATACAATGGGTACTTAGATGCCCGACTCCCTAAGAAAAAGAAAGAGAAAAAGATAGCTCATAGCCTCTGGCCAGTTTTCAAAGTTCAAAAGGAGAGGTAGGCATTCAAGGAGCTGAGTAGAATTAGGTTCCACCATATGTCCACCATATCCATCCACCTATACATCTTGATTCGACTGCATGACTTGTTTCTCCATGGATCCATTGTTTGACTTTACAACATATGCATTACAAGTTTGCTCTTTCAGTTTTCTCCTTACCTATGAGCTCCACAAAAGCTTTAGTGATAGGATGAAAAGAAAGGCAACCATCATTACTGCCTTGGTGAGAATCCACAAATACCAAATATATTGAGAGACTTGAGAGTGTCATACATGGGAAGCTCTGAGTTTTATTTGAAAACCTCTAAAAAACTCCAGAATGACAGTTGATCGAAGAGCTTGAGACATAGTGCTTAGATGGGATCTTTTAAATACATCCAAGTACTCAAGACCCAAGGAAGAGCTAATAAGCCCCATAGTCAAAGGTAATAGGGGTAAGTTTCCAAGTCATTTCGAGTTATTGCATAACATGGAGGAAAATTTCTATCTGATTGCAGGTATACTTTTAGGGAGTTGCTCCGAGATGGCTACAATGTTTAAACATAGATATCTTACAATAACTTTTTCTAAGTTTTCTTTGCTAAGGGACTAGCAAAGGTTAAGCTTGGGGCAGTTGTTGACGGCCGTTATTGTACGAAATCAACCATCAACTAGCCATGGAAAAGGATGCAAATGTGATCACCAAAGTAGATATAGGGTCACACTGACAGAATTCCATGAGTTTTGGTGTTTCACTGTTTTTGCAGGTGTAAACTAGAAAAGACGCAAACCCCAGAGCTTATCGGAACATAGAACGGGAAATCAGACACCGCGGCAATGCAGGAACATTCTAGAAGAGACGAGAAGGCACCACGCCGAGCCGGAGGCCGGGAGGCCCCCAGGCCAGACCGGTCGGTCTGGTCCTGGCCCCGATCACGGCCCGCTTCGCTCGGTTCGCTCCACTGCCTTTAAGGGTCAATCTTAGCCGCATGTCAGTCGGTTTGATCCGATAGCTCACGATCATCGCCTAGGGCTATAAAGGGAGGGCAGGACCCCCCAGGGAGGCATATCCATTCATTCCTCATTTGAAGTCCGATCATCAGCTAGAAACCCTAATCAGAGCTCCTTAGCTAGGGCCTAGATAGCTAGTTAGAACTAGAGGGAGGCAAGCGAAGGCTTGGATTCCGGAGCCATCAAGAGCTTGGATTTGGTATAGTTCTTACCTCCTCTCACCTTTGTTCTCTATCATTGTATAGTTATATGATTGCTACAATTGAATTGATGAATACTTATCTATTTATATTCATAGTTATATAGTTCTTTGTCTATTGTGGTTATATGCTTAGTATAGCTAGATTGACATTATACTTATTCATAGGTTCGTATAGCGCTCATTTAATTGATCATTGGGTGAGTGGTAAACATTGTGTAAGCATGGTGCTTATATATTGTTTATCTGCGAATGCACCCTATAGGCCGGGCTTGGTAGATCGCAGGTGTGACAATTCTGTTGAGTTCTATGTAATCCAAACCATGTTTATAGGTACAATAGGGCTTTTGTACGAAGGAAGGGCGTGCTATGCTCTCAAACTTCCCTAGTATGTCCACTATGAATAGATATAGTGCTAACCTTAGCTATGACTACTAAGTGTAATTGCACTAACCATAATATGCATTGACATATAGCTAGGAATAACATAGGAATATCTCTTGTTCTGCTAGTAACCCTATTGATATAGCTAGGAGTCTCTATCTGTTTATGCTGATGATTATATGCTTATCTTATCATTTATCTTGTGACTTACCCCTGCATTGAGTAGTGAGGACATGGTTATGCCTATCCATTACACTCTAGGTTATCACGCTACCTTTACACGAGAGCCATGTAGACCTTCCTTTGGGAAAATATAAATGACAACCTGGTAATACTCCGGGTAAAATGCTACAATGATATTTGATCTGTGCGCTTGCGGATACTATTTCTACATTCTAAATGGTGGCAGGATTTAATACCACATCTCTTGGTGTTATGCTGGGGATGACAACTTGGCATTCTAGTAGCGATGCTCTGCTCAAGCATTTTTAGCGCCGTTGCTAGAGATAACACTAAGAGGTGTCAACATATGGGCAGACACTTCGGCGACACGACCACATCGGCGACCGCTTCTGAGCAACACGTGCGACGCAAGGAAGAAGGACGCCCCGACCCTAGGAGGGTGGACGAGCCACTCCACCATTGTCCTTTTTCTTTCTTTTTCTACACGGCACGCCCATACTTTCTCTATGGAATATGTAAGGCCGTTCCCTCCCTTCATCTATAAAAGGGAGGGCGAGCCATTCTACAAGATGAATCACGACACACCACCAAATCATGACACACCACAAAAAACCACACATGCGTCACCACACACGCCATGATATTGGCACCACGCTCAATTAGAGACTTAGGAGCCCCTCCCTCTCTCGAACCGTTTGTAACCCCTACTACGAACCACCGCTAAGTAACATGACTCCCTCGAACTAGATGTAGGGCCTCTTGCCTAAACCAGTATACCTCTCCGTGTCCCCTTAGCGAACCATCCAGGCATAAATGCGCATCTATAAATTTACTAGTTGGTGCTTTCACGAAACACCGATAGTTGGCACGCCAGGTAGGGACCTTGCGCGTTTCGTCTCCAAACCCAAAGTTCTGGATGGCCAGATCCGACAACCATCAGTTCCCTCCGGGCATCCATGTCCAGTTCGGGAACCTCGACTTCATCAGCATCAGGGTGGATTACGACATGGTACTCCTCCCCCCCAACACCAACGTCGACACTGTCTCCGCGTCGTTTGCCGAACTACGCCTCTACACCAACGTGATAACGCCAACCACGCCAGGTCAGCTCGCTCCAGCGCACGATACAGGAGGAAGGACCACCGCAGGAACCAAAATGCTCATCATCGACAACCACGACCCAAGAAGGAGCCCCGGCGCCTCCTCAACACGTCCACACCCAGCATCGTGACGGCCACCGCCAGCCCCAGCTCGAGGAACAACGCGACAATCGACCCGGCGGCACCCACGACATCTCGATCGACGGCGACGAGTTCCGGAGATCCGCAGGCGCTTCACCACTTCCTCAGCCTCTGCGATTACCTCCTCAGCGACTACGGCAGCGACGACGACGATGACGGCTACGAGCTCACCTGGCCGTAACTACGGCATGATCGGTAGACCAACGAACCCACCCATCGGCTAAACTCTCTCGCGCTTTACGATTACCCCGCACTACTCGCTTTATGTAACGATTAAATTCCTATATTAATTTTGTACTGCAGATTTGTACTCAATTATAAAAACCTAAATCATGTGTAACAAGGTCCCAAAAAAGGACCGGGGTTCGCAGGCCTGCCTGCGAAGGGATCACGCCGCCCCGGGCCGACAGAGTAAAGTCCTGAGGGTTGGGTGAATACATTCTCGCTTAAGCGATAAGAGATCAGCCCCTCTAGGCTAACTTTATTTAAAAAGGCTCCTGTTGACGATTGTTATCGTATGAAATTAATCGTCAACTAGCCATGAAAAAGGATACAATTGCGATCACCAAAGTAGATATAGGGTTACACCGATAGAATTCCATGAGTTTTGGTGTTTCAATTGCTTTCTGCAGTTGTAAACTAGAAAAGACGCAAACCCAGGAGCTTATCGGAACATAGAATGGGAAATCAGACACCGCGGCAACGCAAAAACATTCTAGAAGAGACGAGAAGGCACCACGCCGAGGCGGAGGCCGGGGGGCCACCGGGCCGCACCGACCGGTGCGGGGTCTAGACCGGCCGGTGCGGGCTCGCCCCCGCTCGTGGCCCGCTTCACCCAGTCTGCTCTACTACCTTTGAGGGTCAATCTTAGCCGCACATCAAGGTCGGTTTGATCCGATGGCTCATGATCATCGCCCAGGGCTATAAAAGGAGGGCAGGACCCCCCTAGGAGGGAGGCACATTCATTCATTCCTCATTTGAAATCCGATCATCAGCCAGAAACCCTAATCAGAACTCCTTAGCTAGGGCCTAGATAGCTATTTAGAACTAGAGGAAGGCAAGCGAAGGCTTGGATTCCGAAGCCATCAAGAGCTTGGATTTGGTATAGTTCTTATCTCCTCTCACACCTTTGTTCTCTATCATTGTATAGTTATATGATTGCTACCATTGAATTGATGAATACTTATATATTTATATTCATAGGTATATTGTTCTTTGTCTATTGTGGTTGTATGCCTAGTATAGCTAGATTGACATTATACTTATTCATAGGTTCGTATAGCGCTCATCTAATTGATCGTTGGGTGAGTGGTAAACATTGTGTAAGCATAGTGCTTATACGTTATTTATCTGCGAATGCACCCTATAGGCCGGGCTTGGTAGATCGCGGATGTGACAATCCTGTTTTGTCCTATGTAGTCCAAACCCTGTTTATAGGCACAGTAGGGCTTTTGTATGAAGGAAGGGCGTGCTAGGTTCTCAAACTTCCCTAGTATGTCCACTATAAATAGATATAATGCTAACCTTAGCTATGACTACTAAGTGTACTGCACTAACCATAATATGCATTGACATGTCGCTAGGAATAACACAGGAACATCTCTTGATGTTCTGCTAGTAACCCTAATGATATAGCTAGGAGTCTCTATTTGTTTATGCTGATGATTTATACTTATCTTTATCATTTATCTTGTGACTTACCCCTGTATTGAGTAGTGAGGACATGGTTATGCCTATCCATTACACTCTAGGTTATAAATGACACGAGAGCCATGTAGACCTTCCTTTGGGAAAATATAAATGACAACCTGGTAATACTTCAGGTAAAATGCTACAATGGTATTTGATCTGTGCACTTGCGGATACTATTTCTATATTCTAAATGGTGGCATGATTTAATACCACATCTCTTGGTGTTATGCTGGGGATGATAACTTGGCATTCTAATAGTGATGGTCTGCTCAAGCATTTTTAGCGCCGTTGCTAGAGATGACATTAAGAGGTGTCAATAAGTATTTTTGGCGCCGTTGCCGGGAAAGGCAATTGGCGAATATATAAAGGAATAGCGATAGACCTAACAAACTAATGAGCTAGAGGAAACCATAGACCCCTACTCAATGCAGGCTTAGAAAATCCAAAAATAATCATTGAGCTTCTTGCTACACTGTATACACTGTAACAACCTTTGAAAACCTCTCACAACCAGTCCATGAAATGGCTAACCACTAACTGCTTATCCTAACCTGTTCCACGAGTTTTGGTGTTTTGTGAGATGTTTGCTGCAGGATGACTCTAAGAGCTAGTCCACCTAGAAATCATCATCTTCATCACTCAAAGTATACCTTCCCTACACACAGCTAATCCCTGTATAAAGGAAGCAACTTCTTGTTGGATGAGATGAAGGTTCCTAGCTACACCAGCTCTTACAAGTGTGAGCTCCATTGAGAGGACTACTCAGCTTCAATGCTCAACCATCACAACAACTAGCTTGAGGGAAGGCATCCCCTAGGTACCCAGGTAAGTGTACCTACACGATTATTGAGTCAGTCATAAAAATGAAAAATACCAAAAACAGGTGAGCACATGAAGGTTCACCATAGTATCATAAGAAAACCTAAAAATACTAAAAATATATGGGCATATGAAGGTCCATGCTTTGTAGAGTCTTTAGAGTCTTATATAGTATGAGTCTTTAAAAAATAAAAACAAAATAAAAATGTTTGTCTGTCTAGAGTCAATAAAAAGAAGCTCTTGAGATGATTTGAAATGATGTTAAGCTGCTCTGTTACAACACCTCTAAAATGCCTAGAGTTGAGACAAAAGTTTTCCCAAGTTTTAGCTCCAACAGTTTTGACATGAGAATTTGCTCTGAGCCTGAAACTTGTAGGTTGCATATGCTTGAACTAAGTCTAGATACCTGATTGATAAGATTGAGAAAGTCTGAGCTGCTATCTATCTTGTTCTAAGTGACACTAGAGTTCTAGAGATTTACCTTTTGAAAAATGCAAAAACATGATGAGTTCCTATATGACAAAGCTTACATTCCCACCAGAGCCAAATATGATAGGCTAGTTAAACTTCTACATATATGCTGCTTGTCTTGCATTGAGCTTTGTCAACCTTTGTGACCCTGGTGAGAAATTTGTCATGCTCTTGAATCAAGATCCACCTCTATATGCACTACTCTACACTGGAGTAGGCACAACAACATGCCATTCCACCTACATCCATTTCAAAAATGTTTTTCTCCTACACTGGGAGAGAACTCCAAAAATATTCCATTAGGTTAGCCACTCAATAAATGCTCTAAGTTCCTGTTGCTATCTCTCCAAATCCATCAATGCCAAAAGGAGTGCTATGAGCTATGCAAAAAGATATTTGAAAAAAAAGAGAAGAGAGAAATGGGAGAAGAGAAAAGAAAAATGGACAAGTGTCCCAGTGCTAAATAATGGGTACTTAGATGCCCGACTCCCTATGAAAAAGAAAAAGAAAAGATAGCTCATGACCTCTGGCTAGTTTTCAAAGTTCAAAGGAGAGGTAGGCATTCAAGGAGCTGAGTAGAATTAGGTTCCACCATATATCCACCGTATCCATCCACCTATACATCTTGATTCAACTGTATGACTTGTTTCTCCATGGATCCATTGTTTGACTTTACAACACATGCATTGCAAGTTTGCTCTTTCAGTTTTCTCCTTATCTATGAGCTCCACATAAGCTTTAGTTATAGGATGAAAAAGAAAGGCAACCATCACTGCCTTGGTGAGAATCCACAAATACCACATAATATTGAGAGACCTGAGAGTGTCATACATGGGAAACTCTGAGTTCTATTTGAAACCCTCTAAAAACTCTAGAATAATAGTTGATCGAAGAGCTTGAGACATAGTGCTTAGATGGGATCTTTCTGTCTACCAAGTACTCAAGACCCAAAGGAAGAGCTGATAAGCCCCACAGTCAAAGGTAATATGGGTAAGTTTGAAAGTTAGCTCAGTTATTGCATAACTTGGAGGAGAATTTCTGTTTGACTGCAGGTATACTTCTAGGGAGTTGCTCCGGGATGGCTACGAGTTCTATTTGAAACCCTCTAAAAACTCTAGAATAATAGTTGATCGAAGAGCTTGAGACATAGTGCTTAGATGGGATCTTTCTGTCTACCAAGTACTCAAGACCCAAAGGAAGAGCTGATAAGCCCCACAGTCAAAGGTAATATGGGTAAGTTTGAAAGTTAGCTCAGTTATTGCATAACTTGGAGGAGAATTTCTGTTTGACTGCAGGTATACTTCTAGGGAGTTGCTCCGGGATGGCTACAATGCTTAAACATATATATCTTACAATAACTTTTTTGAGTTTTCTTTGCTAAGGGACTTGCAAAGGTTAAGCTTGGGGGAGTTGTTGACGGTCGTTATATATGAAATTAACCGTCAACTAGCCATGGAAAAGGATACAATTGCGATCACCAAAGTAGATATAGGGGGTTACACTGACAGAATTCCACGAGCTTTAGTGTTTCACTATTTTTGCAGGTGTAAACTAAAAAAGAAGCAAACCCGGGAGCTTATCGTAACATAGAATGGGAAATCGGACATCGCGGCAACACAAGAACATTCTAGAAGAGACGAGAAGGCACCACGCCGAGACGGAGGCCGGGGGCCACCAGGCCGACCGACCGCCCTGCGGGCCTGGACCGGCCGGTCTGGACTGCCCCCCCCGCAGCCCCGCCTTCGCCCGGGCCCGCTCCACGCCTTTGAGGGTCAACCTCAGCCGCATGTCAAGGTCGGTTTGATCCGATGGCTCACGATCATCACCCAGGGCTATAATAGGAGGGCAGGACCCCCCAGGAGGAGGCACATTCATTCATTCCTCATTTGAAATCCGATCATCAGCCAGAAACCCTAATCAGAGCTCCTTAGCTAGGGCCTAGATGGCTAGTTAGAACTAGAGGGAGGCAAGCGAAGGCTTGGATTCCGGAGCCATCAAGAGCTTGGATTTGGTATAGTTCTTACCTCCTCTCACCTTTGTTCTCTATCATTATATAGTTATATGATTGCTACAATTGAATTGATGAATACTTATATATTTATATTCATAGTTATATTGTTCTTTGTCTATTGTTGTTATATGCTTAGTATAGCTAGATTGACATTATACTTATTCATAGGTTCATATAGCGCTCATCTAATTGATCATTGGGTGAGTGGTAAACATTGTTTAAGCATGGTGCTTATACGTTGTTTATCTGCGAATGCACCCTATAGGCCGGGCTTGGTAGATCGCGGGTGTGACAATCCTATTGAGTCCTATATAGTCCAAATCCTGTTTATAGGCACAGTAGGGCTTTTGTATGAAGGAAGGGCGTGCTATGTTCTCAAACTTCCCTAGTATGTCCACTATGAATAGATGTAATGCTAACCTTAGCTGTGACTACTAAGTGTACTACACTAACCATAATATGCATTGACTTAAAGCTAGGAATAACACAGGAATATCTCTTGATGTTCTGCTAGTAACCCTAATGATATAGCTAAGAGTCTCTATCTGTTTATGCTGATGATTTATACTTATCTTTATCATTTATCTTGTGACTTACCCCTGCATTGAGTAGTGAGGACATAGTTATGCCTATCCATTACACTCTAGGTTATCACACTACCTTTACACGAGAGCCATGCAGACCTTCCTTTAGGAAAATATAAATAACAACATGGTAATACTCTGGGTAAAATACTACAATGGTATTTGATCTGTGTGCTTGTGGATACTATTTCTATATTCTAAATGGTGGCATGATTTAATACCATATCTCTTGGTGTTATGTTAGGGATGACAACTTGGCATTCTAGTAGCGATGCTCTACTCAAGCATTTTTAGCGCCGTTGCTAGAGATAACATTAAGAGGTGTCAACAGTTCCCTCCCCCCTTTAGTCCTGAGGGTTGGGCGAATACATTCTCGCTTAAGCGAAAAGAGACCAGCCCCTCCGGGTTTAACTTTATTTAAAAAGGCTCCCTCCCCTTTAGTCCCGAGGGTTAGGCAAATACATTCTCGCTTAAGTGTCGACGGTCATTAAGTACCAAATATAACCATCAACTTTTGCATAAATTGATATAAAATGAATTGCAAAGCATAGTTATAGGTTTTGATTCTAACGAGTTTCATGAGTTTTGGTGTTCTCACTTGTTCTGCAAGTGTTTGCAGTTTTTCATCAAATAAAAGTACCTCAACTAAGGAATTATACTGCACCATTGCGACGGGCTCATCGAGACGATCGAAACGGACATATCATTTGCTATATTTGAAGCCTAGAATTAAAAGATATCAACTCCAAATTGAAACATGCACCATTAGGCCCTAAACGGAACAGGAAAATACACATTCGAAGATGGGCCCAATTGGATTTGGGCCCAGGCCGGCCGGCATGGGCCAAAGGGCCGCCCGGCACCCCCCAGAGCTCGTTCATGTTCATCTTCTGGAAGCTTTTTCCACTGCCTCTTAGGATGCATCTCCACCGTACCTTAAGTCGGTTTGATCCAACGACCGTCGTTTCTCCCACTGGGCTATAAATACAGGGCCAGACCCCTCCTGAAACCCTAATTCATTTGTAATCTCTGAGAGGGGTCCCTCAAATGGATCAACCTCTCTAGGATCTAGACTTGTAGATAATAATGAGATGGAGAGTGAGGGAAGAGTTCGAAGGAGGTGCCGGCCTGTCGGTGCTTCCTCTACGGCTTGTACTTCAGCGGATTCAAGTTCTTCGTGAGTTTGTCTTCAGGATTTCTCTGGTAATCATCTTTTGATCTAAGTTTACTTTGTTTATATTGTTCATCTGGTTTGTGACTCTCTTGAGTGCTTTATTCCTGTACTAGTCAGAGTAGAGTATTAATCATAGTGTAGGCGTGGTGCTTAGGCTAGGGTTAATCGTGAATGCCCCCTAATCTTCCGGATCTGTGGTAGATCATAGGTGTGACAGACCTATTGAATCCTCTGTAGTCCACCTCCTGTTGATAGGTTTGGTAGGACGCGGTTATCAGAGTAGGACGAAGTTTCTGTACTCAATCTGCTCTGAATAATGTCTCGAAGTTGAATAGTAGAAGACATAGTTTACCTAAAGTTAGAAGAAGAGAACCACAGTTATTCTCTCTATACTCCTATTATCATCAACATACATTGCTATTATCATCAACATAGATTGCTATTATCATCAACATAGATCGCTATTATCAACCACTTTAAACCTTAGCTTAGTGTCTACCTTAGTATAATCTTTATCTTTCTACTTTCATCTTTAGCCACCTTTAGTTGAGTTAGACCGTAGTTATATTAATCATACACGTTTCCTTGTGGATACGATATTTAAAACCTTCGGGTGAAGTGCTACAACGGTATTATATCTGTGCGCTTGCGGATAGTTATATTTTCTTGTGTGCATTTAATTAATACCAACAAGCATTTTTGGCGCCGTTGCCGGGGAAACGGTTGCTGATTTAACTATGAACCTAGCTTAGCTTTTCATCTTTTTTTTTGTTTTATCCTTTACCCTTTTCACCTTTCATCTTTCTTTCTTTCACTTTTCATCTTTTCTTTCCTTTTGTTTTACCTTTTGGTTTAGCATGAGCGAAATTCCAATCAATCAATATGCTAAACTCACGAGCGCAAGCCTTAGACCACCTGAATCTTTAGAGCATATCTTAGCATCTAGTTATGAGCTGCGCCCGTCTTGGGTAGATTTGATTCGAAAACAATCCTTCTCGGGAGAAGGTGATGAAAACCCCTACTCACACCTACGAGAGTTTTTACTGACATGTGCATGTTTTCATATTGATGGCATGTCTGATAAGACTTTACAGTGGAAGCTTTTTCTGTTCTCTTTGACTAGAAAAGCTAAACATTGGTACAACCAAACCGTAGGAAGAGTACAAGGAGATTGGGAAGTGTTGTGCTTTAATTTTCTCTCTAAATTCTTTCTCATCTCTAGAATAGCTAGCCTTCAAGGAGAGGTTCGACTTTTAGGCAACTAGAAGGAGAATCTCTTGAAACATCATGGGAACGCATTAATGATCTTCTTACTATTGGGCGGACCTTTCTATTCCGGACCAGTGCTTATTCAACATTTTTATTTAGGTCTTAGTAAGGATGGTCAGAAATCCCTTGATATATGTTCTAGAGGAGCTTTCCTTAATTTGTCTGCTAGTGAAGCAAGGTCTATACTTGATAAAATTAGTGGAAGGACTCCCTGCCCTAGCATTCATAATGAATTCCACGAGAAAGAGAAGGAATCATATCCTGACCAAAGCGAGGAAGTTTTGATAGCTAAATCATATATTTTCCAAACCCAAAATTTAGCTATCAGTCCTAAGCCATCCATACTTCAAAATCCTACAAGAAAAGAAGAAATTCAACCCTTAGAAATCTCTTTTGTTAAGGATGATCTTTGTGATATTGGGAAAAGTTTAGATTTCTAACCCTATAAGAGACCTTCCAGTGAATATAATTCAAATTCTTTTCGAAACAAACCTCTTAGGAAGCGTCCTTATTGGAAAACATCCAAGGATGGTATGACTAGTAATGCCATAGAATGTCATACCCAGTTTTCTTGTGTGCATTTAATTAATACCAACAAGCATTTTTGGCGCCGTTGCCGGGGAAACGGTTGCTGATTTAACTATGAACCTAGCTTAGCTTTTCATCTTTTTTTTTGTTTTATCCTTTACCCTTTTCACCTTTCATCTTTCTTTCTTTCACTTTTCATCTTTTCTTTCCTTTTGTTTTACCTTTTGGTTTAGCATGAGCGAAATTCCAATCAATCAATATGCTAAACTCACGAGCGCAAGCCTTAGACCACCTGAATCTTTAGAGCATATCTTAGCATCTAGTTATGAGCTGCGCCCGTCTTGGGTAGATTTGATTCGAAAACAATCCTTCTCGGGAGAAGGTGATGAAAACCCCTACTCACACCTACGAGAGTTTTTACTGACATGTGCATGTTTTCATATTGATGGCATGTCTGATAAGACTTTACAAAGTGGAAGCTTTTTTTCTGTTCTCTTTGACTAGAAAAGCTAAACATTGGTACAACCAAACCGTAGGAAGAGTACAAGGAGATTGGGAAGTGTTGTGCTTTAATTTTCTCTCTAAATTCTTTCTCATCTCTAGAATAGCTA
The DNA here is from genome assembly GCA_015844335.1 of Chrysopogon serrulatus. NCBI lineage: Eukaryota > Viridiplantae > Streptophyta > Magnoliopsida > Poales > Poaceae > Chrysopogon > Chrysopogon serrulatus. The sequence goes on from JADLZL010001331.1 coordinate 537,228, forward strand.
GCCTTCAAGGAGAGGTTCTGACTTTTAGGCAACTAGAAGGAGAATCTCTTGAAACATCATGGGAACGCATTAATGATCTTCTTACTATTGGGCCAGACCTTTCTATTCCAGACCCAGTGCTTATTCAACATTTTTATTTAGGTCTTAGTAAGGATGGTCAGAAATCCCTTGATATATGTTCTAGAGGAGCTTTCCTTAATTTGTCTGCTAGTGAAGCAAGGTCTATACTTGATAAAATTAGTGGAAGGACTCCCTGCCCTAGCATTCATAATGAATTCCACGAGAAAGAGAAGGAATCATATCCTGACCAAAGCGAGGAAGTTTTGATAGCTAAATCATATATTTTCCAAACCCAAAATTTAGCTATCAGTCCTAAGCCATCCATACTTCAAAATCCTACAAGAAAAGAAGAAATTCAACCCTTAGAAATCTCTTTTGTTAAGGATGATCTTTGTGATATTGGGAAAAGTTTAGATTTCTAACCCTATAAGAGACCTTCCAGTGAATATAATTCAAATTCTTTTCGAAACAAACCTCTTAGGAAGCGTCCTTATTGGAAAACATCCAAGGATGGTATGACTAGTAATGCCATAGAATGTCATACCCAGTTTTCTTGTGTGCATTTAATTAATACCAACAAGCATTTTTGGCGCCGTTGCCGGGGAAACGGTTGCTGATTTAACTATGAACCTAGCTTAGCTTTTCATCTTTTTTTTTTTTTGTTTTATCCTTTACCCTTTTCACCTTTCATCTTTCTTTTCTTTCACTTTTCATCTTTTCTTTCCTTTTGTTTTACCTTTTTGGTTTAGCATGAGCGAAATTCCAATCAATCAATATGCTAAACTCACGAGCGCAAGCCTTAGACCACCTGAATCTTTAGAGCATATCTTAGCATCTAGTTATGAGCTGCGCCCATCTTGGGTAGATTTGATTCGAAAACAATCCTTCTCGGGAGAAGGTGATGAAAACCCCTACTCACACCTACGAGAGTTTTTACTGACATGTGCATGTTTTCATATTGATGGCATGTCTGATAAGACTTTACAGTGGAAGCTTTTTCTGTTCTCTTTGACTAGAAAAGCTAAACATTGGTACAACCAAACCGTAGGAAGAGTACAAGGAGATTGGGAAGTGTTGTGCTTTAATTTTCTCTCTAAATTCTTTCTCATCTCTAGAATAGCTAGCCTTCAAGGAGAGGTTCTGACTTTTAGGCAACTAGAAGGAGAATCTCTTGAAACATCATGGGAACGCATTAATGATCTTCTTACTATTGGGCCAGACCTTTCTATTCCAGACCCAGTGCTTATTCAACATTTTTATTTAGGTCTTAGTAAGGATGGTCAGAAATCCCTTGATATATGTTCTAGAGGAGCTTTCCTTAATTTGTCTGCTAGTGAAGCAAGGTCTATACTTGATAAAATTAGTGGAAGGACTCCCTGCCCTAGCATTCATAATGAATTCCCCGAGAAAGAGAAGGAATCATATCCTGACCAAAGCGAGGAAGTTTTGATAGCTAAATCATATATTTTCCAAACCCAAAATTTAGCTATCAGTCCTAAGCCATCCATACTTCAAAATCCTACAAGAAAAGAAGAAATTCAACCCTTAGAAATCTCTTTTTGTTAAGGATGATCTTTGTGATATTGGGAAAAGTTTAGATTTCTAACCCTATAAGAGACCTTCCAGTGAATATAATTCAAATTCTTTTCAAAACAAACCTCTTAGGAAGCGTCCTTATTGGGAAACATCCAAGGATGGTATGACTAGTAATGCCATAGAATGGCATACCCAGCTTTTAAAGACAAAACTGAATACAAAACCATATGTGTGCCCAGAGATCAATCACACACATATAGGGACAAATCCTTTGGAGTATCAAGCTCGGTGCCTTTATTACATCACGAATAGTACTTTATTACATAAATTTATTCAAAGTCTCGGCGGAAACGAAATAAGATAACTAGCACTCCGATAGACTCCAAAGCCACGGGGACGTCAACCGGTGAAGCACAAGACTAGTAGTCCTCATCGAGTCCTCATAGACACGATTATACGTTACCCATCCGGGATTTTCAAGTAATAAAATAAACAAGCATAAGTACATGTCGTACTTAACAAGAATAACATGGGGTTAATGAGGTTCAAAAGGTCGACACGGTTTCAGCGGTTAGCAACTTTTATCATATCTCAATTTTAGCAAAGTGAGTAGCAACAAGTAGCATAAATCCCAATTAAACCATATGATCATGTAAACAATGATTAAAGTATAGCAAAACAATACTCAAAAGTTTTCCAGTGCATAAATCATTATTATATAAGAAGTCCGGGCCGCTCGTGACCGTGAGCAGCACGGCTGATATATCGTTTTAACACTCTCTGAGAGGTTGTACACTTTCACCGTGAGTCGTGATTCCCATATGCTTGGGTTAATTACTCCCAAACTACTTTGCCGAGGTGCATAGCAGGGGTTTCACTATGAAGTCTTTCAAAGGTTCGTCTAACAAGTTAGGGCCGCTAGGTTTCCTCGACAAGCAGACATAGAATCCCCCTTCCAAATGGTTCACACCGCAGCAGCAACACATGAGGACAGAAGCCACGCTATGCCCATCGTGTAAAGCCCCTTTTGCGCCTTTCGGTAACCTCTAACAAGCTAGAAGAGGGTCCTCATACTTGACTAAAGCCAGAGCCATATAGCCCCCACGGTTGTACTGTAAGTCCCGGGTGCTCACTTACAGATAAGTCCTTAGGGAGGACAAGAGTAAACAAGTACTCTTCCCCTTTAATTTTCCGTTGCTAAAAAGCGAGTTTTAAACCTTTGTTGCATATAGCATTAATCATGTTACAGATCATAATGGTTATTCATTAAGCACTAGCATAAGCTACCCAAATGCATAAACCCACGGTAGTCAAGGTACAAGATACAATTGCTAGGAAATCCTTAGTGGTAAACAAGGAAGACACATGCAACATGAATATAATGATTAATGGTGAATAGGTAACAAGGATGATCCCATGCTATACTTGCCTTGCTCAACGAAACCTTGGTGATACGGCTCGTCAAAGTACTCCTGATCACCAGCGTATTGCTCACCGTCTATACTCCACAACAATTAACATACAATCATCCAAGCGCAATCATGCATAGCAAACAAAAGTATAGATTAGAACAATACACCAATATCATAAAACAAAGATAAAAAGTTTATAAAACGAATCTACACGTGACTAGGATCATGCAGACGTTTGAATCACTCGAATCGGATCTAAAACGGAGAAACTATGAATTAAATAAGATACTCTCTACATCATTAATAGATTCAACCTAATATCGAAATTAAAAGTTGTTAAACCTGGATAACATATTGATAAACTTGTAGAGAAACTAATCACGATCCTAACGCAACTTGAACGGATCAAATCGGAGTTAAAACGTAGATTTTATAAGCAAAAAACATTGTAGTGGCAATTTTGTAAATATTTGATTTCGACTTTCAGATTTAAAATAAAGAAAAATCCGAAATTCAGAAAGGACAGGGACGGCGGGTTATATATATAAAGAACTCAGGGACTCTTTTACAAAACCGCCACGAAGGGGTATGGAGCGATCTGGTTCATTGGATTTGAGATGGGCGGCCTAGATTAAAAGAAAGGGGATGGGAGAAGGGAGTTCTTTGGCTGCTACAGTAACTCCGACGGATGAACGCCATTGCCACCGGCCAGGAGCTCACCGGCGAGCGTGTCTGAGGGCTCTAGAGTCCATGGTTGGACGCGGGGAAGGCACGGGGTGAACAAGGAAGGCGAGGCGAACTCACCCGGTTTAAAACGGCGGCCGGCGGTGGGCTGCAACGGTGGGCGGTGTTGAACGACGGCGAACAGTGCTCGCAAAGTTCGGTGGCGGTTAGCGAGCAAGAAAAAGAGAAAAACGAAGGAAGAAAAGACTCGGCGGGTCCGCAGCTTCGACACAAAGCCCGTCCAAGACCTTACGGCGGCTGGAACACGGTGGAACGGTGGGACGTCGAGGGCAGTGAGCTTGGCGGCGCTGCTAGGGCTTGCGACGGCCGATGCGCTTGCTGCGAGAGGGCTGGATGGAGGCGGCTGCGTGCGGGGGCTCGGCTTTTATAGCCCGGAGGCCGCGCCATCGATGGAAAGGGGAAACCCGAGCTCGGTTCGACGAAGGAAACCCCGGCTTCCATTTTTGGAAGGTGACGGAGGTAGAAGAAGGAAAGGTCGTGGGAGGCTGACCTGCGGACCCCGTCTGTCGGCGCCAAAGAGCAAAGAGAGAAGGGGGCTCGGCTTTGGGCTGTGTTGGCTTCCGGGCCGCGCAGAAAAAAAAAGAATGGAGGGAGAGAGTTGGGCCTGTAGGCCGAAATCAGAGAGAGGAAGGGGAAACTCTTTTCTTTTCCTTTTCTTTTATTTCAAACCAAATTTGAAATACAAATTTGAATTCATTTTGCATTTGAACAACACCACTCAATCCAAAAATAATGATGCACCAGCATGAATGCATAAAGCATGTATCTACCTTATGATGGATTTTAATTAAATAAAATTATTTATTTAACTATATTTAAATGCACACACACATTTGCATAATAAATAAATTTCACCTATTTTGAGAAAATGAAATTTTAGGGTGTTACAAATTCTACCCCCCTTAACTAATTCTCGTCCTCGAGAATTGGATAAGCTTACTCGAACAACTGCGGATATGACTTCCTCAGATCATCCTCTCTTTCCCAAGTTGCCTCATCCTCGGAGTACCGGTTCCACTGTACCTTGCACATCTTGATAACCCTACTCCTGGTTACTCGTTCTGCGGTCTCCAAAATTCTTACCGGGAATTCCTCATATGTTAGATCATCACTAACAGCAATCTCCTCCAACGGTATCTGTTCCTCGGGCACTCGCAAACACTTCTTTAGGCGAGAAACATGGAACACATCATGCACACGACAATGCTGTGCGGCAACTCTAGCTGGTATGCCACTTCTCCACGTTTCTCTAAAATCTTGAAAGGTCCGATATACCTTGGAGCTAACTTTCCTTTCATGTTAAATCTCTTCACACCCCTCATAGGTGACACTTTTAAGTAGACGTAGTCACCCTCTTTAAATACCAATTCTCGCCTCCTAGTATCAGCATAACTTTTTTCGACGAGATTGGGCTACTCTTAAATTATCTCGGATCATTCTCACTTGTTCTTCGGCATCTTTGAGAACATCAGGTCCAAATACTTGGCTCTCTCACCTGTTTGATTCCAAAACAGTGGTGTCCTGCACTTGCGACCATACAATGCTTCAAACGGTGCCATCTTGAGACTCTTCTGATAACTATTGTTGTATGAGAACTCTGCATATGGCAAACTCTTATCCCAACTAGTACCATATTGCAATGCACATGCTCTCAACATATCCTCCAATATCTGGTTAGTCCTCTCGATCCGTCCATCCGTTTGAGGATGATAGGGTGAGCTAAAGTTTAACTTTGTCCCAAGTGACTCATGTACACCCTTCCGAAATGTGATGTGAGGCGAGAACCCCTATCGGACACAATCTTCTTGGGAACACCATGCAAACATACTATCCTCTCCATGTACAGCTCTGCTAACTTGGGCCCATGGTAGGTAGTCTTGACCGGTATAAAGTGAGCAACTTTAGTCAACCGATCCACTATTACCCATATCGAATCATACCCTCTCTGAGTCCGTGGCAATCCCACTATAAAATCCATACCAACTTCTTCCCATTTCCACTCGGGTATCTTCATTGGTTGTAGCAACCCTGCAGGTCGTTGATGTTCAGCTTTAACCCTCTGACAAGTATCACACAAGGCTACATATTCTGCCACATCTCTCTTTAATCCATACCACCAGTACTTCTCTTTCAAGTCCAAGTACATCTTAGTACTTCCTGGGTGTATAGAATAAGCAGACTCATGGGCCTCTCGTAAAATTGCATCTCGGATAGCCTTCACAGCTGGTACACAAATCCTCTTCCCAAACCATAGAGTCCCATTGTCATCCAGACGAAATCCTGGCGCTTTGCCGATCACTATGTTCTCTGCAATCTCTTTTAGTTTCTCATCCTCAAGTTGACCTTTGCGGATTTCTTGCTCTAGAGTCGGCTCAACTACCAACTCCACTGTATTATTGACAAAGCCCAGATTGAGATGTTCAATTTCAGCACACAACTCCTTAGGCATAGGTGTTGTCCGAATCTCATTTGCATAACTCTTCCTGCTAAGAGCATCAGCTACAACATTGGCCTTCCCGGGGTGATAATGTACTTCCAAATCATAATCCTTAATCAATTCCAACCATCGACGTTGTCTCAAGTTCAGGTCTGACTGAGTGAAAATATACTTCAAACTCTTATGGTCAGTGTAAATATCGTTCTTATGCCCAATAAGATAGTGCCTCCATATCTTCAAAGCATGAACCACTGCTGCTAACTCCAGGTCGTGAGTAGGATAATTCAACTCATGCTTCCTCAGTTGCCTTGATGCATAGGCCACTACTCTTCCTTCTTGCATAAGAACACATCCTGGACCAAGGCGAGGCAGCGTCACAAAAGATGGAGAAGTTCTTACTCGGATCGGCAATATCAACACCGGGGCTGTGGTTAATCTCTTCTTTAACTCATCAAAGCTAGGACCGACCTTTGGGAAGACCATACAAACTTAGCATTCTTCTCCAATAGTGCGGTCATAGGCTTAGCAAGCTTAGAGAATCCTTCAATGAATCTCGGTAATAACCGGCTAACCCAAGGAAACTTTGGATCTCACTAACATTAGTAGGTGGTGTCCAATCTAACACATCCTTCACTTTGCTAGGATCCACTGCAATACCACCATTGGATACAACATGGCCTAGAAAGGAAACTTCCTTCAACCAGAATTCACACTTACTTCGCTTAGCATATAGCTTGTGCTCCCCGAGCTTACGCAAAACCAACCTCAAATGCTCGGCGTGTTCTTCCTCATTCTTGGAGAAGACCAATATATCATCAATAAATACCACAACGAACTTGTCCGGATACTCCATAAACACCTTGTTCATCAAGGACATAAAGTATGCAGGTGCATTGGTTAGCCCAAATGACATCACGGTGTACTCATACAACCCATACCTTGTAGTAAATGCAGTCTTAGGTATGTCGGTGGCACGAATCTTCAATTGATGATAACAGAAGCGAAGATCAATCTTAGAGAATACACAAGCACCCCTCAAGCTGGTCAAATAAATCATCAATTCTAGGCAAAGGATACTTGTTCTTGATGGTAACCTCATTGAGTGATCGATAATCAACACACATTCTCTCGAGTACCATCCTTCTTGTCAACAAATATGACTGGGTGCTCCCCAAGGTGAAGAACTTGGGCGAATAAAACCTTTCTCGGACAACTCTTTTAGGCTGCTTCTTTAACTCTTCTAATTCAGGTACCCCCATTCTATATGGACGCTTAGCTATAGGTGCGGTGCCGGGTAAAAGCTCAATAAGAAATTCAATATCACGGTCAAGTGGCATACACGGCAAATCTTCGGGGGAACACATGCGGGAACTCATCCACGGCCGGTCCTACCTGGTTGCCATCTCCATTCAGGTGAGTCACGGTGGCGGTTCTTTTGCGGCCGTACCACTACATCAACACCGATTACTGTCTCCACTTGGCGTTGTCGAACTACAACCTTTTCTTGACTTTGAATCACTACATGATGTTTCTTCATCCGATCCATACCGAGAATAAGATCAATCCCAATTTGTTCTCAACACTATAGGGCAAACCTTGAAGTCTACCCCCCTTATAGACCAGACTAGTTTTGCCGGACATTTATCTTGTCTTGACATACTTCCACCCGGTGAATTTACTATGAAGTTGTTTTTGAGCACATCTTTGGGATGCCATGCATTTGGATAAAAATATGCGAAATAAAGGAATGCGAAGCTCCATAGTCAAAAAAAACGATAGCGGGGATGGAATTGACACTGAGCGTACCGAGCATGACCTCGGTGCTTCTGGGACGGTATCGGTGGACACATGATTCACCTTTCCGGTGTTGTTCAGCCGAGGGTGCGCCTTTTCGATTGCTGTTACGGTTACGTGGAGTCTGCGGGTTCGGCTTCTTGGGGCGGTGGTAAGACATATGACTTGCTTCACCACGGATGTAGCACCTATTGGGGGTGTTAGGTGCCTTTGCTCTTCACTTTGGGGTATTGTTGGGGTTTCGGGGCGGGGCGTCGATTGCCCATCTTGTTGATGTGGGGCTGTCCACCAGATTCTTTGTGGATCCGAGGGTGCTTGTTGATTACGATTGCGGTTCCACTGGGGATAAGAACCTTGGTACCTTGGCGGTTGCCCCGATTGGTGCGGGAGCGAGTGTTACTTCCAGAGGCTGGTCCTTGCCACCTCCTCTTCTTGTGGTCTAGCTCCTGGCGTAGGTTGCCCACCACTATTGCTCGGTCCACCAGTGCATGAAAATTGGGGTAGAGAGTAGATGAGAGCTGCAACCTGAGGTCATCATACAATCCCTTGGGGGAAAACGTCCCGCTTCTTCGCATCGAGTCAACATCCTCAGGTGCATAACGAGACAGCTGAGAAAACCGGTCACGGTACTCGCCCACTGACATGGAACCTTGCTTCAGCCTACGAAACTCCTCCTTCTTAACTTCAATCTCCCCCTCGGGGATGTGGTGAGCTCTAAATGCCTCCTGGAACTCCTGCCAGGTGATCTGGTTTGGGTGAGGGTGGCCATCTTGGTATGACTCCCACCAGGTTTGAGCTGCCCCCATGGCGCCCGAGAACCATATAGCACCTTCTCATAGTCATTGCATTGTGCTATATTGAGCTGCTTCCCAACCGCACGAAGCCGGTCATCGGCCTCAAAGTGGATCTGCAGTATGGGGGAGAATACCGGAGGGCGACCCTTCAAGAAATCACCACGCTTGTCTCTAGCGGGTGGTGGTGGTGGTGGTGGTGCAGCTGGCTGGTTACGGATGTGTTGCACCAAGGTTTGCAGCAATTGAGTTTGTGTTGCAAACATACGCTCCATGGTCGGCGGTGGCGGTGGTGGAGGTGGTGGTGGCGGTGGATAGTTGCCCATACCCCTACCACCTCTACGTCCCCTAGCTCCTCTGCCTCTTGCTGCCATCTGTTCTCCAAAAGCAAATGCTCAAGTTTAGCATATACCCAACCAAACGAATCACTAATGCAAGTAAACACTGAATTTGAAAATTTCTGGGCGTCTTCATGCAACAGCAGCACAGTAATTCAGTCATAACTCGAGCTACAGATAATCAAATGAGTTGTGGCATATATGGATGGAAAGCTTAAGAAATTATCTACAACTTCCGTTCAGGTGAGATTTTCAGATTCTGACGTGAACTAGGAGTAAAACAGCAAAACATTAATTCTGTCCAGAGAGGCTGTCAGCGCAGAAACCTTCAACTCCAACAATTATATCTCTCAAACCGTAACTTCTAAAAAGGTGATTCCAGCGGCATTTGAAAGATATTGAAGTCTAATTACTCTCATAAAAATTTCATAAATTTTGCACAAACAGATTGGCGGGTATCAACTAAAGAACACAGACTGCTCCAGAGACAGATTTCAGCAAAACGATATAACCGACCCAAACTTAAACATTTATTAATCTAACTTAAAAATTCTTAAACATTGGGACTTGTGGACATGCCCACAATCTCCCAGCACTCATAACAAAGATCCAACTCAACCATAAGCATAATGATAATCATCCACACACTAAAAATTCACACGCACACACTTGACTAGACTCGACTCAAACCACGATACTATCGTATTATGATAAAGATGGACTCCCATTCCTAGGCTCGATCTAGCTTCTCATAAAGTCTTGGACGGTGGAGTTCCTCCCTAAGGTCATCAGCTTCCCTCTGGCTTCTCTTGCGTGACCTTTGTTGTGCCCGCAGCTCGAGTCTTGAGTCGTAGCGTTGTCGCGCATCAACTCATGAGCAAAGAGGACTAGCGATCGAGTGGTAGGATCCGCATCCTAGGGATTCAGCATCACCCATCCCAGCTCCTCATCATAACGAGGAAGGTAGCGGTCCTCATCCTTCATCATGTCCTCATAGCGCCTCTCATGGTATACAAGGTAGGCTTCCAGAGCTGCGTCTTCCATGCTGGCCCGAAGAGTGGTACGTCCAGCCGTATGCCTCAGCATCGAGTCCACTTGGAAAGCTTCTACCTCCTCATTCCAAATGTAGACAACCACCTTCGCCTTCCAGTAAGTGCCCTCAACAGGGTGGATGTTCTCCTCGCAAAAGTACTCCACTCTTGAACCCGACCATCATAGTAGCTATGGAACATATCCATAAGATGAGCATGGTAGTAGTTGGCATAATCTCCCCGCTTGGAGTAGAGCCTCTTGGTCCATCCCATGGGAAGATCATCTCCTCCTGCTGCGCCACCCTGGGGTGGTGGTGGTGGATCAGCTCCAGCAACATCCTCTTGGTGTTCCTCTTCATCATCAGAGATATCTATGATCACCACTTCCGGTTCTTCTTCTTCAGTCTCCACTTGGTGCATCTGCACATCCTCATCTTCCTCGACCATGACCTCGTCGCGGGGCTCCATCGGGGCGTACTCAGCACGGGGTGGGATGTAGCCTCCAGTCCTAATGCGAGCGGTCTTATGGGCACGTGTCATCTACAGAATTAGACCAAGATTAAGTTAGAAATAGAGTCAATAAATTTTGTAATAGAATAAGATGGGAAACAGCATAAAAATTTAGCAAATAACAAGACTAAGAAAGTAAGCATGAAATAAGTGAAACAGGAGATGCTAAAAATGACCATTGCTAACTAGGCTTGCGTCCTACAGTCGACACGGCTCTGATACCAATTTGTCATACCCAGTTTTAAAGACAAAACTGAATACAAAACCATATGTGTGCCCAGAGATCAATCACATACATATAGGGACAAATCACTGGAGTATCAAGCTCAGTGCCTTTATTACATCACGAATAGTACTTTATTACATAAATTTATTCAAAGTCTCAGCGGAAACGAAATAAGATAACTAGCACTCCGATAGACTCCAAAGCCACAGGGACGTCAACTGGTGAAGCACAAGACTAGTAGTCCTCATCAGAGTCCTCATAGACACGATTATCTGTTACCCATCCGGGATTTTTCAAGTAATAAAAATAAACAAGCGTAAGTACATGTCGTACTTAACAAGAATAACATGGGGTTAATGAGGCTCAAAAGGTCGACACGGTTTTCTGACGGTTAGCAACTTTTATCATATCTCAATTTTAGCAAAGTGAATAGCAACAAGTAGCATAAATCCCAATTAAACCATATGATCATGTAAACAATGATTAAAGTATAGTAAAACAATACTCAAAAAGTTTTCATCGCATAAATCATTATTCTATAAGAAGTCCGGGCCGCTCGTGATCGTGAGCACGGCTGATATATCAGTTTTAACACTCTGCAGAGGTTGTACACTTTCACCGTGAGTCGTGATTCCCATATGCTTGGGTTAATTACTCCCAAACTACACTGCCGAGGTGCATAGCAGGGTTTCACTATGAAGTCTTTCAAAGGTTCGTCTAACAAGTTAGGGCCGCTAGGTTTCCTCGACAAGCAGACATAGAATCTCCCTTCCAAATGGTTCACACCGCAAAGAGCAACACATGAGGACGAAGCCACGCTATGCCCATCGTGTAAAGCCCCTTTTGCGCCTTTCGGTAACCTCTAACAAGCTAGAAGAGGGTCCTCATACTTGACTAAAGCCGAGCCATATAGCCCCCCACGGTTTGTCTTGTAAGTCCCGGGTGCTCACCTACTGAGATAAGTCCTTAGGGAGGACAAGAGTAAACAAGTACTCTTCCCCTTTAATTTTTCGTTGCTAAAAAGTGAGTTTTAAACCTTTGTTGCATATAGCATTAATCATGTTACAGATCATAATGGTTATTCATTAAGCACTAGCATAAGCTACCCAAATGCATAAACCCACGGTAGTCAAGGTACAAGATACAATTGCTAGGAAATCCTTAGTGGTAAACAAGGAAGACACATGCAACATGAATATAATGATTAATGGTGAATAGGTAACAAGGATGATCCCATGCTATACTTGCCTTGCTCAACGAAACCTTGGTGATACGACTCGTCAAAGTACTCGATCACCGGCGTATTGCTCACCGTCTATACTCCACAACAATTAACATACAATCATCCAAGCGCAATCATGCATAGCAAACAAAAGTATAGATTAGAACAATACACCAATATCATAAAACAAAGATAAAAAGTTTATAAAACGAATCTACACGTGACTAGGATCATGCGGGCGTTTGAATCACTTTCGAATCGGATCTAAAAGCGGAGAAACTATGAATTAAATAAGATACTCTCTACATCATTAATAGATTCAACCTAATATCGAAATTAAAAGTTGTTAAACCTGGATAACATATTGATAAACTTGTAGAGAAACTAATCATGATCCTAACGCAACTTGAACGGATCAAATCGGAGTTAAAACGTAGATTTTATAAGCAAAACATTGTAGTGGCAATTTTGTAAATATTTGATTTCGACTTTCAGATTTAAAATAAAGAAAAATCCGAAATTCAGAAAGGACAGGGACGGGGGTTATATATATAAAGAACTCAGGGACTCTTTTACAAAACCGCCACGAAGGGGTATGGAGCGATCTGGTTCATTGGATTTGAGATGGGCGGCCTAGATTAAAAGAAAGGGGATGGGAGAAGGGAGTTGCTGGCTGCTACAGTAACTCCGACGGATGAACGCCATTGCCACCGGCCAGGAGCTCACCGGCGAGCGTGTACAGGGGCTCTAGAGTCCATGGTTGGACGAGGGGAAGGCACGGGTGAACAAGGAAGGCGAGGCGAACTCACCCGGCGAAAACGGCGTCGGGCGGTGGGCTGCAACAAGTGGGCGGTGTTGAACGACGGCGAACAAAGTGCTCGCAAAGTTCGGTGGTGGTTAGCGAGCAAGAAAAAGAGAAAAACGAAGGAAGAAAAGACTCGGGCGGGTCCGCAGGCTTCGACACAAAGCCCGCCCAAGACCTTACGGCGGCTGGAACACGGTGGACGGTGGGGACGCCGAGGGCAAGTGAGCTTGGCGGCGCCGGCTAGGGCTTGCGACGGCCGGCGCGCTTTGCCGCGAGAGGGCTGGATGGAGGCGGCTGCGTGCGGGGCTCGGCTTTTATAGCCCGGAGGCCGCGCCATCGATGGAAAGGGGAAACCCGAGCTCGGTTCGGCGAAGGAAACCCCGGCTTCCATTTTTGGAAGGTGACGGAGGTAGAAGAAGGAAAGGTCGTGGGAGGCCGACTGCGGACCCCGTCTGTCGGCGCCGGCAACAAAGAGAGAAGGGGGGCTCGGCACGGGGCTGTGTTGGCTTCTTTGGGGGCCAGAGAAAAAAAAAAGAATGGAGGGAGAGAGTTGGGCCTGTAGGGCGAAATCGAGAGAGAGGAAGGGGAAACTCTTTTCTTTTCCTTTTCTTTTTATTTCAAACCAAATTTGAAATACAAATTTGAATTCATTTTGCATTTGAACAACACCACTCAATCCAAAAATAATGATGCACTAGCATGAATGCATAAAGCATGTATCTACCTTATGATGGATTTTAATTAAATAAAATTATTTATTTAACTATATTTAAATGCACACACACATTTGCATAATAAATAAATTTCACCTATTTTGAGAAAATGAAATTTTAGGGTGTTACATAGAAGAAGAGCCCAACCATTTTGAAGACAATCTTATCTTTTCCCCTTCTATGTCCATGTTAGATATCTCATTTATCAAAGAGTCCCCTGACACTCGAGATCCACTAAGACAACTAGAGCATATGAATCATGAAGGACTCGAGAATGACCAAGAAGTGCCACTAAAAAGGCAGGAGTGTATAGAATAGATGGACAAGGAAGAAACCTCAATAATAGAATCTAGCCCCGACCTAACCCATCTAAGTTTAGAGGAGACCTTTGATGAAACTCACCTTAGAGATACCAATGCATGGGAAGTCTTGGATAAAGTGTCCAACGAATATCATAGGCATGAAATAAAGGAGAAAATATCTTCGCCTATAGGCACTGATAAAGAAACATCCTTGGAGCTTAAAAAGGGAGATAACATTAATGAGCATAGAAGCTACTTCATAGACATCTCTTCAAATCTATGCTCATATAAGAAATCTCTAGGATTATTTGGTCTCTCTAACATTGCCACACACGAGATTTTCAACCCTCTCATTCTACCTATTTATAAAATCGTTGAAAGGGTGGTTGTAGACATATACATTTATCATAAATATTGTAGATCTCATTATAATCTCAAGATAGATACACAAAGATAGGTGTTTTAGAGGAAACTATTTTATGAACCCAAAGTATAATATTTAGAAGGTTTCTCAAGGATGACTTTATAACCATTCTTGAAAGATAATATGAGTTTGCGCCTTTTGCTGTAATGCCCTTGTGAATTGAGCATAGAGTTATAATTATCAAAATATTCCTTTGGATATTTTTGGTCACTAACCATTCCAGGCTTGAAGTAAAAGAATGAACGATGATAGCATCAGGTATGTCAAAACAACCATCATGCAACTTTGAATTATATCCATCCAAACTTAAATTTGCTTTGCAAACTTCAAGCTTGGGGGAATGGGCTTACTTGAAAAATCTTAAATCATGTCGCTAATATTGGTTGCATCTACTTTTAAGACATGCTCACTAAAAAAACAACAACAATCATCTCTGTTTGAATGAAATCTCTATAGGTGCTTTCATGCTACCTACATTTGCTATAGTATATGTTTAGGCTTTGAAGTAGTTTCATACATCTCTTAAATGAAGCATGGTGCTTAGTTTAGGAGTGGTGATCTTATTTTCAAAGGGCTTTCAAACTGGGTATCTAGATTAAAATGCCCTCTTAAATCAAATTAGACATGGTGCCTAGGTTGATCTTTAAGCCGATAGTATTTGCAGTAGATATTGAATATTTTATTGGACTAACCCCTACAGGAAATTTTCAAAATTAATCTGTGTAAGTCATGAGAAGAATTCAAATCAGAGATAAAGCAAGGCACATGACAAACTTCAATAACTTTGCAGTAAGAAGACATAACTCATTCATTATGGATGGAAGAACTATAAGTATCAATGATTCATTCACTTTACCTTCTGCTACAAGTTACTTTTTTCCTTGAGCCATGCCTGTATAGAACATGGTCTATGCTAAAATAATCTCAACACTATATTTTCATTAGCATAGACGGAACACGATAAAATTCTAGGATTGTATATTCCTTCGGGTATGTATTGTCCACTAATCTGTTGCAGGCATAAGAACGAGTGAAGTAAAAAAGAGTGATAAGATCAAAGAAGCAAAAAGATGGCAAAAGATAAGAAAGAAGGAGTTCAACAGAGGAGACAAGATGCCCATGAACAACTCAAGATGCAAGAAGGAAAGGACCACCGAAAGACATCCATCGTCACTTGGTGTCATACTCTAAGAATAAAGGTAACAACCTAAGGTAAGTGGTCATCATTTTCCTCCTGATCTTGATATAGTTATAAACATATTAGAGTTACACTTTAATTGATTAACCTGATTTACTTAACATGATTTGTTCTTTTAGATTATTTATGGCATCATTCTCTTAATCTCCCAGTCTTAACCAAATGAGCTAAAATATTATATTTTATCTTTAGAAGATGATAGTTATAATTATGTACAGATAGATAATTCTTCCATTGGATTGAGCAATTTAAACCTTTACTGCCATGTGAACTTAAATACAGTATTTATGCTGAATCTTCTAATCTTACAACCCATGTTATAAGAACAATTTGCAACACCAACTTTGTCTTGCTGAATGTGCCTAAGGCTAGAGAAGAATAAATAAAGAGATAGATTTGGTTCTGTTGGTGTTTTTCCACCAACAGAGCCCATGCACTTGATCTCTACCTTGGTTTTTAAGTAGAATACACTTCAAGGTGTAAAGGGAATATTCCGCAACACTCCATAAGTGAAAGTTCTGAACCCATGAACATGCATATGAGCAAGATGCTGCTAGATCCCACCATTAATGCTCTACTTCAACCTACTGGCCAAGCAAACAACAGAAGTGACATCACCATCAGAATCACCATCACAAGAGATGCAACCATCATTGTCTCCATCTCCAAAATCGATATATGCACTCATTGAAAGAACAAGAGTGGAGAAGGCACAAGTCTAATTTGGAGGACATAAAAATCTAAATTCGGAGGAGGAAAAATAGAAAAAGGCCATCCGGCCTAACTTCGGTTTATTCGGTAAACCAACAGTAGGCGTTCTCTTAACCTTGTGGTCGTGGGTTCGAGCCCCACGATGTGCGCCACATTGAGCAAAGCTGGGTTGTGGAGATTGCCATATTGGAAAGATTTGAAGCTTCCACATAATCTCAATGTGATGCACATAGAGAAAAACATATGTGAAAACATTCCTGGCACATTGCTCAATGTAGTGGGCAAGACCAAGGACACAACCAATGCTAGGCTAGATTTGCATGATATGGGCATAAGACCTAAATTGCACTTACAGTAGAATGGCAACTCAGTCACTACTCCACCTGCTCCATATGTCTTGGGGAAGGATCAAAAAATCAAGTTCTGCAAGTTTCTCAAAGGTATCAAGTTTCCTAATGGATATGCGGCTAACCTAGCAAGATACATAAGTGAAGATGGTTTGAAGGTGCAGGGAAAGCTAAAAACACATTCTTGCCACATACTCCTACGAAGAACCATACCTACTGGCCTAAGAAGACTGGTGAGGAAGGATGTATATGAAGCAGTTGCGGAGCTCGGGACCTTCTTTAGGGAACTGTGCAATAGGAATCTAAGGATTGTGTTGTCAAACGACTGAAAGAAGACATTCCATTGATCCTATGCAAGCTTGAGAAAATCTTTCCACCTACCTTCTTTGATGTCATGGTGCATTTGGCTGTCCATCTTCCTGATAAGGCACTACTTAGAGGACCTGTTCAGTACCGATGGATATACCCAATAGAAAGGCATCTTGGCACTTTGAAGAATTTTGTTAGGAACACGGCTAGGCCAGAAGGATCAATTGCTGAGGCATATATGGCAAGTGACACCTTGACTTTTTGTTCTAGGTACATGAAGGATATTGATAATAGATTTAACCATGATGATGGTACTGATGGAGAGATGCCATTGCCTGATGACATCTCTATTTTTAAGCATGGCGTTACTCTAGTGGATCTACTAGGAGAGATATTGATGATGTTGTCCTAAATAAGTTACTTTGGTATGTGCTAAATAATTGTGAAGAAGTTGAGGAATATTTAGAGTAAGTATTGTTTAGATGTTTGAGTTATTGTTTTCGCTTTATATATAAATTTTCAAATTATTCTTATGACTAAACATTGGCCTGCAGCTTGTACAGGGACAAGCTAATGCAGCAAGGTGCACATGATGTTGATAGAATGGTCGAACAAGGATTTGCAAAGTGGTTTAAGTGCCATGTAAGTCGCTACACATTATGTTTCTAGATTCAGTAAATGCATTTATGTCCATATGTAATTGGTGAATTGAGTACTTTTGTCGCAACAGATTAAGAACAAATGCAAGAAGAATCCAGAATTGGTTAGACTGTCATGTTGCCCAGATCTACGAGTTAAGACTTGTGCAGCTTGCAAGGTTAATGGAGTGCGGTATAGCACTGTGGATCATGAGAAGTTTCTTTTGACACAAAATAGTGGTGTAATGACTGAAGGTTCACATAATGGGAACAATGTTGGCATTTCTAATGTCACTGCAACAAATCTCAATTTCCTATCCCACGCAATGACACTAGAAATGTTGGTACTAATTAACTTGTCTTTAGCAACTAGCTACTAGTCTATTTACCCTTACTCCTAACTATGAAACTAGGTTGTCATCCCCAATTGTAAAGCTAGGAATAAACCATGCTACTAAATCTTATCATTTTATGTGACTAGGCAGAAATAAATAAAGATGAATATAAACTAAGAACGATTCTGCAAGCGGACAGATAATTATACCATTGTAGCATTTTACCCAGAGTATTACCAGGTTGTCATTTATATTCTACCACTAGGAAGGCATTGCTAAGAAGCTACTTATAGTATTGATAACATGTATATGTATATGCATTGAATAGACGATGTAACCAATGTCATACACTCTACTTATAATAGGGGTAAGTCACAAGAAGATAAATAATAATGATATGATAATAATAAAGATAATGATAACGAGCCATTAATCAGTCATCTCCTAATGATACTAATCCATCATCGCAATCTAATCATGTCGGCATTGTCTAATCAGGTAATAGAGAAATAACTCCTAAGTATTTAACTACATGTCAAAGCTACGTCAAAAACTAGTGCAAGTACATCTAATAATCATTGTCAAGTAATACTACCATAGTTCCTAGACACATCGGAGCAATGTACAGGAAAAGATGAGTACAGGAACCTCATGTGTATAAATACACTCTTAACCTGACAATCCCACTCTACCAATGCACCGTACGAGGGAAGGCCTACAAAGGACTCAATGGGTGCATCACACCCACGATCTACCTCACAACCCCAAGCACAACCGGGGATATCCGCAGATAAGCAAAGCATCTAAACACCATGTCTACATATTGCCTACCACTCACCATATGATCAACTAGATGAGCGCTATACGAACCAGTGCATGAATATAATAGCAAACCAACTAAACTAGATGTATTGAAGTAGACAATGAACATAATAATTAAACTAAGATGAAGAACAATGTTGCTAGTAAATATCATACAAACGCAGATAATACAATAAGAAAGAAAAGTTTAAGAACTGTACCAGACTCTTCACTTCTTGACAACTTTCGGAATCCAAGACTGATTAACACGCCTTGACTTCCTCTAATCTAGATCTAACTAGGCTAAACTATGAACTAGAAGGCTATGAGGAACTAGAACTTGAAGCTCTAGATGACTTAATCTTCAACTGGCTCGACCTTGAATGACTTGAATGAGGTATTGAATGAATTAGGATTTCCTGAGGGGGGTCTGGCCCTGCTTATATAGCCCAGTGGGATGCACGACAGCCATTTGATCAAACCGACTTCACGTAGGGTTGAGATTAATCCTCAAAGACGGTGGAGGAACATTCCAGAAGATGGGAGATGGACCCCATAGGGGGGTGCCGACCGGCCTGGGTAGTGGGGCCGGCCGGCCCCACCTGGTGGTGGCCCCGCCTCCCCTTCGCTCTGGTGTCTTCGGATCCTTCTAGAGTAGTTTAGCGTATTCCCCGAAGTTGTGGATAATTCTATGGTGCAGATTTATAGTTATGCCCCTTTTTTGGTGTTTTCTGGATTAGTTCCTAGAAATTGATAAATCACCAAAACTCGTGGAAATTGTTAGATAAAACCCTAGCCTTCTAGATATTGATGTATATTTCATGCCTTTTGAGATATAAAATGTTGACGCTTATCCACCGTCAACACACTCCCCCAAGCTTACCTTTTGCTAGTCCCTTAGCAAAACCAAGAGTTGGATCAGGAGTTGCCACAATGCTTTTATTCTAACAAGTACACATGCTCTCAAACAAAAATTTTTCCTCTAGATTAAACAAAACTGCTCTAACTTTTAAACTTACCCATATTACCTTTAACTATAGAGCTTTTAACCTTCACGTGTATCTTGAGTAATTGAAAGACAGAACAATCAAGTCAAGCACTATGTCTCAAATTCTTCACTCAACTAATATTCTAGAGTTTTGCAAGTTTTCTCAATAAAACTCAGAGCTTAATTGTATGGCACCCTCAATCTCTCAAAGTATGTGGTATTTATGGATCTCACTGAGGCATCAATGTTGTTATGCCTTCCTAATTCTAAGGATTATAGTGGAGTTTATATGAGCGGCATTAACCAAGGATAGGCATATTTGCAATTCATATATTGTAAAGTTAAACAATGGATCTATAGAGAATCGAGTCATACAATCAAACCAAGATGTGCATGTGTATGGAATATGGTGGATAGGTGTATATGTGGTGGCTAATCCTAATTCTACTTTTGCTCTTCAAAGTGAATTTCTCTTCTTTCTTAGACTTTTCAGAACTTCTTAGGAAAACATGGGCTATCTTTATTCTTTTTCTTTTTTCTCTCTTTTTTCAATGGGAGGCTGGCATCTAAGTACCCATTGTTTTAATGCTGTGACACTTGTCCATCTTTTACTCCCTTTTATTTTCAATATTTTTTTGCATAGCCACATGCATCCTTAGATACAATAATTGATTGAAGAGATAACAATAAAGAACTTAGACCAAATAAACAAAGGTTATCTTATGGGTTTATGGATATTTTTGGGTACTCTGTCCTAGTGTAGGAGAAAAACATTTTGAGGTGGATGTGGATAAAAAGGGAAAATGGTTGCGCTTACTCTCAGGGTAAGAGTAATGCATATGTGGATGGAGTGTGTGTGAGTGATCCTGATTTTAAAAGCACGACAAGCCTCTCTTAAGTATACAACAAAGGTTGACTAAACTCAATGCAAAGCAAGTAGCATAAATGAGCAAAGATTTCCTATACTAAGTGTATTTCATATATGGCTTTGGTAGGAATTCAACTTTGTCATACAAGAGCTCATCATGTAAGGTTTTGAATTTTCAAAAGGTAAATCTCCAGAATTTAGCATCGTTAGGAATAAGATAAATAGTAGCTCAGACTTTCTTATATCATATCCATCAATCACCTAGACTTAGTTCAAGCATATTACTCCACAAGTTTCTGGTTCAGAGTAAATTCTTATATTAAAGCAATCATGTCCAAAATATAGGAGAACTCAAGGTTGAGAACTAGATACTTGAAAGACTTCCAATAGAGCAACTATTTATCATCTCCAAGACAAAATTTCTAGTTCATAGTTGACTCTAGACACACTCTAATTAACTAAAACTGACTAAAACTCCTTTTTATTGATTTTTAGATTTTTATTTAAAGACTCATAAAAGACTCAACAGACGTGGACCTTCATGTGCCCACATATTTTTGGTATTTTATAACTATAAAACTGACTCGATAAATCGCATAGGTATAGTTACCTGATAACTAGGGGATGCTCCTCCCCAAGCTAGATGTTTGCCATATTTTCGCTTGAATGATCTTTAGAGTAAGCTTAGCGGTGGTGACCCATCGATCGGTCTCACTCCTTAATTGTATAATCCTGCAAAGGTGTACTCCAACAAGAAAACCAATTATGAGCAGATATGAATGTGTAGCAAGATTCTTATATTTTTGGACTTCTCTATTTATAATGTAAAGGAGTGAATTTTTTTGTACTACCATAGTGAATATTCTTACAGGGGTAAACCATAAGCCTAATCCTTTGGAGCTTTTTAAAGTTTCATAATAAAGCAATAAAGAATTTTTATTTTTTTTTTTTAAATATGCAAAAGAGTAATTGTACTAAAGTAATTGGATAACTACCATTGTTACCTTATGGCAAGGATACAGAATTTAAAGTCCTCCGAACAAGACTTATTGTGGTCATTATGTTGAGGGTTCTTCAGTGGATCCTGATAGGGACCTAGATGTCGAATCTTCTAGTGTTGATGACTCGGTTGAGGTGATCTCCTTCTTCTTCCGTACTTTTGTTGGTTGTGGATGTTCTTCAGGTGTAGTTGATTGTTCTTTTGCTTTTTCCTCCCCAACTTTTCTTCTCAAAGCGTGGCGCTGACTTCTTTTCTTGGACCTGGTGAAAGCTGGTAATCCAGGAGAGTTATAATCTTTAAAATAACAGTGTACCTTTTTCTCCTGGGAAGTGGAAGTGGACTTGGCCAGTTCCATTGTAGATGACAGCTTTGGTGATGCTAAGGAATGGCCTTCCAAGTATAATAGGTGTCTCATCTTCTTTTCCCATATCCAAGACCGTAAAGTCGGTAGGAACAAAGTGGGTGTGGATCTTAACCATGATGTTTCTTGCTAGTCCCTCTGGGATTCGTGTTGTGTTGTCTGCCAGCTACAAAATATATGTAGGATCTATTGGTGCATTACATAGTGTATTGTATACCTATTTTAACATTATGTTGACAGTGTCGCAAATGGCTGAGTAGAGAGAGCTCTGTCCAATGGTGCACTCTATTGATGGTAGAATAGGATCTCCAACTAAGATTGGTGAGACTGAGTGGAGACCTTGTCTGTATTCCATTGCCTTGCCTATTTGAGTCTTCTTTCCTTCTTGCTTCTTATTCTTCTTTCTTCCCTTTGGACAGGTCTTCCGTACTTCTTCTTTATGTATAGGCTTCTCTGGATAGTAAGTGTGAGCGGGATCTTCAAGGATCTTGTCTTTGAAACTGAAGTTCTCTTCATTGCCCTAGATGGTGAAACATATCTTTGCACTGTCTACATAGATGGCTGCTTTTGTGGTGCTCAAGAATGGTCGGTCTAGGATGATAGGACTCTTTGGATCTTTACCAGTGTCTAGAACCACAAAGTCTATTGGAACATATGATTGTCTCACTCTTATGCATACATCATCTAAGATTCCTTCGGGGTGTTTAACTGTTTGATCTGTAAGCTGCAAGCACATATTTGTGTACAACAAAGTTGCCTATGAAAAAATATGATCAAAGATTACCTTTGGCATAATGTTGACACTGGCACCAAGGTCACAGACGACTTCTGGGAAATCGTGTTGTCCAATAGAGATGGTAATCACAGGTCTTCCTGGATCTCCTCTCTTGAGTGGCATGGATTCATCCTTCCATCCTTCTGTCATTCCTTCTATGTAGTAACCTGCACGGACATCAACAAGATTTATGGTTTCGGGCTCTAGGGGTTGTCCAGGAATCTTACCTTCATGGATCGGTGGAACAGTGATCGCCAGCTGAGCTAATTGTGATTCTAACATTTTATTAAAGCTAAGCTGGTTCTTAATAGCAGAGGTCAGACTATCCATTTTAGTACTTATATTTTCTAGTACTTTATCATTAGATGCTACCCTCCTGGATAAATTTTTTACAGCTTTATTCTGATTGGAAATTACTTCTCTTAAAGGTGGTTGATTGAAATTGCTATTGAAATTATTGTTACCTTGGTTGTTACCTTGGTAGTTGGGCCTTTGCTGGTTCCATCCTTGATTGGGTTGATTCCACCGTTGATTCGATTGATTCCAAACTTGATTTTGCTGAGGACGATAGTTGGTGTTGTTGTTAATGAAGTTCACATCCTCTTAGAGTGTAGGGCAGTTGCTTCCTGAGTGTCCTATATCTCCACATTCTTCACAAGTCATGCAGGTGTCATCAATGTGCATGACTTCTCTATTCTCAGTGCTTTTGTTACCGAGCTTCTTTATTATGAGGTCTAGCTTTGCAGTGACCATGTCAATCTCCTTAATATGATGCATGTCGCCTCCTTTCTTGCGGGGTTGCACATATTCTTCATTCCAGCTCATATTTGAGGCCATCTTCTCCACAAGTGCTGTTGCATCGGTGGGCTTAAGTGACAAGAAAGCTCCTCCAGCTGCAGCATCCATGGACTCATGGGTGCTAGATACTATCCCATGATAGAAGGTCTACATAAGTAGCCAATCCTCCATCCCATGATGAGGACATTCTATAATATAATCTTAAAAGCGTCCCCATGCCTCGGTGAACGATTTGTCATGTTGTTGATGAAATCTTGAGATTTTCCCACATAGAGCATTGGTCTTGCCTGTAGAAAAGAACTTTGCTAGAAAAGCAGTAGAGCATGTCCCATGTAGTGTTGGTTGCCTTGTTATTATAGAACCATTGTTTTGCTTTTCTTAAAAGTGAGAATGGGAAAAGGCGGAGTAGAATAGCATCTCTTGGTACTCCTCTAATAGTGAAGGTGCTGCAAATCTCTAGAAAGCATTGTAAATGTGCACTTGCATCTTCATGAGCCTTTCCACAAAACTGACTAGCTTGAACCATAGTGATAAGCGCAGGAGCTCAAATCCATTGTCACCAATGTTGACATTAGGTCCAGTACGGATGTTGTCGGTTGTTGGAGCAGAGAACTCGCGTAGCATCTTCTCAGCCATAGCTTTAAAAGCTGGTGCTAAATTTCCTGATTCTTCTGATTCTTCTCTTTCGGATGTTAGAGCTTGATTCCTCGAAGATTGAGCTTCGGTGGAGGGTGTTCGTGATGGTGATTCAAAAATATCCCTCATATTAGCAAACTTCCTTCTTCATAAGAGTCTCTCTGAATCTTCAACATAATTGTCCGAGAGAGCAAATCTGTTCATTCATTCATTACCCTACATAAGATATATAAATAGATAGAACAAGGGTAAGCCTGTTTGAGTTAGAGGTCAATTGGGTGATCAGTCTTATTCATAATGCATATATGTTATCAATACTTTTTTCTAAGTTTATTAGCCTTGCCGGGCAACGGCGCCAAAAAAATGCTTGTTGGCATTTCTAACGCCACCGCAATAAATCTCAATTTCCTATCCCACGCAATGACACTAGAAATGTTGGTACTAATTAAATTGTCTTTAGCAACTAGCCACTAGTCTATTTACCCTTACTCCTAACTATGAAACTAGGTTGTTATCCCCAACTGTAAAGCTAGAAATAAACCATGGTACTAAATCTTATCATTTTGTGTGACTAGGCAGAAATAAATAAAGATGAATATAAACTAAGAATGATTCTGCAAGCGGACAGATAATTATACCAATGTAGCATTTTACCTAGAGTATTACCAGGTTGTCATTTATATTCTACCTTTGGGAAGGCATTGCTAAGAAGCTACTCATAGTATTGATAACATGTATATGTATATGCATTGAATAGACGATGTAACCAATGTCATACACTCTACTCATAACAGGGGTAAGTCACAAGATAAATAATAATGATATGATAATAATAAAGATAATGATAATGAGCCATTAATCAGTCATCTCCTAATGATACTAATCCATCATAGCAATCTAATTATGTCAGCATTGTCTAATCAGGTAATAGAGAAATAACTCCAAAGTATTTAACTACATGTCAAAGCTACGTCAACTAGTGCAAGTACATCTAATAATCATTATCAAGTAATACTACCATAGTTTCTAAACACATCGGAGCAATGTACGAGAAAAGATGTGTACAGGGAACCTCATGTGTATAAATACACTCTTAACCTGACAATCCCACTCTACTAATCCACCGTACGGGGAAAGGCCTACAAAGGACTCAATAGGTCTGTCACACCCACAATCTACCTCACTACCTGGCAGAATTGGGGATATCCACAGATAAGCAAAGCATCTAGACACTATGTCTACATATTGCCTACCGCTCACCATATGATCAACTAGATGAGCGCTATACGAACCAGTGCATGAATATAATAGCAAACCAACTAAACTAGATGTATTGAAGTAGAATATAATAATTAAACTAAGATGAAGAACAATGTTGCTAGTAAATATCATACAAACGCAGATAATACAATAAGAAAGAAAAGCTTAAGAACTATACCAGACTCTTCTCTTCTTGACAACTTCTGGAATTCAAGACTGATTAACACGCCTTGACTTCCTCTAATCTAGATCTAACTAGGCTAAACTATGAACTAGAAGGCTATGAGGAACTAGAACTTGAAGCTCTAGATGACTTGATCTCCAACTGGCTCGACCTTGAATGACTTGAATGAGGTATTGAATGAATTAGGGTTTTCCGGGGGGTCTGGCCCTGCTTATATAGCCCAGTGGGATGCACGACAGCCGTTCGATCAAACCGACTTCACGTAGGGATGAGATTAATCCTCAAAGGTGGTGGAGGAACATTCCAGAAGATGGGAGGTGGACCCCACAGGGTGGTGCCGACCGGCCTAGGCGGTGGGGGCGGCCGGCCCCACGGGCGGTGGCCCCGCCTCCCATTCGCTCTGGTGTCTTCTAGATCCTTCTAGAGTAGTTTGGCGTATTCCTGAGTTGCGGATAATTCTGTGGTGCAGATTTATAGTTATGCCCCTTTTTTGATGTTTTCTGGATTAGTCCCTAGAAATTGATAAATCACCAAAACTCATGAAAATTGTTAGATAAAACCCTAGCCTTCTAGATATTGATATATGTTTTATGCCTTTTGATATATAAAATGTTGACGCTATCCACCATCAACAACTCCCCCCAGCTTACCTTTTGCTAGTCCCTTAGCAAAACCTAGAGTTGGATCAAGAGTTGCCACAATGCTTTCATTCTACAAGTACACATGCTCTCAAACAAAAGTTTTTCCTCTGGATTAAACAAAACTGCTCTAACTTTCAAACTCACCCATATTACCTTTAACTATGGAGCTTTTAACCTTCACGTGGGTCTTGAGTAATTGAAAGACAGAACAATCAAGTCAAGCACTATGCCTCAAATTCTTCACTCAACTAATATTTCAGAGTTTTGCAAGTTTTCGCAATAAAACTCAGAGCTTAATTGTATGACACCCTCAATCTCTCAAAGTATGTAGTATTTATGGATCTCACTGAGGCATCAATGTTGTTATGCCTTCCTAATTCTAAGGATTATAGTGGAGTTTATATGAGCGGCATTAACTAAGGATAAGCATATTTGCAATTCATGTATTTTCCTGCAAGATGATAGACATTTCAAATCCATAAATGTGCAGTCATTATGGTACAAGATTGATCCTTTCATCTTAGCAACTCAATTGAAAAAGATATTTTTCCTGCAAGACACATCTTTAGGTAAAGATTGGCGAGTTGTGCAGAAATTTGAACATAGGAATATTTATGATGTGGCTAAAAAAGATGAGGCCAGTCATGATGTGCATCAGGATGATTATTGTTCTGATACTGAGCATGTAGTGGCAGTAGGTGATGATAATGAGGTTAGGCATAATATTCAAGGTGGAGAAGTCACTATAATTGAAGGCAATTTACAAGACCTTATAAGAACCAAGAAGCCACCTAATATTCGAGAAGATAGTGAGGATGAGGGGGAAGATGATACAAGATCGCAATATCTTTGTAGTGATGGTGGCAATGATAACAATGATGACATGTCCCTAGATGATGAAGATGATGATTTCTAGTATGGACCGATTGATATGTCCCTAGACTGCATTACTGTTTTGGTTTTCCTAGAATTTTTTATATACATTATTTTCTTGCTTTCTATATTTTCATTTATTTTTGACAGATTTTTAGTTACCCAATACATTTTTTGTATTTATTGTGGAGCCTATGATGGCCTATTTCCAAACTATAAGATGATACAGTACTCAGTTGATATATGATCCAATATTCCACAAAGGACAAAAACTGGTGATGATCTTATACCATACTGATGAAAATCACAATGACATCATAGAACAATGAAAAAAGAAGGTTGATTCTACCATTCACCAATTGAAAAATACAGGTTGATTGTAGGAAGACATCTTCATTACATAAGACTTACAAGCCATTACAACACATTCTACAAATCTTCTTTCACTTGCTAATAAGCAGTACCACACCTAAAATAACTAGGACTACAATTACTCAACACAGCACATTTCAACACCCACTAGATTTGGACAATGTCTGTGGACACCAGCATCATAGGCTTTGTAGTTCTTTGCTTCTGCGTCATCTCCCATGAACCTCAGGTATGCATTGTAGAGAGGTGACATGCCCAACTAAATGGATTCAAAGTGTAAGCAAAACCACAGGCCTAAGCAGCTGAAAACCTACATATCAATGCATACTTATAGTTAATTTACAACTGAACCATTTGATGCATCAATCAATTTGTTATAATTCAGAGAGCTACCTGTTGGAGATTCCATATTATTCAGTTGTTGATGTGACAAACCTTGTTACATAGCATAATGTAAATACACAGATCACCTCACTTCTATTAACAGAATGCCCTGATAGTGAGCTTGCAGGCCTGTATCTGATACTTGGCTTCTCTGCTACAGTACATACTCTGATGCTTCTTTGTTACAGTACATACTCTGGTATAGTCTATACTATGAGTATTTGCTGGGGATGCCAGCTTACAGTTTGATACAAAACATGCCTACAGGGAAACAACAAAACAAGAGCCATTACATCATTGCAGTTCAAACTGAAACCCAAAAGATATCAAGGCAACAGCTTCCTAGCCCTGCCAACATAACTACAGAGTGTCATCTCAGTAGCTCAAGTACTAAGATGAATATCACAAGCATTTATAAATATTATTAGCAAAAAAGCTTCTCAATAAAAGAACAGAAGGAAACATATCCTGGATTGGTCAGGTCATCAATGTTGGCAATCAATGTCCTAGTGCTATGTTCACCTGGTCAAATTGCTCTGCATTGAGTGATATTTTGTTTAAAAGCAAGGCAAATAGGTAGCCATGTTCACCTAATCAAATTGTTGTGTGTTCCATAATGTGAGTACAATGCTGCGACATCCACCTACTGAAATTGGCATAATGTTAATAAAGTAAGAACTGAAGCTGTAAGGATACATCGCAATAAGTGAGAAAAATCACCATGAATAAAATATTGCTCTGACTGGCGGACGGGTCGGGGAAGGGGCCGGCCGCGGACGCGGCGGGGAAGGGGCCGGCCATGGACGCACTAGGGGAAGGGGTCGACCGTGGGACGTGTCGGGGAAGGAGCCAGCCGCGGACGTGTCGGATTGGGGCCGTGGCATGGAGCGGAACCCGTGGCGGGCTCGCTCGCGCGGACGTCGAGGCGTCGGCTTTGGCGTGGATCTTGGCGCGATGCGGCCGAGGCGTAAGCCTCGGGACCGCCTCGCCATTTATCAACTTCGTACATGGTTCCTCATCCACATAATCAGGGGTAACATGAGGGATGCTGGATATGATAAGTTTAAATAAAACTACGCTTGACGGCAAGTAATAATGAAAACAAAGCTATATCAACGACGGAAACCGATCGTCATAGAATGAAATCACTTCTATGACGACACCCATTTCGTCATAGAAGTAAAGCACATCTATGACGAAAATAGTCGTTTCGTCACGGTAGTTAAAATGTGATGCTCATTCCATGACGATGGTTGTTTCGTCACAAATCCATCACAGAAGATTTTATGTCACAATTTTGGAGTCTTCAGTGACCAAATGAGAATGTCATTGGTGAACACATCCCTAGTAGTGACTCTACTTGTCATTCAATGGCTGTACGTGCTTGTTGTTGTAATTGTGTGACATGTGTGGTTGTTATTTGAACTCTAAAATACCTTAACTACACTTAGGATATCATGTGGAACAATGTTCATGTCGACCACTTAGCCTAATTATGCTTCTAAGCGATGGTTTGACCTTGGGTGATCCCCAGAAGTACTTTTGTTTGAAGTACCTTTGTTTTGACTGATTGAAAAATGCTATTATAAAACTTTGCATGTCGGCGCACCTTAAATAAATGTAGTAGTAAATTTTATAAGGAACAAACTTTGTTTAATGGACGAGTCCTAAAAATGTGCCGAACAAGTTTGAATAGAGCTCGCAAGAATCACCAAAATGTTGTTTTTGCTGCCCTAAAATTTGGCTAAGTCGTAAAGTGGTTTTTAGAAATTTTACCCTACTTTGGACACTTGTAGTTTGCAAACCGTTTTGATTCAGGCCAAGTGCCTAATGACAAAGTTGGAGATCTCTCGTAGCTCTACAACTTTTCTTACTAGAGTTTTCTCTGAATCGACTCGGTTTGGGAGATATGATGAGCCAAATATCGCTATTTCACTCAAACTTGTTGGGGCTGAATTCTGTTTCTGAATTTTGGATCGGTTGGAGGTCGTGGCCGACTGTGGCAGGGCTTGGGTGCCGCATGTATTCTCCTCGTCCCGTGCCTGGCTGACACCTCCCCCTCCCTCTGTGCTCAGCAGAAGAAAAGGAAAAAGTTGAGCCTCCTCTCCCCGGTCTCTCTCTCACTCGGCATCTCTCCCTCACCCTCGCCTCTCTCGCTCGTTCTCTATCTCCCTCTCGCTGCTGCCGCTGTTGGTCACCGTCGCTGCTGCTGCTGCCGGCCGGGCGTGGCTGGCTAGGCCGGCAACGTAGGCACGAGCTTTCGACTGTCGAGTCTGAAGCCGGGTAGGCGCCGCCTCTAGCTGCCGGCCGGGGCAGGGGCAGGTGTGGCCACGGCTGGCCATGGCCAGTGCCCGACCATCATCTTCCCCGCCGTTGGTGACCATCTCACTGGACTTTCGTCATCTCCCTGCCCTCGGCCGCCGAGGAAGAAGAAGAGGGGTGAAAAACGAAGACAGAAGCTCGTTGGGGGTTCCCGATGCAAAAGTGCAAGAGAGAAGGATTTACATCTATGGGCTTAATTAATTTCTGAGAAGTTTTGTGTTCACTCTGCATAATGTTTTTCTATTTATTATTGTCGGAATTGTTATTGCATTAAATGGTTGAAACTTCAAAAATGTGTAGTAATTCATAGTAAAATCGTAAAATAGCAAATGAGGACTTTTTGAAATCCTTATGAGTAGATCTATGCATTGGAGTTATAATATTGCATGTTTTAGTAGATATTTTGTACAATAAAAATAGATCTTTGTTATCTAGGGTTTGCTCTTACTAAATTCATATATGTTGTTGTGGTGCTCCATTTGAGGTGAAATGAGTGTGTTGTGGTAAAAGTTTGAGGATCATTGGATGCAGTATGACTGATTTATTGACTTATCTTGCTTGATGACTAGTAAATGGATTAATTGATTAATAATTGAAATAAAAATGTAAAAATGGAAATATGGTCCCTTTAACTTTTCATGATATTGTTGTGACCTTTGGATGCTGAACATGAATATATATTTATAGAAAATATTGAGTTTTAGATTTATCTTGCTCTCATATGGTTTATTGTTGTAGCAATCTTTCTTTTTTCATAAAGGTTGCTATGCATATTCAAATGCTTTAAAATATGAATAATAGGCAATTGGGAATATATGTAAGTTACTGCAATTTTATTAGAATTTACTGTGCACTTTTGATATGTGTTCCATATATATTCCTTAATTCACCTTGTTATCTAAATAATTGGAAAAGGACATGAAAATAATTTATTTAGAAATGGCCACTATGTTTTCTAGTGTTAATTGAATATATTTCAACTGTAGGTAACATTGGTTGTACCTAAATTGGTGTTTGAAACATGATAAAATATTAATTGCTCTGTTATTCAATTTAGAGGCTTTCTAGACAGTTTGTAGGACTTTGATGATTGCACTTTGAAAATGACGTTTATTATGAAACTTGTCTATAACAAAGTTGCAGGTAACTTGCATATCTAGCTTGTGTCAAATTTTTTATAGCTATAGCTTTTGTGCTTTGTAAGTTATGGCTGTTAAAAGATCAGCTTCAGAAATAGCTGCTCTCTAGAATTGGCTGAGCAGATTTGTTTGACTATGTTAGAGCTTGAATCATGCTGAGATGCTTAAAGATGATTTGTAGATAATTTTATAAGCTTTCTAGATTGTTTTGTTGTATGTCATTTGAAGTTGTAGAACTCTAGATATGATTTATTTACTTAGCTGCTGCATGTATATCTAGAATTTGATTGGTTCTAGTTCTTGTCGTTGTTTTGTATATTGCTTAGTGTGGCTCATGTCTTTATTGATGGTTAAGTAATACACCTAAAAGCTTGTGATATTAGTGTCATGTTTGATATGCTTGTATCTATGTGTTAGCATGATTGTGAATAGCTTGCTCTCAAATGTGTTCATGTCACCTGTGTGACTTTATTCCTTGCTTCGCTTTCTGTATGTGATGTATCATCTATAGCACTTCCATGCGTTCATACATAGGCATTATGCATCTCATCTAGGTAGGTTAGATGAACTACGCGAAGGACAAGATGCTGGAGTCAAACTCAAAGACGGTGCAAGCTAACTTGACTGACTTTGGGTCATATTCCAAGAAATCTCGGAGCATTGGCCCTGTTTGGGAGTTCTGTAAATGTATTCACTGGTAATTGTCTTCCGGTTGTAACTTATAGTGCACAACAAACCCACTAAAAAACATTTCCCTCTCTAACTATTGTTTGGATGTTCTGTAATTAAAACCACCCTGTACTCGAGTCTTGTATCCATAAAAAATTCTCTCATATTTCCAAGGAATTTCTGAGGGATCAAAAGACAGAGAGAGGGGGATGAGCAGGGTGACGAGTGTCACTTGCTGCTCTGTGCCTCCATCAGGCTATGAACTAACGTGAGTTTAGATCTGAATTCATGTTGAAAATTTCTGAACTCAAAATTGCATAAACAAAATAAAGGAAGAAATCAATCTATTCATTCCTCTTCTCTACCGAACTCAACCTGGAGGGGGCAGCGGACCGGTTTGAGTATCAGCTGCATCTCGGAAGAGCATCAGCACG
This sequence comes from Chrysopogon serrulatus, assembly GCA_015844335.1. Taxonomy (NCBI): domain Eukaryota; kingdom Viridiplantae; phylum Streptophyta; class Magnoliopsida; order Poales; family Poaceae; genus Chrysopogon; species Chrysopogon serrulatus. The sequence continues at coordinate 569,616 of JADLZL010001331.1, forward strand.
ACCGCTCGAGAAAGTGCTGCATCTCCGTACAGCACGAGCATGGCCGTAGGAGAAAGAGGGCTGCATCTCGGACTCTCGGAGGACCAACGCAGGCCGCGCGAGAAAGGACGGAGGAGAGGAGCACGACGGGCGCGGCAGTGTGGAGTGCTGGCAGAGAAGCCAGTACGACGGCGGTGGACAAAGGTGAGGCTGCGCCCAGCCGCCCACGCGAGAGAGGACAGCAGAGAGGAGCGTGGCGCGCGGTGCGGAACGGCCGCCGAGGAAGAAGAAGGTGAGGCGCAAGCGAAGGATTTGAACCCGATATCCGTCGGAAAAAAAGTGTTGCCTGAGCAGGTCTGTATATTTTTCTGGTTGAAAGAGTCCAATACCAGTGTAATTTAAGTAGCCTCACCAGCCATCCAAACAACATTTTTAGGACTATGCTGTAAAAAATTTCAGACCCATATTTTATACTGGTTTTGGGTGCAAAACTGGACTTCCAAACTGGTCCTAAGTCTCCAATCCTTTATAAAATGCAATTGAGTACTTTACGTTGTTTATTGCATTAAATATAGTAGTTGTTTGAAAATAATTGCTGTATACGTATCCTATCCTTGTCCAGTATATATTATACCTTGAATCCTATATCTTAGGTTAGGATCGATGCAAATGCTTAGCCATGCTTAGACCGATAGAAGTCGAGTGATTTTCTGTCATCTGCGAGCTATAGGTTGTTACTTCTCTGATCACAGATGGCTATATGTGCTATCGTGAAAATGAACCATGTGATAAATTAAAAGATTCCAGGTAGGGATAGTGGACCCTATATGAGACGATTAAGGACTGGACGCGTTCTACGCACTTGGCCATGTTGAACGCAGCCCAACATATAGCTGGCCAGCACCGATTGCCATGGCCACGAAGCCGAGTAGCTCAACTCAAGACGGGAACACGGGGAGCGGTTGGGCAATTCACGGGAAGCGGCATACTAGACCAAGGGCAAGCATGTATAACTGTCCAGGCGTCGTCCTTAGGTTAGCATGGCTTAAACATCTTGGCTACCGTCTTTTTGGTTTTGCCAACGTTAGAACTGGGCCCGCACCTGAGTTGTATCAAAGGTAACCTAAGGTGCCTTCACGCGGCATGCCTGGGTGTGTGTTGGAAATACCCCTAAGCTTAGTTGGCATCAATTTGAATCGCCATCTCTTCCGGATAGTGAGAACTTCACCAAGCATCCGGCGTAGATTTCACTAAATAATAATGGTTCTAATATTGATGATAATCATGATGATAGCCATACTAAACTGGATATGGTTATGAATGCTTGTTATAATCAGTGAATGTTTTGTACAGGTGCTCACTTAGATGAATGGTTAAAAATAAGTTAAGCTGCTGCTAGTTAAATAAAATGTTCCTCTAATGCTACTTATGGTTTTTTTGAAAATTAGTCAAGCCAGCTCCATCAAAAGTAAGCCTTGCATGATCCTTGGTGTTGTTTATTCTGGTTCATGACAAGTAAGTCTGGCTGAGTATATTCTCGTACTCAGGGTTTATTCCCACTTGTTGCAAGTTATAATGTATCATGATGCTGCAAGAATTGGATGGCTCCTACTATAGCAGAGGAGTATGGTCATGGACATGATCCTTCTTAGCATTCTTGTCTATAATACTTTTGTTAGAATTGACCTTGGTACTGGCATATATTTGAACTAAGAATATTGATTAATTTCAAATTACTTTGCTTTCACTACTTTTGAACTTATGTTGTAATAATTATATTGAATTCTGATGTACCTTGAACAACTTATGAAATGGATGTAACATTTGAATTGTTGTGTTGAATCATTACGATCTTGGCTTGTATGTTGGCTGGTTTGAAGTCCTTCGTGATTTCAATGGACTTCCAGGGTTATATGGGCTAAAGCGTGAAAATTTAGTCACTTTGGAGAATTTTTTATACTTGTGCTCTTATAATTTAGACGGTTCTGTTATAGCTGGTATCAAAGCAAGATTCAACATTAAACATGTCATTTGTGTATTTGAAATAAAAGCTTTTGTTTGCAAAAGATTAGTTTTGAGAAAACTATTAGCTACATATATGTAGGTGTGTTCAAATCTGAATTTTAATTTAAGTATGCCAGTGGTCAATTCCAGTTATACCCAAATAAGAACTCTTAGGTGGCTTATATAAGTACTGACTTGGGCGTTTTAATTTTTTCATCTACGCCTAGGCCAAGGTATGTATGTGTGATGACCACAATATGCTACCCTGTGATCTAATGGTGGAGGTAGCCTTCATATATGAAATAGCCATATATGTTGTAGATTAAATTTTTGTAGCTAAGCCCAAGGTGAGTTGTGAGAACATGATCGTCCAACCAACGGTCTAGAGAAGTGCTAGATTATGGTACTGGAATAATTGTCATTTCAAAACCATGCAATTAGGAGGGTATTTAATTATGGGTATATCTGTCGATAGTTGTGGTACTGAATTATGTATGTGGAGACATGCATACGGAAAGTATTTAGTTTACTGCTTTTCTTAGATTTTGTTGTTTGTGCTATATATTGGAGAATTGTTGGACTGCAATGAAATTTTCTGCAGGTACGCTAACCACGAATGCATAGATTAAATATACATGATGACTAGTTATATATCGAGAGTGCGTGTTGTGCCACCGACATAGAACGTGATTGCCACCTCAGGCTGGCAATTCTGTGAGGACGAATAGAACAAAGCATGCATCATCATGATTGTTGCTGTATACATAACTATGCTCCTCTCACCCTTGTTCTTATGCCAAGTAACATATGATTGATGTAATGTTACTATCTTTTCTGTGTGGAGTTAAATGATAATGCCATGATCTATGTAGCTAACTTCCTTATATTTCTTGTCCTAAAATTTCATGATTTTAGGCTAGATGGTTTGGGAGTTATAGATTTTAGAAATTTGCTGCCCAGATTTTTCCTATTCTCTGGACAGATCTGAATGATTGGTTTGTTTGACCTGAGTGCTTATAGAATCATATTTTGGTGTTAATAGAAGAAGTGTAGTATATTTCTAAGATTTCCAAAATATCTAAAATCACTACTTTTGATTGTCTAAATCTCTAGTTACAAGCTTATAAAGCGGGAAGATAGAATCTATCCAAATCTAGACAGAGAATGTCTTCTTTGTGTTGTTTACCCTTGCTAGCTGTAGAGTTATCTTAATATGATAATAAGAAAATTTTAGACAACTTAACACTTCTCCATATAGTTAAGAATCACATTCTTTAGATCTCTAAAACTTTGGTTATGTATTTTCAAAGTTCATATTGGTTTTCTATCCATGTTGGTGCAAACCTGAAATATTGATATGTTTGGTCATATTAACTTGTGAAATAGTTCTTGGTATGAATAACCAAGTTGTGGAAAACTTCCTAAGCCTTCCAAAAAGTCTAGGATCACCTTTGTTTGATGCCTGCAACTCTAGTTTTGACTGAAATGCATGCTTGCTGCATTACTGTCTTGGTTGTGTAAAACTACTTGATAGTGTTGGTGAACCTTGTTAACTTGAGTTTGCTCTAGGCGTTTGCTTAGTCATGCATGAGACATCCTAAATACTAGCTCTTGCTGGTGGTATGCCCATGTGTCTTTGGTCAAGCTATATCCAAAATCTTTTGAACCCTTTGCTACTTATCATGAAAGTAAGCTTGTCCCTAAATGAGACCATATCTACATGCTTAGTAGCACCTCTTGCATCATGATTGATCATTGTAATTAGGTCAATGTGTTGTGTTGCTTCAGTTGAATGCTTGTTATGTGTTAGCTTGTGTTTGCAATGGTTGCTTAAGATCGTTTGTTGAATTTCTTAAAAATACTTGCTTAAAGCTGTCATGTTTGTGTGGATGCTTGTTCTAGGTAGTGCTATAGTTGTTACCTCTTTTGTCCTCGGTGAGCATATGAGTGTCGATTAGCTCATCCTAGAACAACGCTCCCATCATGATAATCACTTGGTTGTCGTCTCTGATTAGGTTCTCCATCTTAGAAACCTGAGCCTATAGACATGGTTGCTAACCTTGGTACGTTATGTCACAACGATTTGTACCCATGCCTTTGCTTAAACCGTGAGCCTAGGCCCAGACCCTTGATGTTTGCATATGGCATAGATGTTTTACACCCTTTATGAAGATCCTAGTTTGTTTAATCAAACCAGCTGAGCTTTCGTTAGTGTCGTCCCGTGACCATGTGATTCCTTCCTAAGAGGTGAAGACCTTTGCGTGATCAATCAACCCCATTAAGATCTTGCTAAACGCTAGCCTTTGACCATGGTTGCTTTTTGCTAGTCATAGAGACCATACCTAAATCCAAGTTGGACCCCTTGGTTACCTATCCTACTAATGATCTAGTGCAATGCTAACCTCTCATGGTCTGATCTTGGAATCTTTCGCTTGCGAATCATGTAGTTAATTACCTTATCAAGCTCAGTGTCTAATCGGTATGTCAAGTTTTTGTCTTGGGATTTACTCAAGTCGTCTCAATGCTCCCAGATCTTTTTATGTCCAACAATCTTTGCTTGGTATATCGGCCTTGCCCTTGGAGTTTGTTCCATTCATCTCCAACCTTTCCAAGTCTCAGAAAACTTATCAATCTTGATCTCTTGATCTTGCCTACCATGACCGAATCTCATCTTAATGCCTTATCTAATAGTTTCCTTGGTGGACGCAAGGCATGCGTGGAAATAACTCAAGAGTGCGATGCCTAGTTGCTTTCAGCAATTAATCAATGTTCTCTAGTGCTATGTTTTGATCTTTGAATCACACCCTTGTGGTCCCTAAATCTTGCAACTACTCTTGCCTGCTATCCCTCCCTTGAATGATACTTGTCGTACGATCAATTTGTGCCATTAAATTTTCCATTGGGTGTAAGATCATTAATGATGTTATGATTAGCATTCTACGGTGCCACGATGAGACTGGGAGCCTCCTGTGGGTGCACACACAAGGCTGTGCTACTCAGCACACGCTGGTATCGAAGAGTCCTAGTCACAATCTATTATCGGAATTATACCAATGAGATATCTTCTTGTGATCTTTCCCTTGGTTATCTTCTCATAACTTATTAGAAGATCCATATAGCCACAAACCAATTTGTGTTCCATGAGGTTTCTCATTGGTTGTAGGCTTGGTAATAGGGTTATGATTAATAACTATCGGTGCCATGACGAAACCGAGGGCTTCATGTGGACTGCAGCCACATGATTATGCTGCCCGGCATGCGTGGGTATCATGGTTTTAGTCATGATCCGTTATGGAACCACACCAATAATTTGTCCCATTATGAGCTTTTCTCCTTCTATTTTATCCTAAGGCCCTCATCAAGCTTGGTGTTGTAGCGCTTCCTTTTAAGTTGGAAAGAGAATAACCTTGAACAACAAGTCACTGACATAAACGTTAACAGATTGCAAGAGATGATGAAGAAAAGACCTTGCTTGACCCTCTCTAGAAGCAATGGTAACCCTCTCCTAGGTAGCTAATACCATCCGAGGGATAAAAAGGGCACACAACACTTAAATTTGGATCAGCTATCAGACAACCAAAGACCGATGGACATGTATGCTTCTTTATGAGTCACCTAGTGGTCATGTCATGCTGCTAATTCTCTGAAGTCTCTTGAAGGCTATGTCTCATAAAACAATGTATACAAATGAAATCTATAAACTAGCTAGCAATGTTTGGGTTAGTCTCACTTTCAAAACTTGCAGTAAATGCGTTAGCTCCGTCTTGGACAATCACACAGATAAAAGAAGATACTTTACCAACTTAAAGAGTATTCAATACCAGTCCTTTATCCTCGAGTAGTCAAGGTGTCCTAAACTGTTGATTGCCAGGAATGCAATCAAGGATCATCTGAGGAGTGTCTAACAACATAAAAAGGATTGTGTTTTGAGTATTGCTTAATCCTAAAAGACAAAGCCTCAAGTCTAAAATAGTTCATTCAAACTAGCTATGATATAGTGCAAGTCAATCAACCGAACCGTGTGACTACACCGTGAAGGAAAATGATGCTCAACTTCCTTGGTAGCTTACTGTTTCTCTAGTTTGGTGAATGCTTGCAACTTTTGTTGCCCTCCAAACCCGCTATTGTCTTCCTTTAGCAGTAGATTTTAATGCTAACTTGTCCTTTGTACCTTCTTTGTGTTTTTACCCAAGAGGTTGCATTCAATTCAATGCAATTAGTTGTTACCACTTGGATACAAAGGTTTTCCACAATGAGGGATCATTGAGAACGTTGAAGCCAATAGAGTCAGCTATTGCCTTCACTACTTGCCACTTGCTCGATAGACCTAGCTGCTACAGTGTTGCTATCAGAGAAAGAGAACTGCACACATAGAACCTTATGTAGCTTTCCATCGATTGGCATCTGAGTGATGGGCCGTCACCACTAGCGTAGACCTTGTCTTTTGGTTAGTTGGTTTTCCATCACCTTAGGGAATGTTATCCTATCGTTGATCTAATCCTTCTTGGAAGGTTATGCTCAGGCCCTTTTTGTTGAGGAATGCTTTTCAAACGCTGTGAGCTAACATGGGACACAGTATCCTTTAGGAGATTGAAGTCGAGTGCAAAGTTTATTGTGCGTATGCTATATGTTCGATAGAAGCAGATGCTTGAGTAATTAGTTCGTGAGCCTAGATGATCTTCAAATTTTAAGAATGAAGTATGGCGCTATCTTGGATTCCTCCCTGAAGTAACAAAACCCTATGCAAGTCAATGAAGGAAATTCTTCTAACAAGAGTTCACTTCCCAATGACGTGAAAGATTGAAAAGTTGTCAATGAAATTCATTCTCATCCTCTAAAGTATGGTGAGCATATACCACATGGTTTAATGAGGTTGATAAATAGAGTTACCACTTTTGGTGCTTCATTGTTGAAACCTCAATACAACTAGTTGTGCTTATCACCCTGATGGAGTTTGAGCAACTATTTGCTTTCGCCATAGTTGTGAGTAAGTAATACGCTTCTCTTCCCTTGAAAATCTTTCGCCCTAAATCTCAAGACGAGATTCTTTTAAAGAGGGAGGGTTGTAACATCCTAGGTGTTAGGCTTGCATATTTACACTTGTATTACATGTCATGATCATTATTTAATTGCCTCATGAGCATAAGCATATCAAGCATCATGCCTTTCTATATGCTTTTACACTCTACTTGTCTTTCAATGACTGTGTATGCTTGTTGTTGTAATTGTGTGACATGTGTGGTTGTTATTTAAACTTTAAAATACCTTAACTACACTTAGGATATCATGTGGAACAATGTTGATGTTGACCATTTAGCCTAATTATGCTTCTAAGTGATGGTTTGACCTTGGGTGATCCCCAGAAGTACTTTTGTTTGACTGATCGAAAAATGCTATTTCAAAACTTTGCATGTTGGCACACCTTACATAAAAGTTGTAGTAAATTTTATAAGGAACAAACTTTGTTTAAGGGACAAGTCCTAAAAATGTGTTGAACATGTTCGAATAGAGCTCGCAAGAATCACCAAAATGCTGTTTTTGCTGCCCTGAATTTCGGCCGTCCTAAAGTGGTTTTCAGAAATTTTACCCTACTTTGAACGCTTGTAGTTTGCAAACCAATTCGATTCAGGCCAAGTGCCTATTGATAAAGTTGGAGATCTCTCATAGCTCCACAAATTTTCTTACTCCAGTTTTCTCAGAATCGACTCGGTTTAGGAGATATGATGAGCCAAATATCACTATTTCAGTCAAAGTTGTTGGGGCTGAATTCAGTTTCTAAATTTTGGATTGGATGGAGGCCGTGGCCGACCATGGCAGGGCTCGGACGCTGCGTGCGTTCTCCCGTCCCGTGCTTGGCTGACACCTCCCCCTCACTCGCGTGCACGCAGAAGAAAAATGAGAAAGCCGAGCCTCATGCCCTAATCTCCCCGGTCTCTCTCTCACTCGGCATCTCTCCCTCACCCTCGCCTCTCTTGCTCGTTCTCTGTCTCCCTCTCGCTGCTGCCGTAGTTGGCCACCGCTGCTGCTGCTAGTCGCTGCTGGCCGCTGCTGCTGTCGCTGCTGGTCGCTGCTGGCCGCTGCTAGCCAGGCGGCAACGCTTGGCCTTGGCGCAACCTATCAGTCGCTGAAGCTGGGCAGGCGCCGCCACTGGCTACAACCCGACCAGAGCAAAGGGCCGTTGTGGCCGCGACTGGCCACGGCTAGTGCCCGGCCATCATCTTCCCGCCGTTGGTGACCACGTGGCGGAGTTTTCGTCGTCTCCTCCGCCCTTAGCTATCGAGGAAGAAGAAGAGGGGTGAAAAATGAAGACAGAAGCTCTTTGGGGGTTCCCGATGCAAAAGCGCAAGAGAGACGGATTTACATCTATGGGCTTAATTAATTTCGGAGAAGTTTTGTGTTCAGTCTGCATAATGTTTTCCTATTTATTATTTTCAGAATTATTATTGCCTTAAATGGTTGAAACTTCAAAAATGCGTAGTAATTCGTAGAAAAATTGTAAAATAGAAAATGAGTATTTTTTGGAATCCTTGTGAGTAGATATATGCATTGGAGTAATAATATTGCATCTTTTAGTAGAAATTTTGTATAATAAAAATATATCTTTGTTATCTAGGGTTTGCTCTTGCTAAATTCATATCTGTTGTTGTGGTGCTCCATTTGAGGTGATATTTTTGTGGTAGACTACTAATGCTATGTGTGTGTTGTGGTAAAAGTTTAAGGATCATTGGATGCAGTATGACTGATTTATTGACTTATCTTGCTTGATGACTAGTAAATGGACTAATTGATTAATAATTGAAATAAAAATGGAAAAATGGAAAATATGGTCCCTTTAACTTTTCAATATTGTTGTGATCTTTGCATGCTGAACATGAATATATATTTACAGAAAATATTGAGTTTTAGATTTATGTTGCTCGACATGGTTTATTGTTGTAGCAATTCTTCTTTTTTCATTAAGGTTGCTATGCATATTCAAATACTTTGAAATTTGAACAATAGGCTATTGGGAATATATGTAAGTTATTCTAATTTTATAAGAATTTACTGTGCACTTTTGATATGTGTTCCATATATATTCCTTAATTCACCTTGTTATCTAAATAATTGGAAAAGGACATGAAAATAATTTATTTAGAAATGGCCACTATGTTTTCTAGTGTTAATTGAATATATGTCAACTGTGGGTAACATTGGTTGTACCCAAATCGGTGTTTGAAACATGAGTAAAATATTAATTGCTCCATTATTCAATTTAGAGGCTTTCTAGATAGTTTGTAGGACTTTGATGATTGCACTTTAAAAATGATGTCTGTTGTGAAACTTGTCTGTAACAAAGTTGCAGGTAACTTGCATATCTAGCTTGTGTCAACTTTTTTATAGCTATAGCTTTTATGGTTTGTGAGTTGAATAAATTGAATTGTTTGACTATGTTAGAGGTTGAATCATGCTGAGATGTCTAAAGATGATTTGTAGATAATTTTATAAGATTTCTAGATTGTCTTATTGTAAGTCATTTGAAGTTGTAGAACTCAGATATGATTTATTTACTCAGCTGCTGCATGTATATCCAAAATTTAATTGGTTCTACTTCTTGTCGTTGTTTTGTATGTTGCTTAGTGTGGCTCATGTCTTTATTGATGGTTAGGTAATACACCTAAAAGCTTGTTATATGTCATGTTTGATATGCTTGTATCTATGTGTTAGCATGATTGTGAATAGCTTGCTCTCTAATGTGTTCATATCATCTAGTGTGAATTTATTCCTTGCTTTGCTTTCTGTATGTGATGTATCGTCTATTGCACTTCCATGTGTTCATACATATGCATTGTGCATCTCATATAGGTACGTTAGATGAACTACGCAAAGGATGACATGCTGGAGTCAAACTTGAAGATGGTGTAAGCTAACTTGACTGACTTTGGGTCATATTTCAGGCAAGCCCTGAAGCATTCTAAATCTCCTATCTTTTATGAAATATAATTGAGTACTTTACGTTGTTTATTGCATTAAGTATAGGAGTTGTTTGGAAATAATTGCTGCATATGTATCCTATCCTCGTCCAGTATATATTATACCTTGAATCCTATGTCCTAGGTTAGGATCGATGTAAATGCTTAGCCATGCTTAGACCGGTAGAAGTCGGGTGATTTCTTGTCATCCGTGAGCTATAGGTTATTACTTGGTCACGGATGGCTATATGTGCTATCGTGGAAATGAACCATGTGATAAATTAAAAGAAGACTGGGCAGGGACAGTGGACTATGTTTTAGTCGATTAAGGACTGGACGCGTTGTATGCACTTGGCCATGTTGAACGCAGCCCAACATATAGCTGGCCAGGCCTGAGTGCCATGGCCATGAAGCTGAGTAGGTCAACTCAAGATGAGAACATGGGGGCACTTGGGCAATTCGTGGGCAGCGGCATACTAGACCAAGGGCAAGCATGTATAACTGTGCTGGTATCGTCCTTGGGTTAGCTTGGCTGAAACATCCTGGCTACCGTCTTTTTGGTTTTCCCGACGTGAGAACTGGGCCCGCGCCTGACTTGTACCAATGGTATCCTAACGTGCCTTCACGCAGCATGTCTGGGTGTATGTTGGGAATACCCCTAAACTCAGTTGGAATCGATTCGAATCACCGTCTCTCCCGGATAGTGAGAACTTGACCAAGCATCCGGCACCGTAGATCTTACTAAATAATAGTGGTTCCAATGTTGATGATGATCATGATGATAGGCGTACTAAACTAGATATGGTTATGAATGCTTGTTATAATTAGTGATTGTTTAGTATAGGTACTCACTTAGATGAAAGGCTAAAAATAAATTAAGCTACTGCTAGTTAAATAAAATATTCCTCTAATACTACCTATGCTTTTATGTAAAATGAGTCAAGCCAGCTCCACCAAAAGTAAGCCTTGCATGATACTTGGTGTCATTTATTTTTGGTTTATGACGGGTAAGTCTAGCTGAGTGCATTCTCGTACTCAGGGTTTATTCTCACTTGTTGTAGGTTGTGATGTATCATGATACTGCAAGAATTGGATGGCTCCTACTATAGCAGAGAGGTGTATGATCAATGGCATGTTCCTTCTTAGCTTTCTTGTCTATAATGCTTTTGTTGGAATTGATCTTGGTACTGGCATGTACTTGAACTAAGAAAGTTGATTAATTTCAAATTATTTTATTTTCGCTACTTTTGAACTTATATTGTAATAATTATATTGAACTCTAATATATATTGAATTACTTATGAAATGGATGTAATATTTGACTTGTTGTGTTGAATCATTACGATCTTGTCTTGTATGTTGGTTGGTTTGAAGTCCTTCGTGATTTTAGTGGACTACCAGGATTATATGGGCTCAAGTATAAAAATTTAGTCACTTTGGTGATTGTTTTTATACTTGTGGTCTTATAATTTAGGCAGTTGTGTTACAATTTAGATGTCTAGGTTCATAATATGCTCCATGCATCTGGACACAATCTATGTCCAGGTTCTAAGAATTATTATGGACATGGTGGAAATTAAAGTTAAACGACTCGTATAATAGGATAGACTTAGTACAAACCAGTATACCATACTAATTAACTAATGTATATAACAACATTAAAGCAAACACACACACATGTTGACAGTTCACAACCACAAAAAAATTACACAATGACATAAATAAAGCAAATAATACTAGTAAAGATACAACATCATGACTCCAATGTTTTTTGAGGCCTCGACATGAATCCAATGTTGAACCCTGTTTTATTGGGATGATTACTCATGATGCACTGCGGCCTCGCCTTCATGAGCACCTTATAGAATGGAAAACAGGAGGCCTGACAAACATGAACAGATGAACACTAATTAAGCAGTCATCATCTAGATCCTCTGGTACACCTGCTTGACCTCCTTGGTCTTGATATGCATGTACACGATGATACAAGTTATGCTAAGCTCCAATAAAATGAACTTAGCATTGTCGCCGACGCCGACCACCATTAATGCAGCAGCATCCTCATCCCCATCGCTTGTCATCTCCCAACCCTGATCCGTGAGATGGCCACAAGTCTCGTGCAGGGACATGGAGTCCTTAAGCACCAACTTGTTGGCGCTGCCGCCAATGCTAGCGCCACCATGCCCAGGTTGTTGTTCATCCTTCAGAGCCAGATGTTGAGCCTTTTGTCCCCATCCACATGGAAGAGGTAGAGGACAGAGTTGTCTCCTCGGCAATGGACAAGGCTGTCTAAGTACTGATCATGCTCCACACCCTCAGGGAGATCGATGATGAAGAAGCCCTTGGTGATCAGGTTTAGTGCCAGGATGTACCCCGCTTGGGTCACCATGTAGATATTGTCATCGGCGAGCACAGTAGTAGTCAATATCTGGACCGACGACTTAGTGAGAGGACCTATGGCTACACAACGCATGGACCAGCAGCCGAACCACATGACATACACCTATGATGTGACCATATTGTGTGACTCCAAGGTGCAGACATTGGGGATGGAAAACACATTCTGTTCTGGGAGGATGCTTGGATGAAGATGGTGCATGTTGGGAAATCAAAAGAGGAACGCTCGGATATATAAAAGATAGAATTTGGAATTATATTCAAGGGTGGAAAGAAAAGTTTCTTTCATGGTCAGGAAAGGAAATACTCATTAAGACAATGGTGTAAGCCATCCCAACTTTTGCCATGGGTTGTTTTGAGTTTTGACTTAACAAAATCCCTATGCGTCAAATCAGCATGATGGGTTGTCGGTACTGGTGGAATACGCATGAGGGAAATTATAAGATCTATTGGTCAAGTAGAGACATTATCCAAAAGCATAAGATCTGTGCTTTGAAGGCCAAATATTATACAGACACGTCATTACTGGAGGTCAAAGCGAAGAGTGCAATGTTATACTCCTGGAGAAGCATACTGAGGGGTTTGGAGGGTGATGAAGCATGGGATTTTTTGGAGAATTGGAGATGGTCGAAAAATCAAGATTTGGTCTGATCCTTGGATTCCTAGTGGGTTCTTGAGAAGACCAATTACTCCTAGAGGTGGAAATGTCTTAACAAATGTTGAGGATTTGATAGACCCAATGATTGGCTCTTGGGATGCTGATCTGGTCAGAGATGTTTTCTGGAGGAGGACGCAGAGATCATATTAGCACCATCGGTGCATGAAGGGAGATACAATTTTCTTGCTTGCCGGCACTATGATCATCATGGTTTGTTCAGTGTCAAGAGCATGTACAAAGACTGTAAAGATGATTTGTTGCACAAGAAGGAAAGAGGAAGTGCACATGAAACTAGCAGTATAGATGCTGATCCAATTTGGGAGACCATAGTGCCCAAACAAGGTAAAACATTTTATATGGCGCTTTGTTCATAATAGTCGCCCATTGAGGAGAAACTTGGCAAGGAGAGGAATGAAGATTGACACCAAATGCCCAGTCTGTAACAGAATGGACGAAGATGGTTCTCTACCTTTTCCTAAAATGCAAGGTGGCTAAACATGTCTAGAGGGAACTAAAACTAGAGAAGGAATGGGAGAGTTTGTGCGGTCTTGGTACAGCTCTTGATGTGGTGGATCAGATAATGAAGTTCATAGTGTCTACAAGCTCTATTAGTTTTGATTGTGTTCATGTTTTGAGAACTTGTAATAACATGGCAGCTCATGTCCTAGCTGCTGTTGGTGTGGGTAGCGTTGAAGGGGAGGATTATCTATCGTGCGATATCCCAGAATGCACCAGTGTAATTGTCGTTGACGATTTGTCAACACAAATGCAATGAGAATCACCCAAGTTCAAAAAAAAAGTTTTTTCTCATTTATCAAATATATATGAAATTACCGAATGGATGTGTATGCTTGCACTTACACTACGATGAGGACCAGGCATGCCAAGAACATGACGAGGAGAACTGCCCTCGCCTTCGCAAGGCCCATGTGGCCATTGAACAACCTAGCTACAGTCAGTGAACTAGCACACAAGCCTCTTTTTGGGGGAGTATGCCAAATATGCTGGAGCCTTTGGCAATTTAACTTATATATAAATCAGTAAAATGGAGTTTAAGCTACAAACAGGCCAGCCACCCAATGAATCTCGTAGGAGTATAATTATTCCATGCTTAATTATTCCATGCTTGTTTGCAACCACTAGTGATAACTGCTAAATATTAGCTAGCTAATAATTACTATATTCTGCAGCAGTAACCAGTATTGGTATAAAATGCTGGATGTCTAAGGAGTGTGTTAGTCCATCTGATTGGTTGTAAACCTCATTGTACTCATACCTTGCTAAAGTGACGAGGGGCGGTGTCACCCTGGTGGCTCCCATGTGATATACATTTGTTCTTGCATAATCTTGCTCTTAGGTTGAGCCAATTCATTCACCAAGTGTTGTGATTGTGTTCTTGAGGCTAAGCTAATAGCAATGATGACGACATGGATTAACCTCCCCGAGCTTGAGGTAGATGAGGGGCGCCTTGAGCCGGCTCGTGATGTCACCCATGGCATGGTGGGGGAGTGTGCTGCCAAGTAAGTGGCGGAGGCTGCCAATGACCGGCAGCCACCAAGGGCCTAGCAGCAGCCTCAGGCCATTGTTGTCACATGCGTATTGAGCTTGACGAGCACGAGAGGGAGGAGAGCCAAGAAGAGGCACATGTAGTATGTGTATGTGTCCATGATGGCCGCGCCTCTAGCTCTAGGATGCAATGGCTAGCCAAGAATTGAATGGACTAGCCACCTAGAACTTTGGTTTGGAGTGGTTGGAATGCAAACTATATAGTCTGGGCGAGGCACTTATACAAGATTGAGGTTTGCTTTGGGCGCCTAACAGATGGCAAGGAAATTTGCATCGTAAAAAGTAGCTCGCTTGGCGCCATGCGTGTGTACATCTTCTTCACACTATAGTTGTCCAAGCAACCCATAGTCCTACCGGGCAAGGAAGCCGCAGTTTTGGCTTGGCCCAAGCACAACCCAGCCTATTGACTAGGGGGCCTCGGCTCACTCGGCCTAGTGGACTAGGCCATGCCTAGGCCGTACCCCAGGCATGCGGACTGGCACGGCATGGCTCAGTTCACAGCGCATAGCCTGATCGCCGCCCAGCCTGCTAAGAACCCTACCCTAAACCCTATGTTCCTAACTCCCTTCCACTCCCCACCATGCGGCCTGCATAGACCCCTCCTCTCGCCCAACGCAGCACCTCCCACGCCAGACTCGGTCCTCTACGCCTCAGACACACACTCACCAACCCTCGCGTCTTATTCGGACAGCACCGGCGGCTCCCTCTCGCCAATTTAGCTTCGCTGCTTGCATGCCTCCCTTCTCTTGCCGCTTGTCGTGCGTCGCCATGGGCCGCTTGCTTCTTGTCGGGGGCCAAACAACTGGCCTGGTGGGCCCCCGGCTAAACAGAATTAAGTAAATTACCAATAAGAGCTCACGTCCGGCCCAGCAAAGGCCGGACCTTGTGGGCCGGCGCCCCGATGGGCCATGGAGGAACCAGCAGGACCACGACAAAAGCCCCACAGGCGAACCACGCCGGGCAGCCCCTAAAGCGAGGGCATAACCCTCAGGGCGCACGGCTCGCACGGCCCCTGTGGGACAAGAGGATTCCCGGGGTCACGACCCGAGAGGCTGAGGCTCGCACGACCCTCCGCGGGCACCTTCGCGAAGAAGCAACCGGGGCTTGCGCCCCACGCGTGAGCCACGACCTCGCGGCCCGCACGACCGGTCAAACCACATCCTCTCCGTCTGCGCCTCGTGCAGGGCATGGGCAAAGAGCATCTTGACCGCACTGTGCGTCAGTACAGGGCGTGGACACCGGTCCTCGACGGCACTGTTAGCCAGAGCTGGGCGTGGTCCGGTGTTTGACCGCATTGTTAACCAAGGGCAGGGCATGACTTGGTGTCTAATCACCCTGACGGCTTGACAGCCCAGACGATCCGTCCGTCACGACCCACTCCCGTGCCGTTCGACGTCATTAACTCTAGGACAATATAATAAGTCAACTGTTCAACCTCTCCGTCCACTGTAAGGGCATGGGCAGGCACTCTGGCGATGCGACTGCACTGGCGACCGCTTCTGATCAGTGCGTGCGATGCAAGGAAGAAGGACGCCACGACCCCAGGAAGGCAGACAAGCCACTCCACCATTGTCCTTTTTCTTTCTTTTTCTACACGGCACGCCCATACTTTCTCCACGAAATATGTAAGGCCGTTCCCTCCCTTCATCTATAAAAGGAAGGGCGAGCCATTCTACAAGGATATAGCCTACACCACACCGAAAAACATCGCACGCGTCACTACGTACGCCACGATATTGGCACCACGCTCAATCAGAGACTTAGGAAACCCTTCCTCTCTCGAACCATTTGTAACCTCTACTACGAACCACCACTAAGTAACACGACTACCTCGAACTGGACGTAGGGCCTCTCCCCCAAACCAGTATATCTCCCCGTGTCCTCTTAGCGAACCATCCGGGCATAAACGCGCATCTATAAATGTACTAGTTGGTGCTTTTACGAAACACCGACAGTTGGCGTGTCAGGTAGGGGCCTTGCGTGTTTCGTCTCCAAACCCAAAGCTCCGGATGGCCAGATCCCATGTTGACGGCTGTTAATTACCAAATCCATAGGTCAACCAAACACTAAAGAGGGTACATTTGAGATCACCATCGTAGGAATAGAGGGTTACACTAACCGAATTCCACAAGTTTTGGTGTTTCACTGTTTCTGCAGGAGAACAACGGAGAAGACACAATCCCAGAAGCATATCGGAGCGTAGAATGAACAAATGGACGGCACGGCAACACAGGAACATTCTAGAAGAGACCAGAAGGCAGTGCACCGAAGCGAAGGCCAAGCGGGCCTAGGGTGGGACCGGCCGGTCCCACCCCAGACCGGCTGGTCTGGCCCAGGAGCCCCTCGAGGCCCACTTTGCCCAGGTTGCTCCACCGCCTTTGAGGGGAGATCTCAGTCGTCCACCAATGTCAGTTTGATCCGATGGCTCACAATTATGGCCCAGGGCTATAAAAGGAGGGCAGGACCCCCTGGAGAGGAGAGCCCGAAACCCTAATTCATTATTTCCTGTCTCAGAGAGAGCGAAGGGTTTCATCCTCAAAGAATTAGATTAGAATTCCAATACTTCAAGTTCTAGTTAGGCATTAGCTAGCAAGGTTTCAGTAGAGTTGAGCTACGCTCAGGATTCTGGAGTCATCATCCAGGAGGCTGGTATAGCTTTGTATCCCTCTCTTTATTATGACTTTGTTCTTAAATACTATGTTTTAGTTTATTAAGCTCCTAGTTTATTCTAGTGTTTTGCTTGATATAGTATTGATTGATGATGAACTATCTCATATGATCATAAAGCGCTTAGCTCATTACTCGAGTGGGTTAAGTGGTAGAAATTATGTAAGCATGGTGCTTAGATATGCTCTACCTACGAATGCACCTTGTAGGTCGGGTTTGGTGGTAGATCGCGGGTGTGACATTCCTGTTGAGTCCTATGTATTCCGCCCTCCATTTATAAGACTAGCAGAATGTGGTTGCGAAGGAGGAGCGTGCTATGCTCACAAACCTTCCTAGTGATGTTCCTTGTGGGTACTTTAGAGTCATCAATGCTATAGATGAAAGTAATGTACTAGAGTAGATGTAAAGACTTAGTAAATATGACAGTACATAGGAATTCAATCTCTTAACTAATCTCCTATTTTTGCCTTGCTACATTAGAGAGTTTCTATTTCTATCTCTGAGTGATTTATCATTGCTCTACACTTATCATATATATCCATTCGGTTTACCCCTGCATAAGTATGTCCTTGTCATGATTGATTCTAAGTATGTATATACATCAATATTCTCTATCTGTCCTTTCCCATGGGATTAAATAAATTCGACAATTGGGTTAACTCCTAATAAAATGCTACAATGGTATTTCATCTGTGCACTTGCGGATACACATTTATATTTATATTCAGAGATATTTGCATGATTTAATACCACACCTCTCATGTCACTGCTGGGGATGACAACCTGGTATTTTACATGGTGACTTAAGAGGTGTCAACAAGCATTTTTAGCGCCGTTGCCGGGGAAAGGCTAAGCTATAAGGAGATATTGATCGAATGCATACTTATAGATGAAACCATGACTAGGTACCTCTGCTTAAGCAGGCTTACCCTTGTTTGTCTTTGTCTATATCATATACAAGGTATTGCAGGATTGGACTTGATTCATCATCATCTTTCATCAATTACAATCAAACCAATTAAGAGGCAGACTTCACACCAGTTTCTGAGCCATGGCTGACAAGACTCTATGAGAGTTCTCTGCTCCAAGCATGAAGGACATTCGCACCGGACCAACACTTCTGACCAACAATCTTGAGTTTGAGCTCAAGCCAAGTCTCATTAACATGGTGCAAGCTACTCCATTCAGTGGAAAGACAAGTGAAGATGCTAGTGCTCATCTTTAGAATTTTCTAGAGATTGGGAGCACACTCATCATCAAGAACGTTGCTCAAGGCATCATACTTCTTCGTCTGTTTCCATTCTCGCTAACTGGGAAAGCGAAGCAGTGGTTCTATGTAAATCAAGAAAACATCAAGACATGGGTAGATTGTTCAAAGGTCTTTCTGGAGAGATTCTTCCCTTCAGGCAAGATCAGTGCCTTAAGAGAGAAGATTACCGGTTTCCAACAGTAGAGAGATGAACCTATTTCAGAGGCATGGGAATGCTTTCAAGATTACATCTCAGATTGTTCCCATCATGGAATAGAGGATTGGTTGCTCATGCAAGGATTTTATTATGGATTATCTAAAGGAGCACAAGAGCAACTAGATGCTACTGCTGGAGGAACATTCTTGTCACTCACCATCAAGAAGGCCAAATTACTCATGGAGACGATAGCCTCTAATCAAGGCTAGTCGTTAAACGATGCTCCGCATTGCAAGATGAGTGAAGAAGAAGCTGATATTGAAGAGTTGAGTGCAGTTTCAGCCAAGATGAATGTGTTATTAGACTGGCTCGAACAGCGAGATAATTATAAGAAGGATCGTCAGGCTATTCAGGATATTATGGATTCCCAAGCAAGAACTGAAGGATATCTAGGAATCGCGTATTCCCCTGACCAGTTAGAAGGTCTGAACATCATTGGCAACACCTAAGGAATGGATCAAGTTAAACAGCCATCCTTGTGGAATTTGATTAGACAGCAGCCCAAGATTAATGAAGGACTTTCACAAAGGCTTGCTTCTAATGAGAAGATCATAGAGAGTATAAA
The DNA here is from genome assembly GCA_015844335.1 of Chrysopogon serrulatus. NCBI lineage: Eukaryota > Viridiplantae > Streptophyta > Magnoliopsida > Poales > Poaceae > Chrysopogon > Chrysopogon serrulatus. Next base: position 588,870 of record JADLZL010001331.1, read on the forward strand.
TCTTAAGATGGAAAGCTTTTCTTCTGCCATCAAGGATCAACTAAACTATAATAGAAGGATTGAATCACAAGTAGTAAAGTTAGCCGCTGTTTTGCCCATTGCCACTAGCCCTAAGCAAATCAATGCAATTACTACAAGACGAGGCAAGAGTACTCGTGATTCCCCATATCCTGAAGGTACACATCCTAGAGGGGCAGTGCGAGTACAGGCATCACCAGTAGCACCGAGGAGAAGAACAACGATGAAGAAGAAGTTGTGCCACCACAGGAGCAAGAGCCCCAGCGCAATTATAATGACACCAACTTCTTACCATTTCATCGGCAGAGAAAGGAAAGGATGGATGAGCAGTTTGGGAAATTCGTGGAGGTAATACGTCACCTATATATCAATGTGCCTCTGCTAGATGCCCTACAAGTGCCTACATATGCAAGATACCTCAGAGACATTCTAAACAACAAAAGGCCACTACCCACCACCGAAGTTATTAAGCTCACAGAGGAGTGTAGTGCGGCTATCCTAAACACATCACCAATCACAAAACAAGATCTAGGACGCCCCACTATTGAGTGCTCAATTGGAGACCAAGTGTTTAAACATGCACTATGCGATCTTGGTGCCAGCGTATGTGTCATGCCCAAGACAGTCTTCAACAAACTCAGCTACTCCAAACTCACACCTACGATGATGTGCCTTCAACTAGCGGACCAGTCACTCTGCCACCCTGAAGGAATCGCCGAGAATATTCTAGTAAAGATAAGAGAATTCTTTATCCCAGTCAATTTTGTTTTCTTGACACAGTAAATACACCACTTATATTGGGAAGACCCTTCTTGAGCACTGCAAATGCTCACATTGATGTTGGAGCTAGAGAAATCCGGTTCCATATCAATGGCAAGGAAGAGAAGTTTCCATTCAAGCCACGACCGGAACAATACTCTTAATCAGAGAGGTGTGAAGAGCAAGAAGACTTAAGGTCTCCAACTCCGGGACCGACAGACGCTATAAAGACATAATCATCAGGAGAAGTCCAGTCTGGAGGACTATAAATATTGGACCCTCGCTGAAAGATAATTGGTACTTATCCATAAACCTCTTACATTATATTTAAAATACCAAAAATATTTTTCATTATCATTTAGTGTTCTTATAAATTTGAAAATGCAAAAATAACTAACCAGCAGGACCCACAAACACTAGGACCCACATGTCATATCACTTTACATCATATTTACATTGGATACTTATCTCCACTCACCTCCTACTGTCCTCCACTCTCTCTCTTTTCCACCGAAAGTTGCAAACATATACAATATAAGAGATGATGGAGCACCAGGAGGAAGGAGTGACCATGTGGGCCTAGTGTGGGACCGGCCGGTCCCACACTACACCGGCCGGTCTCCCCCTCCTCGCCTATAAAAGAGCAAGCTCCCTTGCTGCTCTACTCACACCCTAGAACTCACTTTTATTCCTTTCGTCTCTGGATTCTGAAATTCCTCTTCCTGTTCTTACTAAACCAAATTCTAGAGGAGAGGGGGAGATAAAAGAGAGAAGGAAGAAGTGAGAAAGAAGGAGAGTATAAGTTGCATAGTGACTAATGAGGGAAAGTGCTGTTGAAGTTTAGACGAAGAGTTAAGCAAAAGTAGAGGAGGTACTACCCAAACTTAGAGGAGATGATCATCTAGTCTAGGGGAAACTCTGCTAAAATTTGGTTGTGGTGGTAATCACCACACAAGGATTGCTAACTCTGGACGGCTGACCCTCTAATTGTTGTGGTGGAAACCTTCCCCGCAAGGACTACTAACTCCCTCTAAATTTTCCTTTTTGTTACTAACTCAATTTACTTATTCCCACGTGTATTTATTTTCTGTATTTACTTCCTTGTGTTTTTCTTGTTCATGTGGAGGTAGCAATATTCCACATCTTTCTATATTATTCATGTGTACTAACCCTTTAGTGGAGGAATTCATCCCCACAGGAGTAACATACACTTGGAGCGGTTATTTTCATTGTTATATTTTCTAACCCCGCTCCTAGAGTCTCTTTTGTGTTCCTCTTGGTTTTTCACTTGCTTGCAGGATGAGTGGCCTATGGAGAGGGATCAAGAGCGGACTTAAGTCCCGGTCCACATGCTCAACTCGAAGCTCTACCTCTCGAGCGAGCTCTGACATGCAGGTTGATGAGACACCACCCGCCAGCAACAGGCCATCATCTTCCTCGATGGTGATATACCGTCTGATGGAAGAACATGACCTCAAGTGGAAGAATGACGAAGAAAGAGAGAAGTTCAAGCTCATTAAAGACCACAGATTTGTCCTAACCACAGTGTATGATCCTGAGCTTCTTTGAGACACAGGTATGACACTGAATTTCAAACCATCTTTTCAGTCATGGGTTGGATGGGATTTGTAGACATTTCTGAGTCAGGGTGCAATCTACTTACTGCTGAATTTTTATGTGCCTTGAACTTTGTTGAGAATGGGGTAAATTTCTGACTCTTTGGGAAAGAGAAAACCTTAACCTAGAAGGAGCTAAGCTTAGCTCTAGGGTTCCATGCTGAGTGCACGGTAGATGTTGATGCTGCTATTCCTGACTTTGTGAGAGAGCAGTTTTGGAAAGACATAACCAACCAAAACACAACCACACATGCTAAGACTAGTAGCATTCAATTACCCACATTAAGGTTCATGCATAGATGGTTGGCATTTACCCTCTTTCCACGAGGTGACACCAGCACAGTGAGGATAGATGAGCTTAAGCTGCTTTATGCCATAGTAAAGAATAGGAAAGTTTCCCTAGTGATGATGATGATGAGACATTGGTTAGAGGTTTTCAGATTTAGTGGTGATATCGAGTGCACCTCCTTGGTGACTCGGATTGCCAGCTATCTTGATTTATGGCAAAATTCGCTAGTTCCGTACATTAGAGGAGGACGAGGTCGTATATCGTACGACTACTTTCGCCAAGGTTAAACCTTGGTGAAGAGAGGAAATGTGGTGGTAATAAAGATCAATGGCAGGCAGGTCCGGTTATCTAACCCGGAGCTCAACTTGTACACCACCCGTTCTCTTCTTGTCAATGTGTAGGTGACAGCAGCGCCACCACTGAGGAGCGCGTTGGCACGTTTCGCCAATGTGCAGCCCACACACTACTATGGTGCTGACCCAATGCCACAAGGACTAGCCTACACCAGCTACATCAACTTTGGAGAAGCAGAGTCTTCCCATAGAGGACAGTCATCACAAGACAGTTGGGGTCAGTACGCCCAGCCATCGCCACAGGCCGAAGTTCTCTGGGAAGAGACGGCAGAATGGAAATCAGGTAATTTCAGTGACTATCAAGGAAGAATGTCTGTTGAATTGCAGAAAGTGTCCTCTAGAAGGTCGCTACTTGCACAAAACACCTCCATCCTTGGGCAGTTACATCTATATGACCAGTACCATCAACAGCAGCTGCAGAACTGGGACTACCTCTTCCAGCACATGGGTGCAAGGCCGCCGCCACCACACTGATCAACTACTGCAACATCTAGCTTGGGGGAGAGCACCCCCGTTATCTCGAGGTGAGTTGTCTCTGCCTTTGTTTCATTTTGTTTAAATAGTTTGTTAGTTTGCTCGTTAGTTCATTTAGATAAAAACCATAAAAACCAAATAAAAAGAGTGTGTCTATAGGCCTGCTTAAATTTTAGTTTGAATAAAAAGAACTTGGAGAAAAATCTTTTGATATGGAAATGATGAATAGTTGCTCTATTAAGTTTCTCTTAAGTGCCTAGCTTACCGTCAAGGATTCCCCTAAGGTTTCAGACACAACTGATTTGACATGAATATTTACTCTAAATCTGAGACTTGTGGGTAGCATATTCCTAATCTTAAGTCTAGGTAGTTGACGGACATGATTTGAGACGGTTAGAGCTGCTATTTATCTTGTTCCAATGTGATGCTGAAATTCTGGAGATTTAATTTTGAAAATTTAAAAGGACACATGATGAGTTTCTTGTATGACAAGCTTAATTCCCACCAGAGCCATATTGCATATTTAGGCTAGGAAGGCCTTAACATTGCTGCTTGTCACTGCATTGAGTGTTGTCAACCTTGTGACTCTTGTGAGAGACTTGTCATGCTTTTAAAATCAAGATCCACACACTCCACCTCATATGCACTACTCTACCCTGGAGTAGGCGTAAAACATGCCATTCCATCCACTAAAAAATGTTCTAATCCTACACCGGGGGTAGACACCAAAAATATCCATCCACCATAAAGACATGCTCCAAAACTTCTTGTCATCTCTCAAAATATTTTGTGCTAAAGGAGATGTGAGTTGTGCAAAAGAAAAAGAAAAAGGAGAGTTGAAAAAAAGTGGACAAGTGTCCAAGAAAGAAAGATAGGTATTTAATACCTCTCTCCCCGAAGAAAAAGAAAATAAGGAAGAAATAACTCACACCCCTGGCAAAGCTTCAATGTTCCAAAAGAGAGATCCACTTGAGCATGGTAGAATTAGGTTCATTACCTTTCCACCATATATCCACCATATTCCACACATATGCACATCTTGATTTGATTGTATGACTCATTTCTCTTTGGATCCCTTGTTTGACTTCACAACACATGCAGTGCAAGTATGCCTATCCATGCTATCTCCACACCTATGAGCCCCACATAAGCCTTAGATATAGGTTGAGATGAAGGCACAAGCTTCATTGCCTTGGTGAGGAATCCAAAAATACCACATATCTGAGAGACTTGAGAGTGTCATACAATGAAACTCTGAGCTTAATTTTGAAAATCCATAAAAACTCCAGGAACTTGGTTGAACAAAAGAGCTTGAGACATAGTGCTTGACTTGATCTTTCTGTCTCTCAACTGCTCATGACCTAAAGCGGAGGATGTTAAGCCCCATGGTTAATGGTAATATGGGTAAGTGTGAAAGTCATAATGGTTCACTCTAAGCCTAAGGAGAATTTTTATCTGAGAGCATGTGTGATCTTGAGAAGTTTAATATTGTAGCAACTCCTGATCCATTTAGAAAAATGCAGTTTGCTAAGGGACTAGCAAAGGTTAAGCTTGGGGGAGTTGTTGACGGCTGTTAATTACCAAATCTATAGGTCAACCAAACACCAAAGAGGGTACATTTGAGATCACCATTGTAGGAATAGGGGTTACACTAACTGAATTCCACGAGTTTTGGTGTTTCACTGTTTCTGCAGGAGAACAACGGAGCAGACGCAATTCCAGAAGCATATCGGAGCGTAGAATGCACAAATAGACGGCACGGCAACACAGGAACATTCTAGAAGAGACCAGAAGGCAGTGCACCAAAGCGGAGGCCGAGTGGGCCCAGGGTGGGACTAGCCGGTCCCACCCCAGACCGGCCGGTCTGGCCTAGGAGCCCCTCGTGGCCCACTTCGCCCAGGTTGCTCCACCACCTTTGAGGAGAGATCTCAGCCGTCCGCCAATGTCGGTTTGATCCGATGGCTCACGATCATCGCCCAGGGCTATAAAAGGAGGGCAGGACCCCCTAGGGAGAACAACCCAGAGACCCTAATTCATTATTTCCCCCCTCAGAGAGAGCAAAGGGTTCTATCCTTAGAGAATTAGATTAGAACTCCAACACTTCAAGTTCTAGTTAGGCATTAGCTAGCAAGGTTTCAGTAACACTACAAAAAATCTGGCTTTGTATGACAAAGGCAAACTGTCACCGTAAGTACAAATTTTGTCATATAAAGCGCGCTATGACGAAAAACCCGCGTCACGCCGGTCGTCATATAACGACTGTCACATAATGTACCTTGTGACGGTACTATGGACAACCGTCACATAATGTGATGACCTTTTGTGACGGTTTTGTTGTGTCGTCATATATTGTTGCCATTTAATGACGACTACAACTGTCAGATATTGGTTGATCAACACGTCACCTAATACGCCAACCGTCACAAATTGTATCCTAGGAAACCTGACTTAGACAACTTATTGTGACGATAGAGTAGATTTTGTGACAGTACATTGTGACAACAAGGGCATTGCCATATATATTAATTCAATGATGAATGTCACACAAATATTTCCAACTTTCTCATTATAGCTCATACATATTAGCCAAGCCATCATCCACATACATTCTAGAGCATAAGATAGAAGTCACGACTGCTAGCCTGTTCAAACATCACACTAGTTCCAAGTTTCATCACACAAGTTTGAACCTATAAACAGATGCTGCTTGGTTTGCTTCAAGTGACTTGTCGAGCAAGAATCTATGCTTCTAACTGTTCCTGCTTTAGATGGAGGGAAATGTGAATCTATTAGATATGGACATAGCTATTACTCAACTAAATTTAAAATCACTAAGTATTATAGAGAAACAAACTGCATCATCTATCACCACTGATAGAAAACAATTTCATTGTCCAAATTTAAAATGGCTAAGTATTATAGATCAACAAACCTAATTATCTATTACTTATTGTGTGCAGGTTCAGTTAGAGAATAGTTCATAGTAGCCAATGCACATAAACACTTATAACTTAGAGTTCAAAGAAATAAGCAAGTCTAAGTTCAATGCAGTAAGGACAAGTTTCATAAAAAAAACATATACTGTAACCATAAAGCTGCAACAGGGAAAGGGATTTGATTCATAGTCTACCTTCTTTTCTTTATAGGCTTTATTTTAATGATGTCCTGAAAGAAACTTTCCTAAGAACTTATTATAGTCATCCTACTCAATGATCACAGAGATATGACAAACATGAGCACTTACTATAAGTACTAAACTGATAAGAAAGAATACTGCACAAGAACTTCATTCTCAAGTCAAGCAGGCAAGACTCTTATTGCTATGTTGAAAGGTAAATGTAAGGAATGAGAGAGATATGTTTTCTGACGAAGTAGCTCAAGATCATGATCTAGATGTGAAGAAAACAAAAGAGCATTCCTAGATTAGCCTAGCACTACCCCATCATCAGTCATGCTCCACCTCATATTTGAAGCAGGAAGACACTGTCAATAGACTACTATTGTAACACATGCATGGTGCAAGCAGCAAGCTCAAACTTAGATTGTCTGGACTTAATTTGTCCATGCAGTTAGCAATCAGCAGCAGGCTCATCTTACAAATGCAAAGCCGGCTCATCTTACAAATGCAAGGAGCAAGTAGCGGCACGATCATGTAAACATGGGAGCTCATCTTACAAATGATAGGGTAAACTCAGATTGGGCTTAAAAATCAGAGGTCGTACTAGAAATAATTGGAGCATGTGCTAACTTGACTGTTAAAAAGCATTTGGTAATTACTATGCTACAAATGTCCCATCTTTGAAGTTAATTATACAAAAGACATAGTATCCATACCAGGCTGTATAGATCCAGTCCTTTGGTGAAGCTATACTTGGCCACGGTTCACTTTATTCTTAGAACATTTTTCCTGCACCACAAATGCAATACAGAGTTTTCATTCCCATCCACAGGTTGCATTGCATAATAAGAAAACAAGATAATTTAGACATGGACCTGATTCTTTGGGTCAGACCAGTAATCTACTAGCTTGACCCACTCTCCTTTCTTCATCTTAGGTGAAGGAGGTTTAGCCAACAGCTGTTCTTTGGTTAGTGACGTGTTGAAGTACTTTCTTCTTAATGATATCAGTGCTTGCAGCTTTGCTCATCCCTCTCTTGCTCATACTTCGGATTTTGTTATTTCTTCTATTACTTAGTATAATCAAATGCAGAAAGAGCAAAAACTGGATTCAGTTTCTGTAAAGCAGTTGAAGAAAAGACTAACAAATTAGTATTCTATTAAATGGTAAAAAAGAATGTAAAATAACAACTAAATTGTAGAAGAAAGAACTAACACATGATGACCAAATATTGTCTGGCTCACATTATTGACATTGAACAAGACTAATAGTGAATAAGAGATCTGAATAACTATATTGCATAACAATTCAATACACAAAATCCTACTATAGGATGCAGCAACTTTCAACTGAATAAAACAACATAAAAGAAAATAAGTAGTTGGCAATAAACTTAAATGGGGATGACAATAAATTGTCTTTATTTCAATTAATGGTACAAATGGTCTATTTTAACTATTATTCTATGAATCATCTTGTTTAGTCAAGCAGCAGCAGCAGTACCAAACAAGCAGGCAATAGGAGTACCAAACACAAAGGCAGCAGACCAAACACTAATAGAAGCACAATACTGAACTTTACCTCAGCTTGCAACAAATAGATTGTGCATGTTTCTTCCCTTTCTTCACAACAAGATATAATCCATTCCTATAAAATATTTCTAGAACTTGCATCAGAAATTTGGTTAAGTGAAAATAAAAACTTGCATTAGAAGTTTGGTTACGTGAAAATAATCAGGACTTGTGGCACAACATCAACGGCCTGATAGTTGGAGAGCACAACTGGATGCCACAAGCACATTTTTCTAGCATGGCCAAACTAAAAGTGTTCAGGTCTTAAGTACAATAACGTAGTTGTATATTCATACAAGCCTTGGTTTGCATGTTAGTAGCATACAATGTACTAAATATTAACAGACATAGTAGAGCTCTTGAGTAAACATAAAACATCTCAAGATTCCAATAATTCCATGATGCTAACTAGTCATAGGTTTAGAACTTCGTGATCCAAAACAAACTAGTAACAAAGACAGAATTAAGGTGTTGTTTGGTTCAACTACAGCGGCAAGGGAATCGATGCCCACCAATATTGCTAGCGCCATTTGTTTGGTTGCCGTGTTCAGACTTGCTTCTCGCGAGTAAAGGAGCACGTGAGTTAAGCAGCATGCAAACAGTGGCCGTGATCAGATAACGCTCGGAGGTGGCCGGTATCCAAATTACACACATCCGTATCCGATTCCGCGGTAACCAATCCCTTGATATCCTAACCAAACATGGAGTAACGTGATGTGATAGTGATATCATAGCCAAACCTGGAGCGACGGGATGTGATGACGCCGTGAATCGATTACGTTACGGAAACAATGAAACAAACAGCACCTAATAAGCACAATGATAAATTGTCCAGTGCATACAGAAAAAATAGGCTATTGTAAGGATCAAACCTGACAAAGATTTTTGGCAACAAGGGGCATATATAGCAGTCTAGTGCACACAACAAAAATGGGCTAGTACAAGGACCAAACCTGCTCTCTGAGCTATAGACTTGTTCCTCGCTCGTACAGGCATCCACGAAGTACAGCGTTGACTATATTATACTAGTTGCAAGAAAAATGGCACTGGATCTCTAGATCGAAGAGAGCATAAGCAAAAACTGTACTAATCCAAGCAACTAATTCATCGGGCACCTGTAGTGGGCCAGGTTCCTGGTGGGGGAGCCTCACAGGCAGAAGCAGGATGGCCTACCCACTAGTCGGCATGGAACCGAGTCCTATCAAGGACTAGCAGTGGAGGGTATTAATTACCATTGGAAGGCCTTCATGGAGGGGACGGCAGCGACGAGCGTGGTGTATCTACGCACGAGCTCGTCCAGGTGCTCCTGCATCACATCCTCCTTGAAGCGTGCCAGCAGGATGTGCTCCACCACATCGCCGCTGGCCATCGTCGGGTACGGCAGCTGCTCCTCGTCGGGCGGCATCACAAAGATGCACGGCAGCTGCTCCTCGTCGGGCGGCATCACAAAGATGCACATGTGGCACGCATGTCCATCTAGATCTGCTCCGCCTCCCTCCACACGGCCTCGGGTGGGGTCTGCTGCAGCAGCATCGGCACGTAGGAGATGGGCTTCATGGGCGGCGGCGGTGCAGGGGTGGCAGTAGCCAGTAGGAGACTGGAGAGATGCGAGAGACGCAGGAGGGACAGGGAGGTAGAGGCCGCCGTGGGGTGGTTTCCACAAGGAGGAGAATGCCAGGAGTTAGGGTTTGAGGTCAGAGTGAGCTGGTTTTGTCGGGAGAGCGATGAACTTGGTCCGTTGGATTTAGATCAACGGCTCGATCATCAATAATTTTAGTGGGCCTGTAGATTTAGTGGCCCAAATGCGAAAAATGAGGCCCAGGCCCAGTTTTAGAAGCCTGAAACGCCCAACAAATATTAGAATTTGTTTGGGGAGTTTAAATTTTGAATTTAAAAATATTAGAATTTCAAACAATTTTTTGTGGCGCTAAGTGATTTCGAAATGGCTTGAAATTTTTTTGGCAGTTATCTACACCCAAAATATGGTCCCACACAAGATCTTAGGTTTTTCTGATAATTATTTGTATTATTATAATTTTCTTCATGCTGCATGAGACAAAATATGGTGAATTATAGATTGAAAACACTAAAATTCTACATTGACCTCTACAAAGATTTGTCTCTAAAGGCACAAGAGAGTATTTGGTAAAGTTTGGCACCATTTCGGATCTTTTCGGAGGTGGAGTTAGTTCAACGTATAATTACTTAGTGAAGTCACATAGAAATTCAATTAAACTGAAAAAGTACAAACCAATTTAGAAAAATCTCAAACTTGGTGGTTGCTTCACACAGGACATTTGCAAGCCTCAAAAAAAATTTGACACCAATACGACACTTGAAAGCACATGGACCTCAGAATCCCTACGAACCTAAATGTATAGTCATGGTTCCATTGAAGGTTCTATATACCTTTATGAAGCATGTAGACTCCGCCTATGTTGAAATAGCTAGAAATTTTTTTAGCTGTCATCTATGCCCAAAATATGGTCCCACACAGGATCTTAGGTTTTTCTGATAATTATTTGTATTATTATATTTTTCTTTGTGCTGTGTGAGACAAAATATGGTGAATTATAGATTGAAAACTCTAGAATTTTGCATTGAACACAAAGATTTGTGTCCTAAGGCACAAGAGACCATTCAGCAAATTTTGTCACCATTTTGGATCTTTTCGGGGGTGGACTCAGTTCAACGTATAATTACTCGGTGAAGTCGCGTAGAAATTCAATTAAACTGAAAAAAGTACCAAACCAATTCAAAAAACTCAAACTTGACCGTTGCTTCACTCATGGCATTTGCAAGCTTGATAAAAAAAGTTTGAGACCAATACGACACTTGAAATCACTACGGATTAAAAAAGAGAAAACCTTGTGTTCATGTCTTTGGTTTTTCAGTGTTTAAATAATTTGTTTTTCTGCGTGGCTCATTGCTGGGTGGAAGTGGAACATCTTCACGCATTTGTTTTTGCTGTTTTCTTTTATCTTTATGGTGAAATACAGGAATACATATAGTAAATTGGATAAATGCTCCAAAAAATAACTAAAAGGCTTCCTTAGTCTGATGGTCTGGTCGCAGCCTTTGGTGCTGAAGGTGGCAGGTTTGATCCCTATGCTACTCTTCTTTTTGTTATTTTTTTCTTTCTTTTGAATTTTGGTAAAATCAGGAATTTATATGTTAAAATTGACCATTTTTTATTTGTGAATATGTTAAATTGAACAAACAATTGATGGAAAGGCTTTCTAGCCTGGTGGTTTGCTTGCTCCCTTTGGCGCCAGAGGTGGCAGGTTCAATCCCAGCGTGCCACTCTTTTATTTTTGCTATTTTCTTTCTTTTAAGATAAGAGGGCGACTTGATCTCTAAAGGCCACACTAATTTTGCTATTTTCTTTCTTTTTGATAAAATAAGAGCACGTCACATAAAAAGATAACCAAATGAATATATTAACTTGATAGATAATGATTTTAGTAAATTAAGAAAAATATCATCACATTTGGAAAAAAAAAATGGATTTATAAATTAAAATGAAAAAAAAAAAAAAAAGAAAAAAACGTCACTCAGCCCAACTCTTTTAGGCCTGGCATGCCTCCTCCACCCGCTTCCCCTCTTCGTTTTCACCTAGGCCAAGGCCCAGCTCTAGGCCTAGTAGACATGGTCAAGGTCTATCTCCTACTGAAACATTCGGTGACGCTCTGTAGTCATCATACAAAAATTGTATGCATAGTCATAAATTCACAACCGTTAGCGGGCTCCTAGCGACTGACATTTTGTGACAACAATTGGTATCTTTATGTGACAAAAAAACTGTGTCGTCATAAATAATTCTAGGTCTCTTGATTTTATGATGACACATAATTTTTCATCATATTATGTTATCTTATATGACGAAAACTAGCCCCGTCACGAGGAATTTTGTCATAAAAAGTAAGATTTCTTGTAGTGAGTAGAGTTGAGCTACGCTCAGGATTCTGGAGTCATCATCCAGGAGGCTGGTATAGCTTAGTATCCCTCTCTTTATTATGACTTTGTTCTTAAATACTATGTTTCAGTTTATTAAGCTCCTAGTTTATTCTAGTGTTTTGCTTGATATAGTATTGATTGATAATGAACTATCTCATATGATCATAAAGCGCTTAGCTCATTACTCGAGTGGGTTAAGTTGTAGAAATTATGTAAGCATGGTGCTTAGATATGCTCTACCTACGAATGCACCTTGTAGGCCGGGATTGGTGGTAGATTGCGGGTGTGACATTCCTATTGAGTCCTATGTATTCCGCCCCCCGTTTATAAGATTAGTAGAACATGGTTGCGAAGGAGGAGCATGCTATGCTCACAAACCTCCCTAGTGATGTTCCTTGTGGGTACTTTAGATTCATCAATGCTATAAATGAAAGTAATGTACTAGAGTAGATGTAAAGACTTTGTAAATATGACACTACATAGGAATTCAATCTCTTAACTAATCTCCTGTTTTTGCCTTGTTACATTAGAGAGTTTCTATTTCTATCTCTAAGTGATTTATCATTGCCCTACACTTATCATATATATCCATTCGGCTTACCCCTGCATAAGTATATCCTTGTCATGATTGATTCTATCTAAGTATGTATACACATCAATATTCTCTAGCTGTCCTTTCCCATGGGATTAAATAAATTCAACAATTGGGTTAACTCCCAATAAAATGCTAAATGGTATTTCATCTGTGCGCTTGTAGATACACATTTATATTTATATTCACAGATAGTTGCATGATTTAATACCACACCTGTCATGTCACTGCAGGGGATGACAACCCGGTGTTTTACATAGTGACTTAAGAGGTGTCAACATCCCACAACCTTCAGTTCGCTCCGGGCACCCATGTCCGGTTCGGGAACCTCGACTTCATCAGCATCGGGGTGGATTATGACATGGTACTCCTCCCCCCAACACCAACGTTGGAAGAGGGGTCCTATATCCGATGACTTAGCGTCCCTTGCTTGTTAGACGAACTTTTGGATGGCTTTATATGAGTTTTGGTGTCTTGGGAGTAATTAACCCAAAGCATTGAAAATCATGACTCACAGTGAAAGTGTACACCTCTGCGCAGAGTTAAACCGATATATCGTCCGTGCCCACAGTTAGGGCGGCCAAGGAATTCTTATGGAATAGATGATCACCCTTTTACTCTTGCTAATAATTGCTAAAAGTTGACATACACTAAAAAGCCAAATGCAGTCTAACCGTGTTAGCTTTTTTTGAGCCTCATGAACCCCTGCTATACTTGTTAAGTACGAAAGTACTTACGCTTGTTTTATTTCAATATTTGGAAATCCCGGATGGGTAACAGATCAAGATTGGGGTGACAACTACCGTGAAGAGTATTAGGCTTGCTGTTCACTAGTTGGCGTGTCCCTGTGTTGGAGCTTCCGCAAGAGAATTATCTTAGTAATCGTCTTATTATATTAAAGACTTTGAGTTAGTTATTCATTCGTTATGTAATAAACTCTGTGATGGTACTTTTTATAATTTGTCGGCTTATGTGTGTGACTGATTCCTGGGCGCACATAAGATTTTATGCATTCAATTTTATCCTTAAAATTGGGTGTGACAGATTGGTACCAGAGCTCTGTTGACTGTAGGATGCCAGCCTAGTTAGAATGGTCGTTTTTAGCTTCTTTGCTTCACTTGATTCCTGCTTTCTATCCTAGTCTTGTTATTTTCTGAAATATCATGCTCTTAACTTGCTCCTTTGTAAAATATATTGCTTCCATCTTAACCAAGTCTGAATTTCTGTAGATGGCTCGTACCCGTTTGACTGCCCGTAAGAGCTATGGAGGATACATCCCGCCCCGAGTTGAGTATGAGCCTATGGAGCAGGTTGAGGAGGAAGATGGGTATGCGCAAGAGGAGGAGTATCCACCGCAGGCGCCATCCCCAATGCCATCGCCGACACCAACACCTGAGCCTACGCCTGAGCTCGAAGATGAAGATGAAGAGCTAGAGTCTGTGGGTGGTGACCAAGAGATCATCGATATCAGTGATGATGAGATGAACGTCGCTCAAGATGATGGACATCCCCCATCACCACCACATGACGGTTCCAATGAAGGAGATGGATCGCCCCCTCTGATGAGGTGGACTGTGTAGGAACGTCGCCTACCAACGTGTGACACCATTTCACACCATCGCCTAGTGTGGATTCTTTCAAACTACTATGCCGATTGGAATCCCGTGGTGGAGTATGTCTGCACTGAGTTCTCCCATCCCTTGGAAGCCACTTATTGGAAGGTTGCCGTGATCATCTTCTCCAGGGAAGAAGGACAAGAGGCCAAAATCGTAGAGAGGATTCATTTCCACTGGGGACATCGTCCTACCATGGAGAGTGGTATTGAAGACGCAGCTTTTCAAGCATGCCTAAGCCTCCGTGGACATCGTCGTGAGGCTATGCAGCATGACCATCATCGATTCCTCCCGTATGAACAGCGCTATGGAAGGTGGATGTGCTGTGAGGGATCCTGAAGGTCTCGATCTAGTCTCACGGGTAATGGTACACTTTGGCCATGATATGTTGATGAAGGTTAGGAGCCTGGAGCACATGGTGCATCAGCAAGGGAAGGACATGAAGAGACTACAGAAGCAAATAGATGACCTCAGAGTTTCCATGGGAGAACCTAAGATATATGAAGTGCTTGATCTTTCATATCGCCCTTAGGAGCAGGAGGACCCTTATGAAAAGTCGTTAGTTTCGCTAGTCTAAGTTGCGTCGAGTCTTTTAAGTGCAAGTGAACTTGGTGTGCTTAGTTGAGTTGTTCTTATGCTTAAAGTGTGTTTTGGTTCTTTGTAATGAGTGCTGGAGCTTTGTGGGCCTGTCCGCAAGTTCCTTATTTAAACATATTAAGTTTTGGGTCGGTCAATAAAAGTTGGTTTGGTCAATCTCGTTTCTGTCCTTTGCTGATTTCTAGAGCAGTCTGCAATCTTTCTATCATATCTTGAATTTGGTTACTGCAAATCTGTTGAAATTTTTATGGTAATAACTAGACCTCAGTATCTTTCCAACGCCACAAGAATCACCTCTAAATCTATTCTGAGCTGCAAGTGAAAATTATATCAATTCAGTGTTTCTGTGCTGTCTGGAAGTGCTGAGCAGTATCTGTTGTCTGTTAATTTCGACATATTAAACGACAGAATCTGACATTGTGATCTAAAAGAAAGTTGTAGATAAGTTTCTAAGCTTTCCAACCGTATAAAGTTTGCCTAAATTGGATATATGGAACTCTGGTTATGATTGATTTACCTTCTAGCTATCATCAGTTGAAGATTCGGAATTCAGATATACCTAAGACAGCTTTTACTACGAGGTATGGATTGTACGAGTACACTGTTATGTCCTTTGGTTTGACCAATGCCCCTGCCTATTTTATGTATATGATGAACAAGGTGTTTATGGAGTACCTTGATAAGTTTGTGGTGGTATTCATCGATGATATCCTGGTATTCTCCAAGACAGAGGAAGAACATGCTGAGCATTTAAGTCTAGTTTTGCAAAAGCTTAGAGAACATAAGTTGTATGCTAAGCGAAGCAAGTGTGAGTTCTGGCTGAAGGAAGCTTCTTTTCTAGGTCATGTGGTTTCTAATGGTGGAATAGCAGTGGACCCAGGAAAGGTGAAGGATGTGTTGAATTGGAAGCCGCCTACCGATGTAAGTGAGATTCGTAGTTTCCTTGGTTTGGCTGGATACTATCGAAGGTTCATTGAAGGATTCTCCAAACTGGCTAAACCCATGACAGCTCTGTTAGAGAAGAATGTCAAATTTGTGTGGTCCGATAAGTGTCAAGCTAGTTTTGAGAAGTTGAAGGAGAAGTTGACTACAGCCCCGGTGTTGATCTTACCAGATTTGAGTAAGAAGTTCTCTATCTATTGCGATGCGTCTCGTCTACGTTTGGGTTGTGTTCTTATGCAAGAAGGTAGAGTTGTTGCATATGCATCGAGGCAGTTAAGGAAACATGAGTTAAATTATCCTACTCATGACTTGGAACTGGCAGCAGTGGTCAATGCTTTGAAGATCTGGAGACACTATCTTATTGGTCATAAGAGTGATATCTTCACTGATCACAAGAGTTTAAAGTACATTTTTACTCAGTCTGATCTAAATCTGCGACAACGTCATTGGTTGGAGTTGATAAAGGATTATGATCTGGAGATACACTATCATCTAGGAAAAGCAAATGTCGTGGCCGATGCCCTTAGCCGGAAAAGCTACGCGAAGCCTCGGACGACACCAGTGTCTGAAGAATCGTGTGCAGAATTCAATCATCTGAACCTTGGTATTGTTGCTAATGTTATGGAAATAGAAGTTACACCTACCTTGGGGCAAGAGATACGCAAGGGTCAATTAGAGGATGAGAAATTAAAGGAAATAGCAGAGAATGTGGTAATTGGAAAGGCACCGGGTTTCCACATAGATGAAAATGGTACTCTATGGTTTGGTAAAAGGATCTGTGTGCCCGAGGTGAAAGCTATCCGTGAAGCAATCCTACGTGAAGCACATGAGTCCGCTTACTCCATTCATCTTGGAAGTACTAAGATGTACCTAGATCTTAAAGAAAAGTATTGGTGGTATGGGTTAAAAAGAGATGTAGCTGAGTATGTCGCCTTGTGTGACACGTGTCAACGTGTGAAAGCTGAACACTAGAGACCAGCTTGATTGTTACAACCGATGAAGATACCTGAGTGGAAGTGGGAAGAAGTCGGTATGGATTTCATAGTAGGATTACCACGTACTCAGAATGGTTATGATTCTATATGGGTAATTGTGGATCGTTTGACCAAGGTTGCTCACTTTCTACCTGTCAAGACCACTTACCAAGGAGCAAAATTGGTAGAATTGTACATGGAGAGAATTGTGTGTTTGCATGGAGTGCCAAAGAAGATTGTGTCTGATAGAGGTACGCAGTTCACGTCTCATTTTTGGGAGCGAATCCATACTTCATTGGGAACTAAGTTGAATTTCAGTACGGCCTACCATCCTCAGACTGACGGTCAGACTGAGAGAATTAACCATATATTAGAAGATATGTTGAGAGCTTGTGCTTTGCAGTATGGTACTACTTGGGATAAGAGTTTGCCTTATGCAGAGTTCTCATATAACAATAGTTATCAACAGATTCTCAAAATGGCACCGTTTGAAGCTTTGTATGGACGTAAGTGTAGGACCCCATTGTTCGGAATCGGGCCATGGGAAACACAAGTATTTGGACCAGATGTGCTTAGGGATGCCGAGGAGCAGGTCGGGATGATTAGGGAAAATTTGAGAGTGGCTCAATCCCGTCGGAGAAGAGCTATGCAGACACTCGAAGGAGAGAATTGGCTTTCGAGGTAGGTGACTATGTATATTTGAAAGTGTCACCTATGAAAAGTGTGAAGAGGTTTAACATCAAAGGAAAATTAGCTCCAAGGTATGTCGGTCCGTTTAAGGTGCTAAGTAGACATGGAGAAGTGGCATATCAATTGGAATTACCGAAAGGTTGGCGGGGAGTGCATGATGTGTTCCATGTGTCCCAACTTAAGAAGTGTTTGCGTGTGCTCGAAGAGCAAATTCCATTAGAAGAGCTTATTGTGGAAAATGATCTTACGCATTTAAGAGTTTTCGTAAAGATTTTGGAGATAGCGGAAAGAGTTACTAGAAGTCGAGTTATTAGGATGTGTAAAGTTCAGTGGAATCGTTATTCAGAGGCAGAAGCAACTTGGGAAAGAGGAGAGGATCTGAGGAACATCTATCCGCAGTTGTTTGAGTAAGCAGCACAATCTCGAGGACGAGATTCTTTTAAGGGGAGTAGATTTGTAACACCCTAAAATTCGCATGGTTTCAAAGTAGCTAAATTAATTTAACTATGCGTTTATGTGTGCATTCCAATTTAGGAAAAACAATAAAATTTATTAAATTAAAATTTATTTTTAAGGCCAGAAGCATATTTGTGCATTCATCTTGCTGCATATCTATTTTCTTGATTGAGTGTGCTTTGGCAAAAGCCCAAATGAATTTCTAAAGCCGTATTTCAAAGTGAGCTTGGAAAATGAATTTGGAAAAGAAAAAAAAAAGGGAAGAAACTTTCTCTCACGTTGAAGCAGCTTGGCTGCTGTGCGTCTTCTTTTTCTTTTCTGCTTTACGCTTAAGCCCAGCGTGTGCCCTCTCCTTTCTCTCTGTTGTCTCGCTGCCAACCAGGGCCCACACCTCAGTGGCATGCCTTTTCTTCTACCTCCTTTCGTGTACAGCATGGACTCTGTTTCCGGTTCGGTGTCCGTCGTCTCCGTCGTTTCTGCCGTGCGTGGCACGTCTGGACTCCTTGAACCCTCCAATAAATAGCAGCCGCCCGTGCCGCCTCCTCCCCACGCTTTCCTAGCAACAGCAATCGCCAAGCCGAGCAGCCGCAACCCTAGCTCTTAACACCGCCGGGCTCACCGCCGCCTTGCTTTGTCGCAGCCGCCGTAAGTCGCGAGACGGGCTTCTTCTCAATCTCGCGAACTCGCCGAGCTTTTTCTTTCTCGTTTTCTCGCTCCGGTTCGCCGTCTAATTGTCGCCGAACTTTCGCAGCAGCTCATCGGCCGTCGCCGTTCGTCGTTCGTCGTCCGCAGCCGCTTTCCGTCGCTGAGAACAGCCTTGGTGAGTTCGCCTTGCTGCTCTCTTCCGTTTGGTGCCGATTCCACGTCGAACCGAGGGCTATAGGGCCGTTTTTCACCTCCGCCGGCGAGGAGCAGAGCTCCCAGCCATGGCGTCGTCGCCTCTGTTCATGTTCCAGGCCAGCCAGCTCTTCTTCTTTCTCCCATCCTCTAACCTTGGCCGTCCGATCTTCAATCAACGACTCAGATTAGAAGATACCCCTTCGCGGTTATTTTTCTAAAGAGACCCCCTGTTTTCTATAAATCCAACCCGCAGTCCCTCTCAGCTTTGAAAATTTGATTTTATTTGTTTTATTCTGAAATTCCGAAATCCGGTATTTACCAAACTGCTACTGCATTGCTTTTTGCTTATAAAATCTTCGTTTTAACTCCGATTTGATCCGTTCAAGTTGCGTTAGGTTCGTAATTAGATGCTCTACAAGTTTAGCAATCTGTTAATCATGTTTTTCAACTTTTAATTTTGAACTTATATTTAATCTATTATTTTACAAAAGGAAATCTTGTTTAAATCATAACTTTCTGGTTTTAGATCCGATTTTTGTGATCCAAGCGTTTGTGTGACCCTAGTAATACGTAGATTCGTTTTACAAACTTTTCATCTTATTTTTATGATATTGATGTACTGTTCTAATTAGATCTATTTGTTTGCTTTGTGTATGACTGTTCGAATGCTTGTGTGTTGCTGTGTGTTGATCGAGTTTAGACGGTGAGCCGTTCGTTGGAGATCAAGAGTACTTCGACAACCAGGATCCTCAGGAGCTTTTTGATCAAGGCAAGTATAGTTGGGATCTTCCTTGATGACCTATTTATGATTACACTAAATATCATATGCATGTGTCTCTTTGTTACCTATTAAGGATTTCCTAGCAATTGTTTACCGATTACCTTGTCGCCATGGGTTATTGCATATGGGTAGTTATGCTAGCGCTTAATAACCATGATCTTGTAACTTGATTAATAATGTATGCAATAATGATAAAAGATAACTTTTTAGTAATTTGGAACCTCAGGGGGTTAGAGCGTGTTCTCTCTTCGAGATGCTCTAAATTCCTCTTCATAAGGGCTTATCTATAAGTAATTATCCGGAACTTAACGTACAGCTGTGGGGGCTACATGGCTCTGGCTCTAGTTCACCCAAGAGACCTTTTCTAGCTTGTGAGAGGAAGGGCCGAATTGGGTAGAGGGCAACTGCTGTCCTTATGAGTATAGCCGCGATGGAATTGTGCCATGTTGGAAGAGGGGTCCTATATCCGATGACTTAGCGTCCCTTGCTTGTTAGACGAACTTTTGGATGGCTTTATATGAGTTTTGGTGTCTTGGGAGTAATTAACCCAAAGCATTGAAAATCATGACTCACAGTGAAAGTGTACACCTCTGCGCAGAGTTCAACCGATATATCGTCCGTGCCCACAGTTAGGGCGGCCAAGGAATTCTTATGGAATAGATGATCACCCTTTTACTCTTGCTAATAATTGCTAAAAGTTGACATACACTAAAAAGCTAAATGCAGTCTAACCGTGTTAGCTTTTTTTGAGCCTCATGAACCCCTGCTATACTTGTTAAGTATGAAAGTACTTACGCTTGTTTTATTTCAATATTTGGAAAATCCCGGATGGGTAACAGATCAAGATTGGGGTGACAACTACCGTGAAGAGTATTAGGCTTGCTGTTCACCAGTTGGCGTGTCCCTGTGTTGGAGCTTCCGCAAGAGAATTATCTTAGTAATCATCTTATTATATTAAAGACTTTGAGTTAGTTATTCATTCGTTATGTAATAAACTATGTGATAGTACTTTTTATAATTTGTCGGCTTATGTGTGTGACTGATTCCTGGGCGCACATAAGATTTTATGCATTCAATTTTATCCTTAAAATTGGGTGTGACACGGTGGCACCCGCGACATCGGCCCCGACGCCCGACGAGTTCCAGGATTCGGAGGCACTTCTCCACTTCCTCGTCCTCTGTGACTACCTCCTCAGCGACTACGGCAGCAACAACGACGACGACGGCTACGAGCTCACCTGGCCATAATCTCGGCCACGATCGGTAGACCCACGAACCCACCCTTTGGCTAAACTCTCGCGCACATTACGATTACCCAGCATACTCGCTTTATATAACGTTTAAATTTCTATATTGATTTTGTACCGCGGATTTGTACTTAATTATAAAAATCTAAATCATGTGTAACGAGGTCCGAAAAAAGGGCTGGGTTCGGCAGCGGGCCCGCCCAAAAGGATCGGCGGCCGCCCGGACCGACAGAGTAAGGGGCGACCCGAGAAAGAAGCCCGCTAGCGGCCTAATTTCCCGAGCACACGAAGTGATTAGGGCTTTCTCGGGCCGTGTTTGAGTCCAAGGTTGATCTCTGTTCAAAAATTTTTGCGGAAAACGCATCGAGCCCACGAGACCGCAGACAGCTTGGGAAAAGTACGAATCAACTAGCTGGATTTATGAGGCTGATCACGCCGCGCGCCGCAAAGGCAAGGAACCTGGGCCTCACTCAAATTACCCGTTAGCAACTCACTGGGCACTGCACCTTGACCCAACCAAAGGGAAGGCGCAGCGTTGCACACCTCCTCCGACACCACAAAAGGGTCACGTGGGGAGACGACTCGACCCTCAGACCGGGCCCATGCGTTTGCAAGGGCGCCGGGGGCTTGAGGGCAGAATTGTCCAAAACACTAAACCTAAGAAAGACCCGGGGGCAAACGCGTACGACCCTCCGCGCCCCCGGGAAATGTGCGTGCAATCACGAACGAACTAACATGATCCCCAAGTTCGCGGGGGGACGATTTCCCGAATGCCCTGTTTTACGCTTGCTCATTCTCTCGCGATCGTTTTTGCGACTTCCTTTTCGATGTTTTAAGTCATGCGATTAAGAACGCAAGAAATGCACGAGCTCATAAACTAACAAATGATTTTATTTATTTTCCCTCTTTCTATATTTCATAAGTTTTTTCAGAAAAAGGGGGGGAGGGGGCGAGGTCGCCATCCTAGGCCTCTGACCCCGAGCGGGATCCGGCCCTTTGGGAAGAGCTCCATTGCGACCCCTGCCACCTCCTCGTATGCCGGCAGTGTTGGTCATTTTAACATTGCTTCGCGTTAAGTTGTCATCCCTAACATGATGCCAAAAACCAAGGATAAAAATAATCTACATACACTAACTCTAATAGAATATATCTGCAAGCGCACAGATAATTCTTCCATTGTAGAACTTCACCCGGGGGGTATTCCGAGTATCGTTTATTTCTTTTATGCCAAAAGGATAAAGAGACACTTTATTCATTAGGAGTAGACAACTTATAAGGACTAAGAAGAATATAAATGTACAAACCTATCATAGCCAATTACCCTGACGCTTTAGCGATAAATAGTCAATAATAATATGATAAACGATAACTGAGTAAATGAGGTAAATGGTATTTCAGAGATAGAATATAGAGACTCACTAAAGTAGTAGTAAAACAATCTTGAGATTCGGCTAGAGTAAAGGAAACCTATGTAATTACTAAATATAAAGTCTACAGCCTACGCCATATTACACATTTTCATTTATAGCATAACCAACCCAGAAAACATCATAAGGAGCATCAACTAATGAGGATTTTAAGACACAAGGGTCACCTTCTTCGCGACCGTGCTCTGCTAGTCCTACGTACGGGGGTGGACTACAGAGGAACCAACGCAGCTGTCACCTGCGCGGACTACCACACGACCCGGCACGTCAGTGTGCCTCCGTAGGTACGCAATATATCTAGACACCACGTCTACATAATTCGCACCACCTAACTCACTCGAGTACTGAATTAGGCGCTTTACGATCATACAACAATAATCATCATCAATCACAACTATATCGAATATGCAACTAGAATAAACTAAGAACTAAATAAGTAGCAATATAATAAAGTAGAGCAAAGTTATAATGAGATACAAGATAAAATTACTGATCTCCAGACGAACAGATCTGGAATCCTGAGCGTAGCGCCCAACTCTACTTGAATCTTGCTAGACGCCTAAACTAAGAACTTGAAGAACTAGAGCTCTACTTCTAATCTCTCTGAAACCCTAACTTCTGTCTACTCTTGACAAATAAAGCAGGAGGAATGAATTGGTTCCCTTCTGAAGGGGGGTCTGCCTCTTTATTTATAGCCCGGTGGGATGAACGCGCGCCGCAGGATCAAACCGACTTAACCAAGGGCTGAGATGCATCGTGGGAGACGGTGGAGGAAGCTTCCAGAAGGGGAGGCGAAACCCTAGCCACAGGGGGCTGGGCGGCGCCATGGTGGGGCCAGGCGGCCCCACCTGGTGACTACTGCGGGTCCCGCTGCTTCAGGTGTCTTCGAGATCCTTCCCGGTCCAGATGGCGATGTTTTCCGCCGCGGTTAAGTTTCGTGTGCACTCTAATCCCTCTTTTAAGCTTTTCTGAATAATTCATTAGAAAATAGACAATTCATCAAAACTCGTGGAATTTGTCGGTAATAACCCCTATGTTTCTATTATTGGTTCTTTCCAGGTGATAGTTGACGGTATAAAATGTGTACATAATGACCGTCAACAATACCCCCTAAGCTAAGTCTTTGCTAGTCCCTTAGCAAGTTGACTTGAAATAAAATTCAAGGTTTCATATATATAATTCTGAACAAATACTTAAGCAATGAATTTAAAATTCTTCTCCGGATTAAAATTCATTAGTCTAGCTTTCAAACTTATTCTTGTTCCCTTCAAACTGTGAGGCTTCTCAAACTTTAATTAAATCTTGGGTAATTGAAAGATAGAATAATCAAGCAAGCATTATTTATTTCATTCTTTGCTCATGCACTACTCCAAAGTTTTTTCTTTTCTTTTTAAATATGTATATATTATTATTTCAAAAACAATAAGAGTCTACTAACAAGATTGCAAGTGGACTACTAAGCTATACATCGTGGACTGAATGTGCTCGTGATAAAAAAAAATTATATTTTCAGACCCTTATGCAGTATTCTCTCTTTTCTATCTTCCTGAGAAGTGTGGGCTATCTCCCCAGTGGATACTTTTTGTACCCATTTTTTTTCTCTCAGGCGGGTGTCTTTGCACCCCTTGTTTTACTCTTTTTCTTTTATTTTGGCACATACCCTTTTGATATGGCATCTTTTGGGCTCATACTTCTTTGGAACGGCATCTTTTAATTTTATAGCCCACACTCTCTTTTAGGCTTCTAAGAGAGAATTTTTACATAGAGTAAAATCCTTTTTGTGCATATAGGTTTAGTCATGAATGCATAACAAAATAGTCTACTTAAATCATATTAGCAGAGCAAATTATTAGATTGCTTGATTTTAAAGTGTCTGGAGCTTAGATATCACTCAGAATGAAATAAACAGCAGCTCAAACCTTTTTATATCATATCTGTCAATTACTTAGTCTTATGCTACCCACAGATATCAGGTTTCAGAATAAATTATTATGGTAGATAAACTTCATATAATTCATAGGAGAATTTTAAATTCAAATGCTAAGCAATTGCAGGTAATTAATCACTTCATTCATTCATTTTTTTGAATAAACTACAAGTTTTACTTACCCTACAGCTAAACTGAATAAAAATAACAGAATTAAAGACTAAAATAAATACTCGAATAAATACTGAAATAACTGATAGAGTATATACAAAAGTGAGAGGTACTCACCTAGCGGGCTCTCTACGCTAATTTGGATGTCACCATACTCGATCTTGTGGTGGAGGTGGCGACGGGTATCCCAACTGCTGTATCAGGTACTCCAACCCGCTCTGCGTCTGATGTTGCTCATGATATATTTGCTCGAACTGCTGATCTGCACGGTGCTGCCATTGTTCCTACCTTTGGTGGAATCTGTTGTCAACTTTGGTCTTGCCCCCGCTTTCGTGTTGGTGCAAGGTGTCGTTCATCGCATCTTTGTCCCCTCGCTCAATGTTAGTGATATGAATAGATAAAGCTGGGGAAATCATTAATGGGAGTCTCAAAATGCTATTCAGGCGGTCGATAGTAATTGTCTTTGGGTGGCGCATGGAACGGATACGGTCCATCAGTGGTGAAATCCGTATTTCCGCGCACAGAAAAGGATGCACGGCCTCTCTAAAAGTCATTTTCTGTGTTATCTGGCTCCTTTGTGGGGGTGTACCCCACCCTGTTGCTGCGGATGATTCTCTTTATTGATATGTAGGCTGGTCTCCCCATCCCGCATAGGTGGACCACGGCTGATGTGGCTCTTGCGACGCTCCTGGATCATCAAAATTAGTATAATGAAAATAAGCTGGCCCAGATGGTGTTGGATCAGCTCCAGTGTAATGAGTCCTCGGTGCCCTGCTGATGCGTGTTGATGGACACCTACCAATATTAGCTCTACTATCTGGAAAAATGAAGTTCTTGACAGAATAAATTCATAACTCCCTGTCAGGCAGCTCGTACTCATTTGGATAGTTTTTATAAATCATGATTATTTTGTTATTTCGGCGTTTCAGCATGTGAGCATGAAAAAAAAAGTCATAGCCAATGATTCTATGGGCATCAGAGATAAAAGTGAGTGTAGCATGTGATAGCAAATCTAGCCCTGTAGCTAAACGTGTAATCCAGGAAGTAAAAAGAAATACTTTGCATTTTCTCATGGACGGAATGTCACACCCCAAAATTTCTATTTTGGGGATGTGCCTTGAAAACACTAAATAAAATAAATGATTTAACGTTTCTCTAAAAGTTTCCAACCTTTTGTTAAGTTTGTTCTCAATCTAAAGAGTGAAGAAACCATTTTCTAAAACTTTTTACAATTTAATATGACTTGTTTGTTGCACTTCATGCCATTGCACAGTGTTCTTGTGTGAAAAATGAGTTTAAATGTTTTCAAACGCGCGCATCGGGTTTCATTCGAAGCAAATCCCTATTAATCTTTGACCAACTTTCCTTGGCCTCAATACCATGATCAAGTCCTTGGGAACCACATAATACCTTAATCATTGATCCTTGTTCTAAGAACCTTGATGGATCCCAAACTTTCACCTTGCCGGACACTCAATCTTATGCCCTCTAAAACCCTAACTAGTCATAGCCCCTGCTCTCTCTTTTTTCTTTTATCCTTTCTCCCTTATATTTGAGCTCCTAATCTCTTTTGATTTAGTCTTCTCCATAGCCCAAAGTCTATGCTAAGTGACCAATCTTTATATCTCTTCTTTCTCACATATTTCAATCTTATTTTGTTCAAGTCAAATCAATCACGTGTCATGTATCCAAGTTAATCTCAATTTTGACTTGCTTTTCTTTCCTCACCTTAGGAAACATCTACATGGGTCCTTTTTCCTTCACCTTTTCTCCTCTTGATCAAAGCCAAACTTATATATGATCCATCCTTGAAATCTCTATAGCCTTAGTCCCATCTCTTTGAAGCTTTCAATTTTATAAAAACCCTAATCGCAACTCTGATAACTTGGCGAATCAAGCTCAACTCTCTCCTTCCATCTTGTCTTATCTTGGGAAAAATCCACCAACTTAGATCATTAGTAAACCACACCTCCCCATTTCTCTCTTTTGCTAATGGGTCAACCCAACTCTTTCCATCCTCTGACACCGTTCCGGTCCAAATCTCTCATTAGCTCTCGCCTCGGATCAAAGCCCAACCATCCTTCTATCTTTTGTGGACCAACATCAAGCCCAACCAGCCCTCTAACTCTTCCTATCCTCTCTCCCACGTCAACCCCTTGGATCCCTCTCATTCTCCCACAAAAATATCAAGCAAGCCATGAAAATAGCAGGCCAAGACCCTTTGCCTTCCCACCCCTTCACCTCCCCTCACCATCCCTTCATACATACCACCCCCACAGCCCCCTCACGCCTCCCCCTTCATTTCCCACGTCAAGGACAGAGGAGAGACGCCCCTGCAGCTCCTCATCCTCCCCCATGGCTGCCCCGATCAACCGCAATGCGAGAAGGATGCCCCGATGTACTAGATCAACGTCACCGGCCGCCGTTGATGCCTCTCCTCGCTCCACCACACCTATCCCCATGGTGAGAACACTCCATAATCTTTCTCATGTTGTTCTTGTATCCCTCGCTGCATACCAAGTGCCGTAGATGACGTACGGTTGATCCCCGATGAAGATTACCCGTTGTATGTGTTGCTGTCCTCACGGGCAGATTTGCTGCCATTGATGGAATCGGCATTCCCCTCTGTTTCCTTACTCCAATAATCAATCCCTTTGGTTAAGATGTAGATTATATCCTTGAACACACCCCTGTTAAATGGTTTCGCCATAGGAGTTGATAAACTAGAGATATCATCATCTCCGTGCCTGCTGCTCCTGCTGTCTTGGCAGATTGCAAATCTGAGTTGTGCTGGCGTTCCCCGCTAATCCACAGCCCAAATCAACTATCCCTCGACGCCACATGCTCATGACATCCCTGCACATGATCCCACAAATTGGTTCGGCTATGCAATCCCCGATGGCCGAGATATCGATGCCGAAGCGTCCACAACCCTGCTGTCCAAACAACAATTACCCTGTTTTTGGCAATGGCGTTCCGGTTGATCCATTGAACCCCAATATGTATCCTTTGGCTAGACTATCATTTACATACTTACACACATATCTTAAAGTTGTCTTGTCTATATAAACCACATCACCAAATATATAAATATCATCATGTCGCTGCTCTTGCAATGCCAACAACCACGCCATACAATCTTGCAATCTCGTTCCCCAACTATCCAATGGCCGAAACACCATGTCCAGTTGCCACAACATAGTACATACAGTACTTAGCAACCCCACAAAATGGATCACCTTTTAGTCCTTCGATAACCATGCAACAACTCAACATAACTACCGCTGCCCACCGATGTGCAAGTCCGAGATGCCTCAGTGATCCGCCGCGTTCCCCACTCGAGTCCTCTTACATGAATGTCGTCTCCTAGTTGCACATGATCACCTAACAAGTTCCAATCCAAGCTAATTAGTGCAATGTGTCTCTGACTTATCATGTTCACACCATCGCTACCCGCCGCTATCCACCGTCGAGTATGCTCGGTAGGTGCACTCTTCAAACATAATGTTGATTTCCTTTGATCTTGAACCCACCATAGTGCATTGGTTGATAATGACATGTTTCAAGTAACCTATACACATATCCAACCCTTGTTGTTCTGATGTGTATGTTTCTTCCGGTCCAACTTCACCTTGCTCACCTAAATCCAATCATTTCCATC
This sequence comes from Chrysopogon serrulatus, assembly GCA_015844335.1. NCBI lineage: Eukaryota > Viridiplantae > Streptophyta > Magnoliopsida > Poales > Poaceae > Chrysopogon > Chrysopogon serrulatus. The sequence goes on from JADLZL010001331.1 coordinate 616,943, forward strand.
TATACCTTTCAACTCTCGCATCCTTTAATCCTGGCTTTCCTTTTGGTTGTTTTTGCGCTCAAGCGATCATAGTTACAAGTCCTACATATTTTAAACCTTTATGTGTTATTTTTATAATGCTTGGTGTACTATTTCTAGGTTTGTTTAAGATGCTTGTGCTGGTTGATTCTATCATTAGAGGTGGAGCTGTACAAGGATGATTCGAAAGGAAAGGATGGAGAGTTTGTCAAGCTTTTGGAAGGCAAGTGTAACATGAGTTCCTTTGTTACCTAAGAACTATATAATCATTTTCATATGCATGTGTCTAATATGATGAACCCATAAGGACTTTACCTAGTACTTTGTACCATATGATACCCCGGGTTGATGCATATGGGTAGCTTTGCTTAGCTTGCAATCACCTAACTTTATATTAATTTTGATTAATAACTTATGGATCAACGGTTAAAATGACGCTCTTTGGTAACATGGACAGAAGGGGGCTAGAGCATTGGGCCTTTGGGGTGCTCTAGTCCGCCCTCCGTAAGGACTTAATCTTAAAGCGGCCACCGGGACATCCCGTACAACCATGAGGACTATATGGCTCTGGTCTTGGCTAAGTAACTAGGTTTCTCTAGCTTGTTAGTGGTTACCGAAAGGCGCAAGAGGGGGGCCTAGGTTGCAGAATGGCTTCTTGCCCTGTCAAGATGTGTTCTTTGGGCTGCGGTCATTTGTGCACCAGTCTTGAAGGGGGGCTCCATTCGCCTAGCCGCTGAAACCTCGTGGCTACTAACTTGTTAGGGTGTCTTTGGAAAGGCCTCGTAGTGAACCCTACCGACTTACCTCGAAGTGAGTCGAGGTTGGCCGCCTCAGGCATATGGGTATCATGACTCATGGTGAAAGTGTACACTCTGCAGAGTTTGATCAAACCGATATATCGGCCGTGCTCACGGTCACGAGCGGCCCTGGATCCTTTTCGAGATAGATGGATTGATGGATGGTTCTGGTGACATTTAATCTTGATGATGGTAATTAATTATATTTTACTTGGGGTGCTAAGCATAACCTAGAAAGTTAGGTATAATAATAAAACATGACCAATTAAAAGTGCTAACCCGCAGTTCAACCGTGTCTAGCCTTTTGAGCCTTGCATCCCCTCATGTTATGCTTGTTTGAGCATGGTGCGCCGACGCTTGCTTTACAATCAACAAAATCCCGGATGGGTACCGGATGGTGGTTGAAGTGAACTGTTTCTAGTGGAGTTCCAAGGGTGCTAGGCGAGTGCTCTCCCAGTCAACCGTCCCTGTAGAGTATGAAGACCCAAAGATAGAAGATTGAGAATACTTCTATTGTGCTTTGTTATAGATGTAAGTCCTGTTGTAAATATGTTTTGATATATAATAAAGCATTGTCTTTGATAATCTCCATTTTTGTTGCTATATGTGTTGTGTGGACATCCTGGGCACACATATAGTTAGCGCTTGGTATTCTTCGAAAAACCGGGTGCGACACGGAACGGTTCTCCAATAACTCAACATCATTTTCACAGGTGATGCTTTTCTCTTTTTAATCATGATATATAATAGATGTAGTTCATCCTGTCTTATAGTGTTTAATTCCTCTCTAGGAAAGAATGTGAAAGCTAGCCATTTAAGCATGAATCTTAGTGTGGGGTGCTGGACTACCTCAGTGGTATATTTCTATTTTCTTTCTGGTTTCTTTGCAGTGATGCTCTCCCAAAAATTATCTTTATTAAAATCTTGGAGAACTTCTACTATATTAACTACACACTGATTTGAAAATCCTAGTGCTATACTGAAGGTTTTCCATGAGAGGGTGAACGGTTTATTGAATATTCTAAAACTAACATTATCATTATCAAAGTCTACTAATAAATTCTATGGTGAGTAACTTGCTACCCTATTCAAGTGACTTGCCATGCATCTTCCCATCCAATATTTCTAAATATGAGCTCAAACTCGGAATCCATTCCGGTTTCATGGAGCAAAGTGTCATGAAAAATTGGAGTATGTGTAAATTCTTTTAACTTAACCACATTGAATATTTCAGTTTATGGCCTAAGTGGTAATGAAATTTGGTTAATGGTCGTTAACTCGTACCTCTCTTCCTGTTAGAAAGAGGATGACGGGTTGTCATATCGAAAGGTGATGGGGGGTCGACGTCCATTCCGGGCCGACAAATGAAGGCACTTGAGATGATGATCGGCCGGGTGTTGCGGAAGGAAAGTACCCTTCCGAGGCTCTTTGCTGCACTTTTGAATTTCTTGCTCATCTTGCCTGTAGAACGAAGAACACGAAGAACACGGCAAGAACAGACAAGAACATGAAAACTTGAAAAGGATTAGGATTAGCAAATCAAAGAGAAGGGAGAGAGGGATTCCTTTTGATGAACTTGCACTTTGCTTCCTCTCTCTTTTCTTTTCCTTGCTAATTAATGGTGGATTTGAAAGAGTGTAGTGTCATGTTTGGAAATGAGGAAGAACTGGGCTCTCTGGTATGCAAATGAAACAATGAGTGAGTGAGAGAAACAGGAGGTAGAGGAGAGGAAGGGGGCGCCGACCAGCGTGGTGGTGGGGCCGGCCGGCCCCACCTGGTGCCTGCTGGTGTCCACTCTTTGCTAGTGTCGACATATACCTGTGAATGATCCATTTGCTACTACCTAGAAGATGCTTTCGATGGCAGGAGAGAATGGAGAGGGTACATGCATGTGAGTGTGATAGTTTGAATGAGTGGAGTGTAGTGAATAATTGGTGGGTGATATATGATGTGAGGTGATGTGTGTGGGTCCCATATGTCTCCGTATTTATACTGTATAATGACACAAGAATGAAAACCAAATTACTTTTTATGAATCTATGAAAAATTAGAATTCTAATGATAGTATTTTTTATAATTTTACGCCACCATAGTAAATTTCACCGACGGGGTTTTTACGCTCCGTTAGTAGTAATCTTATGGGGCTTAGGTTTTATCTATGGCATGCTTATTTTTTGTCTCTTTTTAATAATGCAATTGATAGAAAAAATAAATATGCTATTTAATGCGAGAATTTTAATTACTGATAACTACCGAGTTACCTCCCGGTGAAGGTTCGGGGTTGTAAGTCCACCGACCCGGACTTTTTTAGTTGAATTATTCTTCATGATTGATCTCCGTTGTCGGAGAGGTTGCTACATCTTGTTCTTCACGATACTTTAGAGTTTGATATTGTTCGAGTCTTGGCTTGAATGCGAACCGCTCTTCTTGGCCATTGATGGTGAATGTGATTTCTCCAGCTCCGACGTTGATGGTTGCATTTGCAGTGTTTAGGAATGGTCACCCGAGGATAAGAGGTATCTTCCTTTCTTCCTGTATATCAAGTACTACAAAATCTACAGGAACAAAAAAGTTGCGGATTTTTACTGGAATATTTCCTGCGATTCCTGCAGGATAGCGGACTGATTGGTCAGCTAGTTGCAGACACATCGAAGTTGGCATGAGTGTGGAATAGTTGAGCTTGTCGAAGACTGTCTTGGGCATAACGCTGATGCTTGCTCCAAGGTCACATAAGGCGTTCTCGAATATCTGGTTCCCTATTGAACAATCTATAATAGGGCATCCTGGATCCTTCTTCTTGACAGGAGAAGAATTCAGAATTGCCTCACTACACTCCTCCGTTAGCTTGACGACTTCAGTAGAGGGTAGTGGTCCCTTGTTATTGAGGATGGTTCGAAGATACCTTGCGTATGTAGGTACCTGCATGGCTTCTAACAACGGGATGTTGACATATAATTTCTGAATTACCTCTACAAACTTACTGAAATGATCATCCGTTTTGACGTTTCTCCTTCTTCGTGGAAATGGTAGAATAGTAGTGTCATGAAAATCTTGTGTTAATTCTTGTTCTTGTGGTTCAACTGGTGTTTCAGTTTCTTCTTCTCTGTTATCCTTCTCAACTTCTTCTACCTGCACTAAATGTGGTGGTCTACGTGCCCCTTTTGGATAAGGTGGATCACGTGTAGACTTACCTCCTCTTGTTGATATTCCTTTTACCTGTTCATGGTTAGTGACAGACAGAGTAGAAGCTAGATGTGTAATTTATGATTCTATCTTTTTATTGAATATTATCTAATCTTTAAGCGCTAAGGAGAAGTTATCTAATTTTGAATTAATCTCTTCTAATACTTTATCATTAAAAGCAATCTTCTTATAAATACTCTCATTAATTCTAGCTTGTTCTAATATCAATTCTCTCAAGGGTGGTTGTCTTTGATTTGAAGAATTATAATTACTTTGGTACTTACCTTGATTTGTTACCTGAGGTTGACTCCATCCTTGCTTTTTGATGACTGTACTAATATCTTCTGGAGTATTTGTGAATTCAACTCCTAAATGATCTCCACATTGATTCTGAGAATTGAATGCATCTTGAATAGCTTGACGATCTCTCTTGTAATTATCCCTTTGCTCTAACCAGTTCAACAGTACATCCATCTTGGTTGATAATGCGCATAGCTCCTCTGGAACTTCTTCACTCTTATGGCATGTCTGAGTGTTGTATGTCCAATCCTGATTTTTCGCTATCTTTGCCATAATATCTTCAGCTCTTCCGGGGGTGAGTGACATAAATGATCCTTCAGCGGTGGCATCGAGTTGCTCACATGACCTTTGGGTTAGCCCGTGATAAAATGTTTGCATGAGCAACCACTTTTCCATTCCATGATGTGGGCAGTTTGATATATATTCTTGAAAACGCTCCCAGGCTTCTGGAATAGGTTCACCTTTCTGCTGACAAAATTCTGAAATCTTTCCTCGTAGGACATTGGTTCGACCTATTGGGAAAAACTTCTCTAGGAAAGATTTTGAACATTCTTCCCATGTCTTGACTTGATCTTTACTCTGATAAAACCACTGCTTCGCCTTCCCTTCTAATGAAAAAGGAAACAAACGAAGTAGCACGACGTCTTGAGGAATGCCCTGAATGTCAATGGTGTTACCGATCTCCAGAAAATTCTGGAGATGGACAATTGCATTTTCATCCTTCTTTCCACTAAATATAATAGCTTGCACCATTTTGATGAGGCTTGGCTTGATCTCATAGTCATGTTCTCCAAGGTTGAAGATTGGACCAACGTGAATGTTCTCGGTGCTTGGAGCAGAGAATTCACGCAGAGTTTTCTCAGCCATTGCTTCTCAAAATAATGTAAGACCCTTCTTCCTATGGTTGTTCCTGATAAGAGTTAAAGTACCACAACCAATCCTGCACTTACCCTATAAAATAGCTAAACAAAACATGGGTAAGTCTGCTAAAGCAAAAGGCTATGGTCTATTTATAGGTATTTATATTAGAGTTTAATATTTTGTTTTTCTATAAAATAGTTCCTATGAAAAAAAATTCCTTATATGAAATTCTAAAAATATATATCCTGGTGAATCAATGAATCCTTATAAATTATCCTAATGAATAAAATTGTCATTCCCCGGCAACGGCGCCAGAAATGCTTGTTGGTCATTTTAACATCACTTCGCGTTAAGTTGTCATCCCTAACATGATGCCAAAAACTAAGGATAAAAATAATCTACACGCACTGACTCTAATAGAATATATCCGCAAGCGCACAGATAATTCTCCCATTGTAGCACTTCACCCGGGGGTATTCTGAGTATCGTTTATTTGTTTTATGCCAAAAGGATAAAGAGACACTTTATTCATTAGGAGTAGACAACTTATAAGGACTAAGAAGAATATAAATGTACAAACCTATCATAGCCAATTACCCTGACGCTTTAGCGATAAATAGTCAATAATAATATAATAAATGATAACTGAGTAAATGAGGTAAATGGTATTTCAGAGATAGAATATAGAGACTCACTAAAGTAGTAAAACAATCTCGAGATTCGGCTAGAGTAAAAAGGAAACCTATGTAATTACTAAATATAAAGTCTACAGCCTACGCCATATTACACATTTTCATTTATAGCATAACCAACTTAGAAAACATCATAAGGAGCATCAACTAATGAGGATTTTAAGACACAAGGGTCACCTCCTTCGTGACCGTGCTCTGCTAGTCCTACGTACGGGGGGTGGACTACAGAGAAACCAACGCAGCTCTCACCTACGCGGACTACTGTAACATCCTAGGTTTTGCCAAACACCAAAAATCTGAACTTTTTAAAACTTTTCATGCAATGAGTGAATCATGTAGTAGCTAAGGCATACGTAGGTCAAACACAGGAGAGTGTACTAGTGAAACGATGCACACATATAGCCTTGCTTGTAGGAGTGTGCTTCTGCTCTTGGGTTGGTTTCGAGTTTCGTGTTGTGTCGGGGTTTGGAGTGCACGAGTCCATAGCAAAATCTCTCTAAAATTCTTTTTGTCAATCCTCCTCAAACCAAATTATTAAAAGGAAAGGAATCCTTTTTCTACCTGTTCTTTATTCCATTAAATCTCCAAGGAAACTCTCTTTCTTTTACCTTTTGAATCCACTTCCAAATTCGTCGGCAAAATATGAAGGACATATCTCCATGGATGAAGAGGAAAAATCCTCTTTCTTTTATCTAAACACTCTTAGCAAAATAGGAAAACCTTCTCTTCTTGGACCCAAGGCCATGAACCAGCCCTGAGCTTCCCTTCCTCCTCTCCAAATCGGCAGCCCAGCCCACTCCATACTCCTTGCCAGGCCTGCACCGCACAGGAGCCCAACCGCGAAGCCCAGCTCGGACTGCCCCCTCCCTTCCCCCTCGCGCGGCCCACCTGGCCCATCCCGCACCCCAGCCCTGGAAACCCTAGGGACGGGACTCGACGCTCCCAGGCGCCGCCGCCATCTTGCTCGACGCCCGGCCCGGCGGCGGCTTCCGCGCGCTGGCACGCCTACCGATGCGTGCCGCGTGTCCCATCTGGGGGGCACGGACGCCGGAGATCACCACTGCCGCCTGGGAAGCCCTAGTTCGCGAGTATAAAAGCCAAAAACGCCGCCGCCACCTCCATATCCCTCCGCTTGCAGCCACCACCATCTTCTCCTCCCGCACTGCTCTCCGCGCTGCCGGCAGCCTGTGCGCGCGCACACCACCACGCGCCGTCGCGCGCCGGGAAGCACCGCGCCGGCCGCCCCCATCTCTTCTGCCGGTCCACGCCACGCCTCGGCTGGTGCACGTGCGCGTCGCTTCCGCGATGCGCGCCCGCCCGCGCGAGGCCGTGCGCCCCGCCTCCCGCCAGCGGCGCGCCGCAATCCCGCCCGCCGCCAACGAGCTTCCACCACGCCGAGCCACCACCACGTCGCGCGCGCGCCACGACACCGAAGCCGCCACCGCCTCGTCGTCCGCGGACGAACACCGCCTGCCCGACGCCACCACCAGAACGCAACCAGCTGGACACCACCATTTATTGACGTCGCGCGGACCTCGCCCACGGCTCCGTTCCGCCCACGCGTGTGCGTTCGCGCGCCTGGCCACCTCCTCACCAAGCTGCGCCACCGCGACGACCTCCCTACGGCACCAAGCACACCTGCCACGGCCGCCCCGTCCCGCGCCTCGTCGCCAGCGCATACGCGTTCCTGCCTCGCACCACCACGGCCGGACCAGCGCCCCAGCGCCGTCCACGACACCGAGCCGGCCGCTGCCGAGGAACGCCGCCTCTCCACCACGCCCGCGGCACTGCCGTGCAGGAGCAGCACCTCGCCCAGCTACGACGCGGCGTCCTCGTCCGTCCCGGGCGCCGCCTGCGTCTCTGCCGTTCCCGACCGCGTCCTGCGCCGCCTCCTCTGCCGAAGCGCCCGCCCGGCCGGCGTGCCACCCGCAGAGGGCGACACTGCCGGGAACGCTGCACCAAAAGCGACGATGTGCTCACGGCGCCTCGCGTCACCTACGCCCCTCACTCCAAGCCAACGTCGCCATGCTCCACCGCGCCCGGCCGCTCCTGTTTCGCCTCGGCTGCCTCCGACTCGACCCGGCCAACACTGGCCACCTGTAGCCACCTCCCGGCTGTCACAGCCAACTCCCCGCTGGCCGCTGCAGGCCACAAGCCACCAGCAGCTGGCCGTGGCTGGCCAGAGCTGGCTACAGGCGGCTACAGCTGGCTGCCGGCCGCCAGGGCAAGTCACGACAGGCCAGCGCCCTAGGCGCTGCTCCACTGCCTCTACTCCACCTCGCCGAGGTCTCTCCCCCACAACCGGTGAGCATCCATGCCCAAAACCCCAAATTTCTTCTTTTTCCTTTGAAGTTGCCAGCAACAAACATCGAGACTGGCCGTGCCGCTTCTACACGTTGCAGGGAGGTCGCAGCCAGCATCCGGCCAATCCTAGCAGCGTTCCGCCTTCGCCCGGCCAGCCGTAGCCACTCCCGGCCACTAGCAGCCTGCCCCTGGCTGGCCGCAGCAGCTAGCTGTTGGCCACCGGCAGCCGGCCAGAGCTGGCTGCAGACTGGCCACGGCAGACCACAGCCGGCCGGAGGTGGCCAAATGTGGCTACAGCAGGCCACGGCTGACTGCTGCCCCCCCCGGCACTTCCGGCGTCGCTCCATGAAACCCTACCGGCCTCGCCCTTCTCCGCCGACAAGGTCGAACTTTGAAACCCCGCCGACGCCAACCTCGGCGTCGGCAAAGCTTGCTCTTTTCCATTCATAATCCACGGATGTCGCATTTTTATCCATATCTGCCTATCTATGCCTGTGCCGTGCCTTCGCGCCGGTCTATATCTCTTGTGCTACGGACATGTGTACTCTGCCTATGATTATGTCGGTTTAATTCACGTGCTCTGTTGTTGCCTCTTGTGTGTTGTGTGGTGTTTGTCGAGGACCGAGCCTTCGAGCCGGTCGAGGGGCGACGTGTTCGAAGCGTGCGATCGCGGGTTTGCCTCGCTATGGTCGTGGACGCCGAGCGGGCTCCCATCTCTCGTGTTTTAGTTGGCTCCGTAGTACTACGATCAGAGCGATCCTATTCGGCCCTAGGACATGGTCACCAGGGGCTTAGCAATGCGGATATTACCCGTATATGATGAGCTCGTCATGACCTAGTCTAATGGGAGACGAAATAGGAAGCGACAGTTGTGATATGACGGGAGCCAACACGTGTAGGTAAAGCTTATGGCCGCGAGTCATCTCGCCATGACCATTGGGCTTTACCTCTTTTTCCCCTCTTTCTCTTACTCTTTTCCCAAACCACCTCGTATGCTCGTGCCATGTAGACCATAGCATTCCTTCGGACCTAGCGGTGACAACCGCATCGCTATGGACCTTAGGAATAGCATTATGCTGCCCTATTAGCACGGAGGTCGTGGTGCCCTACGAGATGGCGTGAGTTGTGGAACCGTGCAAGACTTAGGTCTCCTTTCCTTCGACCACCGTCCATTACCATGACGGTTAGGTTGGGGAAGCACGGGACCATTCTACTCTTTTGCTCACCTTTGATTCTCGCTAATCTAGAAAGGTGCGGATCGAATCTCTTGTTCCACCACCTTCGATCAGTGACTATCGCCATGTCACGTGGACCGAAGCGCCGTGGAACCAGAGTCTCCTTTTTCTCGCTTATCCGTGTTGATTAGTGTTCTTTATTTGCTTTATTCCTTTAATTTCCGCCGATCGCAATGCGAGTGAATCAAAGGAGGTGGACCTCTTTTTCCCTCTTTGGTTCTTTTGTGCTTAAACCCTAGTATGTTTGTACCTAGTGAGATCATAGCATTCCTTGGGCTCCCACAGTGACAACCGCACCGCTGAGACCCTGGAGAATGCCTTAGTGCATATAGTGCACCTTGGTCGAGGTACCCTACCAGAGGTTTAGGCACGTGTGATCTCTCGTGCATCGCTCCTCTCCGATGCCTTGCCCTTGCCGTGGCATGTGCATTGGAACGGGTAGACCACCGCTTCCTCTCTTTTCTACTTGTTATTTTTCCCCGCTAGCCCGTTCTGTTCGATCCTGTCTTAGCCATGACGATTGGATCAAAGACCGGACTATCTCTTCTAGTTAGCAAAGCTATGGTCTACGTCTCGTTCTCAGGCCGTGTGAGTCGACCAGATCGACCGTTGGAAAACCATCCTCACTGAGGATGTGACTGAGGCCATGACATGGACATGCCCAGCTAACCCTCCTCTCTTCCCCTGTTGTGCTCTTTGTCTTCTCGGCTCCCGACGTTGTTGTCGTCGGGTCGAGAGGACCCGTATCCGCTCCTCTATTGTTTGTGTTCCAATCTCTTTTTGCTCTTGTCGGCTACCATGATGGGTAAGCCAAAGAGCCTCGGAACCAAGTCACAATTCCTCTATTTCGTGTTAATCGTTCGTACTCGAACCCTATATAGTCGTTGTGACTTGCGGGTTAAAGGCCGCAAGTGCCAAACCCCACTGTTCCTGTTCTCCCTTCTCTCTTGCTTGCGACCCTCCGATCATCGCCAATTTCCATGTTGTTCGGATCAGAAGGTCGCAACCGTGGTGTTTGGTTAAGTTAAGCTAGGATCAAGGCCTCTTCTTTTGAAGCCGTACAGGTCGACACGATCGACCCAGGAAGTACTGGCTATACCATGGTCGTGATCCGGGCTTGTGCTTAGCAGACAACCACTTCTATTTATTTGAGCCCGAGGATCGGACACTCTCCGCGAGGGCTAAGTCTTTTTAGTGTTTGTTTGGAGTTATCTGGTTTCTTCTATATCTTGTTGCCTTTTTGGGGAGTATTGGATTTTGGTTAGGGAATTGATTGCTCTTCGTCTTGTTTATCGCTATACCGAGGTAGTTGCATTGCGGTGACAATGGGGCGGACCGAAGATCTGCTAGAGGGAGGAGACATGAAGGACAACCAGATGTGGATGACAATGGATTGCTATGAACAGGTGCCACGTCCCACCCAACCTCGTAGAATCCTATTAGACATGCAATATATAGCTGCTAGTGCTTTACTTTATGCAAATAATTGTGATAGGATGCATGGTAGATTGCTTGATAAGCCATTACCTTGACGCAACCTTTCCCCCTGCACACCCGCTGCTAGGATAGACGCTCGCCTACTTTATGATACTTGCTACACACTTACTCTTTACTCATACATGTTTGTGTGTGGCTAAGGCACGTGGTGCCGTAAATTGGATAACTGGGTTAACATGGAAGAGATCTTGGCGTGTGTCTTGGGTGTGTGTGGTGAGGGTTGTGTCGACTGGGCAGGATCTACGACGAGTCAGGGGACAAGTCTTGCCGGTGGAGTGTGATCTGGGCACTCCCTATGATGTGAACAAGGGTTCCCGATCTTCCGAAAGGTTCTGGTAACTCTCGATTTGGCGAAAACGAGACACAAGTCGATCCGGCTTCCGAACAGCACGATCCGAAACCCCGCAATCGCAGTACCACGTCTTCTCTGGTTATCAACCGGCGTTGCACGGTTGACCTCGCCAAGAAGGCTAATCCTTGCCTGCGAATCGAAGAACACAAGCAAGAACAAAGAAGAAAACAACCAATTTGCAAATGAATGATTAAGCTCACGAGTTGGGGTCTCACAAACCGATGAAACGGCGAAACTGTTCTTGACAGATTAATCTAAGCAAAACCCCAACCCTAACTTGGGCGGCGGCTACTGTTTATAAAGAGTCTAAGGTCGTGCAAGACCCCCCTGGACGCACCCCTAATGGGTTCCAACTCGATACAAGGCCCAAAGACCAAAATACGACGTCGCAGCGTCAGGACAGATTCTGGACGTCAAATTGTTTGGACGATTCCTGATGACTCCGGATGAATTTGGGCCTCCAACAAGACTCATTGGAAAGGTCTTTTCGTTATCTTTCTTTAGAGTCTAAGAACGTCCAATTCCGAGTCCGGATGCATCCTGGGCGTCCAATTTAGTACAGACTGCTCCTGGACTCCGAGACGGATTCGAAGTCGACTTGGTCTGGGCCTCCACCTTGACTTGAGCGCCCTTGCTGGTCCTTCACGCCTCCAAGCCCTCCTCTATGTATCTCCCGGTCCTCTCCATGATTCCTAATCATAATATAATCATTAGGTAGCAATCTATTCTCTAAATCATATAAAGAGTTACTTAGGAACGAGCTCACTGTAAATTTAATTGTCGCGCAGCGCGAGCTCTTGTGATTGGACCTTGAATGTTCAGCGGAGGATCATTGAGTGTATCCGAAGGAGTGATGTCCTCATCATCCTCCCCCTCTTGAATTGGAGTCGCCCCTCGACTCAAGCTCATCTTCTTCTCCCAAGTATGGTGTCAAATCTGCAATGTTAAAAGAAGGACTAACCCCGAACTCGGGTGGCAACTCAAGTTTGTATGCATTATCATTTATTTTCTCAATAACTTTATAAGGACCAGCAGCTCTTGGCATTAATTTAGATTTACGCAGCTCTGGAAACCTATCCTTTCTCAAATGTAACCATACTAAATCACCCGGCTCAAGTTTAATTTCTTTCCTACCTTCACTTCCAAAGCAATTCTATACTTTTCATTCATCTTTTTCGATATTTTCTTTAGTTGTTTCATGCAACTTATTTAATAAATTCAGCACGTGCGCTAGCATCACTATGGGTTCTTTCAGTGGTAGGTAAAGGTAAAAGATCAATAGGAGCACGAGGGTTAAAGCCATACACTACGAAAAGGACTTACCTTAGTGGTAGAATGTGTCGCCCGATTGTAAGCAAACTCCACATGAGGCAAACATTCCTCCCACATCTTTAAATTTTTCTTCAAAATAGCTCTCAACATGGTGCCCAAAGTGCGGTTCACTACCTCTGTTTGTCCATCAGTTTGTGGGTGACAAGTTGTAGAAAACAACAATTTTGTACCCAACTTATTCCATAGAGTGCGCCAAAAATGACTCAAGAATTTTGCATCACGATCTGAAACAATAGTACAAGGCATACCATGCAAGCGAACAATCTCTTTGAAAAAGAGGTCAGCAATAAAGACAAACATCATCACTTTTATGACAAGGTATAAAATGCGCCATCTTAGAAAATCGATCCACAACAACAAAAATGCTGTCCCTCCCCCTCTTAGTCCTAGGCAATCCCAAAACAAAGTCCATCGAAATATCGGCCCAAGGAATAGAAGGAACAGGAAGAGGCATATACAAACCATGTGGATTCAAGCGAGACTTAGCCTTTTGACATGTAGTGCAGCGTGCCACGAACCGTTCAACATCTCTCCTCATCTTTGGCCAAAAGAAGTGTGTGGTCAACATATCCTCCGTCTTCTTAGCACCAAAATGCCCCATCAAACCTCCTCCATGTGCTTCCCCGCAACAACATTAGACGAACAGAACCAACTGGAATGCATAGACGGTTAGCTCTAAACACAAAACCATCATTGATCACAAACTTGTTCCATGTACGTCCCTCTTTACAATTCAGCAACACATCTTTAAAAACAGGATCAAGCACATATTGTTCTTTTATTGATTCAAGTCCAAAAATTCTACAATCAAGTTGGGACAAGAAAGCATAGCGTCTAGACAAGGCATCAGCAATCACATTATCCTTCCCCTTCTTATGTTTAATAATATAAGGAAAAGATTCAATAAATTCAACCCACTTAGCATGCCTACGATTCAGATTATTTTGAGAGCGAAGATACTTAAGCGATTCATGATCCGAATGTATAATAAATTCTTTAGGCCACAAATAATGACGCCACGTCTCTAAAGAACGCATACAAGTGCATACAATTCTTTATCATACGTAGAATAATTAAGAACAGGACCATGCAATTTTTTCGCTAAAGTATGCAACAGGCTTACCTTCTTGCATCAAAACACCTCCAATGCCAACTCCACTAGCATCGCATTCTAGCTCAAAAAGTCTTACCAAAGTTAGGAAGTTGCAGCAATGGTGCGTGTGTAAGCTTGTCCTTCAAAGTGTCAAAAGACTCCTCTTGTGCCTTACCCCAATGAAACACCACACCTTTCTTTGTCAACTCATGCAATGGGGCAGCAATGGCGCTGAAATCCTTGACAAAGCGGCGATAGAAACCTGCAAGACCAAGGAAACTTCTCACATTGTGTGATACTTGTAGGCACCGGCCAACTCTTTATGGCTTCAATTTTCGTCTCATCCACTTGAATTCCCCCGTGGAGTAACAACATAGCCAAGAAAAGAGACTCGATCCGTGCAAAAGATGCACTTCTCAAGGTTACCAAATAAACGTGCATCACGCAAAGCATTAAAAACAGCACGTAAGTGTCCCATATGTTCATCCAAAGACTTGCTGTAAATCAGAATATCATCAAAGTAAACTACCACAAATCGTCCAATGAAAGCTCTTAAAACCTCATTCATTAAGCGCATAAAAGTACTAGGTGCATTAGTCAAACCAAAAGGCATTACTAACCACTCATACAACCCGAATTTGGTTTTAAAAGCTGTTTTCCATTCATCTCCAAGTTTCATTCTAATTTGGTGGTAGCCACTACGCAAGTCTATCTTTGTGAAAATTACAGAGCCACACAACTCATCAAGCATGTCATCAAGCCTAGGAATTGGATGACGATATCTAATAGTAATATTATTAATGGCTCTACAATCAACACACATACGCCAAGAACCATCTTTCTTAGGAACCAAAATCACAGAACGGCACAAGGACTAAGGCTCTCACGTACATACCCGCGGTCCAAAAGCTCTTGGACTTGTCGCTGAATTTCCTTAGTCTCCTCGGGGTTGGTTCGATAAGCAGCTCGGTTTGGTAGTGTTGCTCCCGGGATCAAATCAATTTGATGCTCTATTCCTCTCATAGGTGGCAGCCCCGGGGGTATCTCGGCTGGAAAAATGTCCTCATACTCCTGCAAAAGGTTAGTGACAACAGGAGGCATCGAACTAACAACATCTTCAAGCGAAAACAAGGCTCGCTTGCAAACCAAAGTATAGCATATATCATCATCGAAATTTCAGCAAGATCAGTTTTTGTTGCAAGCATAGCAGCACCCTTCAATTTAATTCCCTCAACCTTAGAATTAGGCGCCGACTTATCTGTTTTAGGTGGGTAAATAGAATTAGCAACTTGCTGATTTTCAGATTTAGCATCATGCAAACTAGCGTAGCGTTCTTTTTCAGCTTGTACAATTTCAGCGGGGTCATAGGAACCAAAGTAATTTTTTTTCCTTTATGCATAAAAGTGTAAGTATTACTTCTACCATGGTGCATAGCATCATTATCAAATTCCCAAGGACGACCCAATAAAAGTGAACAAGCTTCCATAGGTACCACATCACAATCAGCATAATCAGTATAGGAACCAATGGAAAAAGAAACTCGCAAGTTTGTGTTACCTTAACTTTGCCCGCATCATTAAACCACTTTGTAGGTTATAGGGATGGGGGTGTTGGCGAGTGGCCAAGCCTAGCTTCTTGACCAAATCTGAACTCACCAAATTTTGACAACTACCTCCATCAATGATGACACGTGCTCGCCGATTGTTGTTGATGACGAAGAACAGTTGGAACAAGTTGTGGCGTTGCAGCTTCTCCGGTTGTTGTACCTTTGTGCTAAGCGCCATTGCACAATGACGCTCTGTAGGTGGTCGTGTCATCGGCACCCAAAACTTCATTGTCCACCTCCACGGCCGGATCTTCTTCATCCTCTTCCTCAATGTCGAGGCGCCGATGTACCCATAAATGCAGTAGCAATGTATGCCCGCCGACTAGGGCAATCCTTCCGCACATGACCGAATCCTTGGCAGCGGTGGCATGAATGCTAGGAGTGCGCCCTGTTGAAGCAACGGAGGATGCACTCTTTGAAGGTTCCTGCAAAGAATTTTTACCTGAACCGGATGTCCGCGAAGTAGGTGTCTGTCTGTTCGTTGGTAGAGGCGCCCGAAAAGAGGATGCCTTGGGAAGGCCCAAAGAGGACGCCATGCGTGGAGTGTACGAGGTGCCAACCTTGCCTTTGCCCTGCTTATTACGTCCCCTGCAACTCCTTCTCTGCAAGCAAGCATAGCAAACTGAAACAACTGGTTGACAAGTGTTAAAATCCTTATAATCAACTATGTTCTGAATTTCCTCCTCAATCCCGAATAAAAACGAACAATAGAATCCTCGTTTCCCTCTACTATACTACAACGCATCAATCCTTTTCTGAAGCTCACCATAGTAATCCCGCACAGATTTATCTCCCCTGTTCTAAGCGCATCAATTTCTTACGTAGATCCCTATGATATGATGGCGGCACAAATCTATCACGCATAGCAACCTTAAGCTCTTCCCAAGTTCTAGGTTGGCGGTTATCTCGCAACTAAACCTGCCCACCAAATGATAGCAAAATCTTTAAATTCACTAGTGGCTTGTCTAATTCTATGTTGCTCGGGCACAAGGTGGGCACTAAATTTTTGCTCTCTTGTCATCTCCCAATCAAGGTATCCCTCGGCATCATAATGTCCCGAAAAAAAGAAGGTATGGTAAATTTGACCTTAGCATAAGGATCATCGGGGAGCATGAGCACGATTACCTCGATGGCGGTTGCCACCCATACCTGTGGTGTTGTTGCGAAGACGCCGACGTAACCTATTTTCCCTTGTCGCCGCTTGATCAACATTACCATTGGTGTCATAGATCTCATCACCGGCGCCGCTGCTGCCCCATTATCTTCTTCAGGCGGTGGCTGAACTTCTAAGGCAGCTACCCCCTGCTTGGTCGTGTGTGGACAATCGTTTTTCCAATCTCTCAAGTGTGTTGCCGATCTTGAGTTCAATGAGCGCAGCGATTCACAGCCTTTGTGACTGCCTCGTTCATTTCCTTCCGAGCATTACTTACGCTAGATTGTAGTTGCTCTTGGTCGACACACTCGAGAACTCTTTGGGAGAACTAGCGTCGTCATCACCTGCCATTGTAGACACAAAACACAAGCAACAAACGGTGAAGGTTATCCCTAAAAGTTCTACTAGGAACGGTGGAGTGGTGTCTCTCAGGATCAGCAAACTACTTACTTCTTACCAAGCTCTCACAAATGTTCTTACCAGCAAGACAAAGGACACCAGGAAGTCGTAGACCACGATTGCGGGAATGTCAAACCTGTGTCTTTGTCTAGAAGAATGTGGAGCTTGGAAGGCACACAAAGAGACAGATAGTATATCCGGAACACAAGTCGAGACAGATAGTAATTTGAATTATAGTCCACAAGTGTTCGTTCTTGTTGCCGGCCTAAAATGCTCCAAGTTCTAGATGTGTGTGACCAAATAAGATGAAAAAAAAAAAAAATATGATGGATAGCAAAAGCACTAGAAACAAGGCACAACACCGACAACCGAGCTCGGATTTTTCCTTTTCCTGAATTTTCCCGGATTTTTGCAAAAGGCACTAGTAGAAATCAAACTTTTTATTTTTTCACTATTTTTTTATATTTTTCTCTGAACAAGGATCACAAAAGATGCAACCACAAAAATTGGCACCTACAACTGAGGTGGGATGTGGTCTCTGAGAAATTCAAAGACGTTCTCTCCGAAAAGCGTGCGTAAACCTTGATAATTTTTTTTTCTTTATTTTCCTGAATTTTTTTTGGCAATTTTAACGAAACCAAACAGGCCGTAGGCAGTTTGGGTCACCTCAGAATAGTGTCAAGAATCTGCTCAATTTTTTTCAGATTTTTTCGATAACCGAGCGAAAAGTTATGCCTGTTTTAAGGAAGGTACCTCAAGTTATGTTATCCGAAAGGCACAACACGGCGGCGGCAGTTAGGGCAAAGCGTCCCTAAACTCCAACACCGATCACAGGTATTCGCCAGATGATGTAAGGAGAGCTGCGATGCAGGCGAAATAACAGCGGCTGGCAACCTATCTAGGGTTAGCGCGGGCGAGAGATCACACAAGGCGGCTAGCGGGGGCAAGTCGAGTAATGTGGTGGCTTCGACTTGTGTTTGGGGATGGTGGATAGGGTAGATACGATTAACAAAAACTCACACAATTGACTCTAGCACGACCTAACCAGCAACAAGACCTCGACCGGGACACAAAGTCAACACGACGTACTCGAAAACCGAAATATGCAAAGGCTATGGCGCTGGGAAGGTTATAGGACATGAAAATAATATGGCAAAGTGGACTATAGGGACGAAGGCGAAACACTCAAAACTAAGGTGGGATATGAACGACGGTATACCTGAAGCTCGATTACCACTTGATGTGAACAAGGGTTCCCGATCTTCCGAAAGGTTCTGGTAACTCGATTTGGCGAAAAACGAGACACAAGTCGATCCGGCTTCGAACAAAGACGATCCGAAACCCCGCAATCGCAGTACCACGTCTTCTTCGGTTATCAACCGGCGTTGCACGGTTGACCTCGCCAAGAAGGCTAATCCTTGCCTGCGAATCGAAGAACACAAGCAAGAACAAAGAAGAAAACAACCAATTTGCAAATGAATGATTAAGCTCACGAGTTGGGGTCTCACAAACCGATGAAACGGGCGAAACTGTTCTTGACAGATTAATCTAAGCAAAACCCCAACCCTAACTTGGGCGGCGGCTACTGTTTATAAAGAGTCTAAGGTCGTGCAAGACCCCCCTGGACGCACCCCTAATGGGTTCCAACTCGATACAAGGCCCAAAGACCAAAATACGACGTCGCAGCGTCAGGACAGATTCTGGACGTCAAATTGTTTGGACGATTCCCGATGACTCCGGATGAATTTGGGCCTCCAACAAGACTCATTGGAAAGGTCTTTTCGTTATCTTTCTTTAGAGTCTAAGAACGTCCAATTCGAGTCCGGATGCATCCTGGGCGTCCAATTTAGTACAGACTGCTCCTGGACTCCGAGACGGATTCGAAGTCGACTTGGTCTGGGCCTCCACCTTGACTTGAGCGCCCTTGCTGGTCCTTCACGCCTCCAAGCCCTCCTCTATGTATCTCCCGGTCCTCTCCATGATTCCTAATCATAATATAATCATTAGGTAGCAATCTATTCTCTAAATCATATAAAGAGTTACTTAGGAACGAGCTCACCTGTAAATTTAATTGTCGCGCGCGAGCTCTTGTGATTGGACCTTGAATGTTCAGCGGAGGATCATTGAGTGTATCCGAAGGAGTGATGTCCTCATCACCCTATGTGAGAGAGTACCTGTGGCGGGTACATGTGATGTGAGTAGATTCCGGGGAGGAGTGTCTTTGTGGGACGAATCCCCGAAATGGAGGTGCCGTCGAGGCACGGGCGCTGAGCCCCTTGTGAAGATATCCTGTCCAGTCCTTCTAAGGACTGGTTTGGCGTTCGTCCGGTTCACAGGACCTTTTCGTGCACACCACTCGTCTCTGAATGGGCGGGGTCCGACTTGACGACTAGCTGGCCCCCTGCTGCTACTACTAGGTTGATAGGTGATAGTGTAGGGAGGAATGGGTGCCGAGACCCACACCCTCCCGAGACAGCGTGGTATCCATCGGGATCCGGTACCACGCCTCACGCCTCGGCGTGCCGGTGGATCTCCGGGGTGCCCCAGAGCTGAGTGGTAGAGTGGCATCGGGCCGATTAGGGCGGCAGCTTGGTATCAGCCCTAGACGAGGCATCGTCGATGATGGTGATCTTGTGGTTCGGTGTACAAGCTCTGCAGAGTTACTAAATCTATACGTATAGCCGTGTCCCCGGTATGGACATTCTGTGAGTACCACACGTTCGTTATAGTGAGTGGAGTCCTTTTCTCTTCTCCCCCCGGGTGTTGTTGGATTCCGGCTTAGGCCGTTGAGGCAAGGAGGAGCGGGGAGTCTTCCTTGCCGACCGTGAGTGAGAGTGTGGTGAGATGTGTGGACATGGATATGGATATGGATGGGATGGATGGATGTGTGGATGAGATGGGTTAAAACTTGATGATCTATATTATATTTTACTTTATGGCGGCATAGGAAAACTACAGACCAAATATAGGCCTTTTTTTCTCTACCGTTGCATTCCACTTTCCACATAGCAAAGCAAAGCATAGGGTGGGAGCCCGTGGCCAGTACAAATCGTACTGATAGAGTTGAGCAGGTTTGGTACCCGAGGAGGTCTACGACGATAATGGAGCTGGAAGAATTAGGTGGTCTCGTTCCTACACTCAAGTTTGGTTAAGAAGATCAAGTCTACGCCGCTGATACTCCACCTCGACTCTGATGATTCTCCGTGAAGGAGGAGCCTTCACCCGCTTGACGCTACGTCTACTCTGATGTTAATCCGTGTGTGTTTATCGCTAGGATACGATGTACTTAGGCGTGTTACAACTGTTATAATACTCTGTAATTTGTATCTTCCGCGATGTATGAACTATGGTATCAACTGTATTCGATGTACTCTGTGGATTTCCCTTCGAGGAAATCACGGGTCGTTTCAACTACCACACGACCCGGCACGTCAGGGTGCCTCCGTAGGTACGCAATATATCTAGACACCACGTCTACATAATTTGCACCACATAACTCACTCAAGTACTGAATTAGGCGCTTTATGATCATACGACAATAATTATCATCAATCACAACAATATCGAATATGCAACTAGAATAAACTAAGAACTGAATAAGTAGCAATATAATAAAGTAGAGCAAAGTCATAATGAGATACAAGATAAAATTACCGATCTCTAGACGAACAGATCTGGAATCCCGAGTGTAGCGCCCAACTCTACTTGAACCTTGCTAGACGCCTAAACTAAGAACTTAAATAACTAGAGCTCTACTTCTAATCTCTGGAAACCCTAACTTCTGTCTACTCTTGACAAATGAAGCAGGAGGAATGAATTGGTTCCCTTCTAAAGGGGGTCTGCCTCTTTATTTATAGCCCGGTGGGATGAACGCGCGCCGTAGGATCAAACTGACTTAACCAAGGGCCGAGATGCATCGTGGGAGGCGGTGGAGGAAGCGTCCAGAAGGGGAGGCGAAACCCTACCATAGGGGGCCGGGCGGCGCCATGGTGGGGCTGGCCGGCCCCACCTGGTGACTGCTGCAGGTCCCGCTGCTTCAGGTGTCTTCTAGATCCTTCCCGGTCCAGATGGCGATGTTTTCCGTCGCGGTTAAGTTTCGTGGTGAATATGCACTCTAATCCCTCTTTTAAGCTTTTCTGAATAATTTCCTGGAAAACAGACAATTCACCAAAACTTGTCGAATTTGTCAGTAATAACCACTATGTTTCTATTATTGGTTCCTTCCAAGTGATAGTTGACGGTATAAAATGTGTACTTAATGACCATCAACAGGCAGCATGGCGGGGTAATCCTCCAGGGACTCGCTGGTGAGGAAGCTGACGACGTCGGTCAGGTCGGTGCCGGTGTGTGCCTCCGCCATCGCCCGGCGACGATCGTGTGCCGGCCGGACCGCGCGCACCATCGAGGCGTTGACCTTGCACTGCGCCATCTCGAGGCGCTCACGGACGTCGCCGGCGGGGCATGGACGAGGTCAGCGAGGGCCGTCCCGGCAACCGCCATGGCCTCCATCTCCGCCAGGGACTCTGTGGGAACGCAGAGAAAGACATCAGGTTTAGGGAATGTGGAAAAACACGAGACAAAAAACGACTGAAAAGACCCTCACCGGCACAATGGTGGTCCGCCTCCTCCCGATGGTGGCGGATGGTGCGGTTCTCCTCCTCGAGCACCTCCGCCACCACCTGGAGGGTGGCGAGACGCTCGTGAACCTCCTCGAGTAGAAGCGGTGGGGCGGATGGCTCCACCGCCGCCGGAGGAGCAGACGGCCCGGTCACCGCCGGAGAAGAGGCGGGAACATAACCCACGAGGTAATCCGGCAGGTGCGGAGCAACCGGCCTCCGGCGCTCCCCGACTGCGCACGTTGCGGGCCGGCAATGCTACCGACTCCTCGGTCCGATCCCTCCTCGCCGGGCACCCCTCTCCATAGCAGCAGCAGAGCAGAGAAAAGGCAGGAGAAAAGAGGAGTGAGAGCAGGAAGGCAGAGCGAAATAGCAAGGGCGGAGGCGAGGAGAGGTCCAGCACCACAACCCCTTTTATAGGGGCCGTGGAGACCCTAAGGATCGCTGCGACCGAGCGGCGGGAAAGACCCCTCACCTTCCTGCCCGGTGCCTCGCCCTCTAGCCACCTACCGCATTAACTCCGGCACTGGGCCCAAGGCAGCGGCGCTGTGAACGCGCCTCCCCTGGATAAGTCCCGGCGCGAGCTCCGAAGCTCGGCGGATCGACGCAACCCATCGGTTGCCCGACGGTCCAGAGGCGTCATTATTGCTGAGAACGAACCGTCCAGCAATGTGTCCGAAACCGATGGACCCCATTACCCTAAAGCGAACGCTTCAGTCTCTGCGGACGTGGCCCACATCCCCAGAGACTCGGGGGCTACACCCGGAGGGTGCGCTCGCGCGCACCCACCGGAGAAGTCGAAACGACCCCTCAATGACAAGTCCCTGCAGGCGTGGGCCCACATCTGCAAGGACTCGAGGGCTACTATTGGGGGCCAAACAACGGGCCTGTTGGGCCCCCGGCTAAATAGAATTAAGTAAATTGCCAATAAGAGCTCATGTCCATTCCAGCAAAGGCCGGACCTGGTGGGCTGGCGCCCCGATGGGCCACGGAGGAACCAGCAGGACTGCGACAAAAGCCCCACAGGCGAACCACACCGGGCAGCCTCTGGAGCGAGGGCACGACCCCAGGGTGCGCGGCTCGCATGACCCCTGTGGGACAAGAAGACTCCCGGGGTTGCGACACAGGAGGCCGTGAATCGCACGACCCTCCGCGGGCACCTTCATGAAGAAGCAACCGAGGCTTGCGCCCCATGCGTGAGCTACGACCTCGCGGCCCGCACGACCGGTCAAACCGCATCCTCTCCGTCTGCGCCCCGTGCAGGGCATGGGCAAGGAGCATCTTGACCGCACTATGCGTGAGTGCAGGGCGTGGACGCCGGTCCTCGACGGCACTGTTAGCCAGAGTAGGGTGTGGTCCGGTGTTTGACCGCACTGTTAACCAAGGGCAGGGCACGACTCGGTATCTAATCACCCTGATGGCTTGACAGCCCCGACGATCCGTCCGTCACGACCCACTCCCGTGCCGTACGACGTTATTAACTCCAGAACAATACAATAAGCGCTCTAATCGACTGTTCAACCTCTTCGTCCACTGTAAGGGCATGGGCAGGCACTCCGGCGATGCGACTGCACCGGCGACCGCTTCTGATCAGCGCGTGCGACGCAAGGAAGAAGAGCGCCCCGACCCCAGGAAGGCAGACGAGTCACTCCACCATTGTCCTTTTTCTTTCTTTTTCTACACGGCACGTCCATACTTTCTCCATGAAATATGTAAGGCCGTTCCCTCCCTTCATCTATAAAAGGGAGGGCGAGCCATTCTACAAGGATATAGCCTACACCACACCAAAAAACATCGCACGTATCACTACATACGCCACGATATTGACACCACGCTCAATCAGAGACTTGGGAGCCCCTCCCTCTCTCGAACCGTTTGTAACCCCTACTATGAACCGCCGCTAAGTAACACGACTACCTCGAACTGGACGTAGGGCCTCTCGCCCGAACTAGTATATCTCTCCGTGTCCTCTTAGCGAACCATCCGGAAATAAATGCACATCTATAAATTTACTAGTTGGTGCTTTCACGAAACGCCAACACTTCTCTCCTACACACCATTCAGTACCACGTGCCCATGGGGCACCCGAAGCCTGTCTTCAGCAGTTCCGCTGCAGTCGCTAGAGAGAGGGGCGAGCGTGTCAGCTGGCCAGTCACTGCCTCTGCTGCTGGCTCACGCCATCACACGTTGGCATTCTGTCCTCGAGCTAGCATGACGAACCACCTGTGGCTGCCCATGTGTTGGATCCACATCGGCAGCGAGCATGCCAGCGGTCACTCGCACCTCCCACGCCTACCCATGCCTCCTGCCTTCTTCTTCCCTCTCTCTCTTGAAACCCTCTCTCTGAAGCACTCGGCCGAGTGGCCGTGGCGTGCTTTTTGGGCCAGCCTGGCCTGAATAGTGGCACGATGGGCCGTGCCTGGAGGCCAGGCATGGAGCCCTCTTTAGCACGGCCTGGGTGGCACAACGTGCCGAGCTGGCCCAACCCCCATCGGACATCTACACTTTCCACTGCAGCCGTGCATACAACAAAGTTCCCAACTAGATATTGCAAAATTTCTGCAAGGCATAGTAGAGTTCCATCGATGCAATTATTGATTGAGTGTAACCCTTTGAATTAATTTGCACGGCCGATTAATAATCCCTCTAAATTTTAGTAAAAATCGCCCGGAGAGGAGCCTGCCTCCGCAGCGGGTGGGAGTTGGCGGGGGTGTGCACCGGGGCAGTTGTTCCAACATTCTTTCTTGTTGAAGTAGCAAGGGTCGTCCTGCAGCAGTGCACAGCAGTAGCAGGTTTTCAAGTGAGATGTGCACCGTGATCTAGTGCATGGTGGTCCAACGTGAATCGTGCTTCTCTCGGTTATCTCTTTGCCCTCCGGACGCAGCCACCGGTGACCGCCGCCTGTCGATCTCTCTGCCGTGACATCACCTTCTTCGCCTACGAGGATTCAGTGCACGCTACATCACATCATAGCACCCGAACTTCTCTTATATATAGGATTAGAGACTACATATAGGAAGAATGTGTACATGACTTACACCCTGCGGGGAAAAGGAAGCATGCCAAGAACACGGCGAGGAGAATTACCGACACCTTGGCATCCATCTGGCCTGATTTTTTTTTAGTAGTTTTTGCTTATATAGCCAAATATGCTGGAGCCGTAGGCAATTTATAGATCTGCGAGACGGTTCAAGCTACATGCTGAACGGCTACATCAGAATTCCGTAGTAATACTAATAGACTAATACAATTACTCATCATTTGCTGCTTAGACATGAGACCACACAGTATATGGTACACTTTAGGCTCCCTTCACTGATTGTTAAAAGGCCCATTATTTAGGTATAATCAAATATTGCACCACAAATAGAGGATGCGATTATATCCTGCAAAGGCTAGATAGAGTGCCATGCTAAGCAGGGAAGCTGCAGTTGTGAATTGACTTCGATCTAAACTTTTTATTAATTATGATCTACCAATAAGTCGATTGGTGCATGATTTGTGTATCAATTAGGATAGGTGTAATGCTAATTGACATCATTTATTTTTAACAAGTAGTTGTTGTGTTAAATTAACGTTGTTAAGTGTTATTCCCTCTTTCTTAGGATCGAGTTAAAATTTGACCTAAGTTAAACTGTATAAAGTTTGACAAAATTTAATGAGAAGTTTTAACATCTACCAATTACATATGTAAACTATAAAAATATATTTCATAATGTATCGATTGAGACTAATTTGATGTTGACATGTGGTAAATAGTATTCCTCTTTTATTACATACTTCAAACACGAGAACAGAGAGTATATTTTCAGAGCCAAGATTTTTTTTGAGAAAACCCAAAAACCAAAAAATAATAATATTTTGACTAAATGAACTCAAATGACAAAGTTACAACTATAAAGTTTTAATTCTTGTCAAGCACTACAACTTTGGTATATGATGTGTCTCTATCCAAGATTCTTAATTCAAAAATCTGATATGTGAATCTAAAATGAATATTTGAGACACAAAAAAACTTCAAGTAACAACGTATCAACAATAAACATGTAGATCACTTGGGTCACTATAACTTGGGTATTAACGATATTAATATTCAAGGTAGCTTAGAAATTCTAAACTCTAAATTCTCAAAATCTATGAACTTAAAGCACATATTTGGGACTCTAAACGACTTTTTAATAAGTAATAACTTCAACATAATTTTACATAGTCGTAGATTGTATTGAGAACATCTAAGGTTGTTGAAAATTTTAATTTTCAAATTTTAAAGTAAGTAATATTTCATGACTATAGAAAGTTTTAGGGCTTGTTTGGATCCAATGAACTAACCACTAGTTTAATTAGTTGGGTTTTGTGGACTAGTGAACTAGTACTAGTTGAGCTTTGGATTAGTCATTAGTTTACCCACTAGTTCACCTACTAGTTCACTTGTTTGGATCTTTATGGACTAATTGTTAGTCAACTAGTTACTAGTTCATAGGATCCAAACAGAGCCTTAGATAAAAAATTTCAAGTTATACATCACATCATCAGCTATAATTTTGATTGAAATTTAAATATGTACGACACTATAAGAGTTGACGGTGTTATTTTGTACAAGTATGCAATGTCTCTTTTTCACACTCATCATCCATTCCCAGCACTCATGCTCGTCGCCTGCACCGTGGGCTTCGTTCTCTAGTGGCACCGCGTGCTCATGCTCCTCGGTCGCCATCTTCCTTCTCGTCGTGGGTACCACAGTCCTGCAGAAGATGTTCATGAAGGGCTTCTCGGGCACTTGGTGACCGCACACACCAGGGCCACCCAGATCACACAGGCGAGGGCGTAGCCACTAGTACACAAAAGCTTTGCACTAGTGGTTGGAAACATATTTCTATTGACGTTTTTTCAAACCGCTAGTATGAGAGGTCAGTGAAAATGAGCCATTTTCACTGGCGGTTGTTTGAGAACCGCTAGTAGAAATAGGATTTCTAGATGCAGTTCTCTTATGGAACTACCAGTAGAAATTGTTGTCCAGAATTCATGTTCTTGACTCCAAAAAATAGCAAAAAAGGCAAAAAAATTGAAACCTAGAGAGGCATCCGCCCATCCGTCTCCCGTTGAAGTCACAAGTCGTGCAATTTTTCGCATAAAATTGCGCGCTATGCGGCTGGTGGGATTCAAACCCGCCTCGCCCTTGCACGATCTCTCCTTTACCACTACACCACACACTCACTTGTATCTAGATCTCATTTTTATTCCCCACATATTATACAAACCCGATAGTAAATTGAATATTTGAGGGTCCAAATAAATTCAAATGAAAAAGTGGTGAACTATAAAGTTTCATAACTCTTTGAGATCTATAACATTTATTCAGAGTGTTCTCCATCCAAGGCTTTTTAAAAAAAATTTAAGTTTCAAATTTCAAATTTCGGAGATAATTATCCTTAACTAGATGCATTCAAATAAAAAAGTTTTCAACTAAAAGGTTTCATAACTTTTCAAGATCTATAATTTTCATGTAAAGCATTTTTCTATTTTAGTCATTTAAAAAATTTAAATTTTAAAATTTAGAGGCATTTCTACTAGCGGTCCTCTTAAGAAACCACCAGTAGAAATCCATTTCTACTAGCGGTTCTCTTAGGGAACTGCCAGTAGAAATAGGTGCTATTTCTCTTGGCGGTTTCTTAAGAGAACCACCAAGAAAATGGGTGCTATTTCGACTGGTGGTTCCTTAAGAGGATCACCAGGCGGTTCTTGATTTGGTCCCACCATTTGATTTCCACTGACATCCGTTAATTAAAACCGCCAATAAAAATAAATCCATAGTGTCAAGAAAATCATTTTTGTACTAGTGAGCCACCCTACGCACCATGGCGGTGAAAATTCAACACCGAGCGCATGATCTCGCAAGCACTAGTAGACAAAGGACTTTCGAAACAAGGCTTCAGTCCCGGTCTTTTTTAGGCACGGGAATATAACACGATTTAGTTCTGGTTGGTGTCTCCAACCAGGATTAAGTCCCCTGTCCAACAGCTTTTGGCGCAACCAATGCAGGCGTGGCATAGGCGGGGGACAGGTGGGGGACTTTTAGTCCCGGTTGGTACGGTTTATCCCGGTTGGTAACTCCAACCGGGACTAGGTCTTGGACCTATAGTCCGGGTTATGATAACAAACCAGGACTATATCTCCCACTATAAATAGCTGGCTCTTCTACTCCCACCCCCCCGAAGGAGACACATTTGGGGGAGCAAGTTCTTCACCGTCAACCTCATCTCTTCTTCAAAAGGTTAGCAACTTCATCTTCAAATCTTTTAATGATGGATTTGTAGCTTTGAAATAAGAGTGGTGCATTTATAGGCATCAAATTTTTATTTATGTACTCAAGTTTTTGCTCTTTTATAGGCATGTTTCTCTAATATATTTTTGATATATATTTGAGTGTCTTACACATTTCTAATACATTGCATGGTATATTTATAATACAAATATGTGGTTTTTCAGATTTGGAATAAGAATGGTGGATTTATTAGGTTTTTGTGATATGTTGATACGGTTGTATATATTTTTATATGATTTGTCCTCCAATGTACATCATTTCTCTAATATTTATTTTTATTTGTGATACATCAAGTTCTTGCTCTTTTTATATGGGGTGTTTTCTCTAATATATTTACAAGTATTTTTCAGGGTTTTTTCCAGGTATGATGAATTGCGACGGGCTTCCTTCCACTCCAATATCGATCTGTTGTACTTTTCTTGCATTTGTATCCATAAAATTGGGCTCTTTGAGGGAGAAAGCCCTTCACATACAGATTTTAGCGTGCTTAGTTAGTAATGATGCTCACAACTGGTACTAGAAGAGTGTTTTTCAAGACTATGCTACTCCAGATATTGCGGAAGTTGAGCGAGGGGTTCATGCAACGAGACTATGCTATTGTGTGTGCTCTGGATAGGCTGCGGACTTAGTCGTGCAGTCAACCATGAACGTTCTCGTTGCTCACTCGACCGCCCATCATCTTGGAATAGGCATAGTTTGTCTCATCCACCTCTGGCATTCTTTGCCACCTATGTACACTTTGATGATTAAGGTCTTTGTTACCTTATATGTAATTTTGTTTTAATGTGTTTGTACACTTTGA
Source organism: Chrysopogon serrulatus (assembly GCA_015844335.1). NCBI lineage: Eukaryota > Viridiplantae > Streptophyta > Magnoliopsida > Poales > Poaceae > Chrysopogon > Chrysopogon serrulatus. The sequence continues at coordinate 645,505 of JADLZL010001331.1, forward strand.
TGATGGGCTTTGTACACTTTGACGCACCTGTTCTTTGATTGTTCAAGTTCTGTTTTGCTAGATGGTTTGCAATCGGCATTGTCTGCAATGATGATATCCCAGTTCAGCAGAAAATTATTCTGGCCAAAAGCAATTTCCCTTATCCTTTCTTCATGGAAATGTGTTAGGAACTTATTCTGGTAAAAGCACTTTAAACACAATCAAATGGATATTAGTAACTTAATTATAAAACTTATTTGTTTAAGATGTTGTCTTCAAAATAGTTTAAACACTTTGATTGAAACATTATATCATATGAATATTAGTAACTTAATTATAAGAATTATTTGTTTAAGAAATTGACCTAGAATATTCTTTTAACAAAATAAAACATGAAATTTTGAACAAAGAATACAATGAGCATTACAATATTTTGTTAAGAAGACATCACTGAAAATGTTGAATTTGAGGTTGCATTTGGAAGCGCGGCAAATGAAATGGTGGGTCACTGGAAATTTGGAAGTGCGCCAAAATTGACCTTTAATCCAAGGTTGGGCTCCTACCTAGGATTAAAGGTGGGACATTTATCATGGTTGCAGGCCCAACCCAGGATTAAAAAGTCCGTTTATCCCGATTGGAGGCCCAACCTAGGATTAAAAGGGCATCCTTCTGTGTTATCGACCCCTCCCCCAGTCTTCTTCCCCCACCACCCTAGCTAGTCTCCTTTCTCCTCGCCGCCACCACAACCCGTGTCGCCGCTACCTGGCACCGCATCATCGACACCCTCCACTCCACTAGGGCCCCAACGCCGAATCTGCCCCAGCATCGCATCCTCGACGCCCTCAACTCTGCCCGGGTTCCACGACGCCCCCAAGTCCTGCCCCCCCCCCCGCCACCGCCACCCCATCCTGCCCGCTCCGCCCGCTCCCCATCCTGCCCGGTCCACCGCCACCCCATCCTACCGGCTCTACCGGCTCCCCCATCTAGGGCACCGATGCCGACTCCGCCCGGCACCGCCGGGACTCCAACGCCCTCAACTCCACAGGACCCCGACGCCCTCAACACCGCACCCCCGACGCCCACTGCACCGGCTCCCCATCTTGGACCTTGACGCCCTCGACGCCGCGCCCCGACGCCTCTTCCGCTGCCTTCCCATCTGGGACCCCAACACCCTCGATGCCGTACCCCCACTGCCCCCTCCGCCGCCTCCCCATCTGGGACCCTGACACCCTCGATGCCGCACCCCAACGCCCTCGACTCCTGCCCTGGTGTTGATATCTATTAACACCCACTGAATAATCCGCAAGCGCACGGATACCATTGTAGCTTTATTCCAGAAGTATTCCATGTTTTGTCCTCGGGGAAATGTGTGAGATCAAGTAGGTCTAACTTGACTAGGGGTGACAATAAGGTGAGGTAGAGACTAGATAAAGATAGAACTAAGGTAGAACTAGGGTGACAATTAATGTGGTTGAGAGTAGCAATCAAGGTTGATGATAATAGGAGAGTAGAGAGGATAACTATGGTTCTCTTCTTATAACTTGGACAAGCCTATGTCTTCTATTGCTAACTGGGACATTACATAAGGAGAGAGACCAAAGGATGTTGATCTCCTTAGCAACCACGTCCTACTTGGCCTACAGACGGGAGGTGGACTATAGGACTGTCACTCCTACGATCTACCATGGAATATAGGGTGCATCCATGATTATCCTAAACCTAAGCACCATGCTTACACCTACGATAACACTCTACTCCCTCTAGAACAAGAATAAAGCACTCAAAGGGAGTTGTGATCTAGATAAACAATATAGGCATAGAACTTAGTTGTATCAGAAGTTGAGACATCCTAGGAGCAAGCTCAAGTAGAGCTTGATCCCACCAAGGTACAAGCCATAGAGAGGGCACCGACAGGCCAGCACCTTCTCCAAACTCTTCCCTCACTCTCCATCTCATAATTATCTAAAAGACTAGATCTTAGAGAGGACTAATCTTCTCTTGATGGTTGGTTCTCCAAAGGTTGTCCATTCGAGGGACACCTCTTGATTAGGGTTTCAGAGAATAGCAAATGAATGATTGCCCCCTCCCGGGAGGTCCTGCCCTTCTTTTATAGCCCAGTGAGAGAATGTAAGCCCTTGGATCAAACTGACTTTGGTGGACGGTTGAGATTGAAACCCTAAGACGGTGGAGCACGTGGGTTGAAATGGGCCTCGATTGGACACTGTAGCAGACCGGCCGATCCCCCTCTGGGCCCGTTTGCGGTCCTCTTCAGCATGGTGTCTTCTTGTGTCATTTGAAATCTTCTAGTGCAGCCCCCGTTCTGGAATTGATATCTTTTCATATGGAACTCCAAAAAAGGTAAATGATATGTCTGTTTCAATTGTCTCAACGGGCTCTTCGTAATGGTGCATTCCAATTCATCATTTGAGGTGCTTGTCATATTGGTCCTTTTTGATAGCTTTTTCGATATGTACCTGTAGAAACATGGATTCACCAAAACTCGTGGAATTCCATTAGTGTAACCCTAAGTCTACATTGGTGATCGTAAAGGTGCCTCTTTCAGGAGTTAGTTGACGGGTCAATTTGGTAGTTAACAGCCATCAACAGCACCCCCACACTTTCCATTCGCTAGTCCCTTAGCAAAGCTGAACTTAGAAAGGCTATCAATAGATATGTATAAGTTCAAGCATTGTAACCATATCGATGTAACTCCTCGGAAGTATACCTGCATTCAGACAAAAATTTTCCTCCAAGCTTAAGCAATAACTGAGTTGACCTTTATATTTACTCATGTTACCTTTAACTATGGGGCTTATCAGCTCTTACTTGGGTCTTGAGCAATCGAAAGATAGAAAGATCTAGCCAAGCACTGTCTTAAGCTCTTTGTTCAACTATCATTCTGGAGTTTTTAGAAGTTTTCAAATAAAACTCAGAGTTCCCCATGTATGACATTCTCAAATCTCTCAATATATGTGGTATTTGTGGATTCTCACCAAGGCAATAATGATGTTATGCCTTTTGTTTCTTCCTACAACTAAAGCTTATGTGGAGCTCATAGATGAGGAGAAAACTTGAAAAAGCATACTTGCTGTTGGCGGTAATTACCGACATACTTTAACCACCAACTATTATCCAAAAAAGGGAGAATTAACATAGATATATTCACATATACCTTTACTATTGACCTATTTCCACTTGTATTAGAGAATTATTGATTTACAGAAAACATACAAGAAATAGAGGAAAAGGTCACAAGAATGCACCTTCCAGCAAGGCGTATTTCACACAATAAAGCAAAGTCCAAAGCCAAGAAGCTCAAATGGGCCAACAACCCACGGAAGAGGAGCCAGGGGCACCAAGGAGCAAGTGGGCCAAGGCTGGGCCCAAGGGGACCCACCCTGGTGCGGCCGCAACAAGCCACACCCCCAAGGTGGCTGGCCCAGCCCAATCTTCTCTAGCGGTTTCCTGAGGCGGTGTAGAGGTTGGTTCAGCTGGTCATTAATGCCCCTCGTCCCTGGAACCAACCTCAAGCCCATATAAAAGAAGGAGGAGACCCCTCATTTCACACACAACACACTACACCTCTCACTTGTACTCTCAAGTGTACCTCTCCACTTTTCTCTTTATCCTTAGTAGTAGTAGAGGAGCAAGGCTCAACATGTAAAAGGAGGAGACATCTTGGCTACTTTTGATATGAATACTATTCTTTCCATTATGCTCTTCTTCTCTTTTTATCAATATAGCAATGTTCTAGAATTAGAGTCTAGTTCTTACACTATGATCTTATTGTGTAGACTAGGTAGTAGTTTGTATGATAGGATCATAGAACATAGAACTTCTAGTTCATATGCCTTGTTCATGATATGCTTGCTAGTTCTTAGCATATACAGCTCTGTTCTTAACCGTTCATACACTTAGATGATTAAGAATAGAGTTGTGGGAGGGATGCTGGTTCATCACACAACATCCAAGTTCTTTAATTGTTCATCCGTAGGGTGAGAGACCTGGGGGGCTTGGGTAGCTATTTTATATGCGAGCATGGTGCTCGGGTATAGGGTAGCCGGTGATTGCACTTCATAGTCCATGGATGAGGGGGTAGGCGGCAGGTGGTGACAGCCCTGTCCATCCCTTGTAATCCCCCATGTTCGGCTATGGTGTAGGAGTCTAAATTACCACCCGTCTCGCTGGCAGACCAGCGGCTGGTGGTCTTCCGATCCATCGCAACCACAGCTCTATATCTGACTCATATATTTGTATAACTAACCACTATCTAGACATTAGCTGTATTAGGACCATTGCTCCCGTATGATATTCTTTTATTCTTTATTCTTTTATTCTTTATGCTTCATTCATCTTTCCTAATTTGAGAGACATTTATCTGTGTGTGTGTGTCCACTATCATGAAAATCGTATTGTTTACCCCTGTTATGAACATTGGTCTACCTTTCATACAACGTATAGTATTCATGATTATGGTTTCATACTAAAATCTACACTAGCCTTCCTTTGGGAAAATATAATTACGACACCTAGGATTTCTCTGGGTTGAAATGCTACAACGGTAATTCCAAATGCGCTTATGGAGTAACATCCAAAACTGCAAAGATTTACCTGGGACCGTTACCGTTACCTCTTTCTGTAGTTGGGAATATAGTTTTAGTACTAGTGTTAAGGAATGCTGAAAGTGAGCCGTATAGCATCTCCAAGACACTAGCTGCTAATGCTATAATCCTAACATTATTAGGGATATAACTCTCTTGACAGCGGTAAGAATAGGTATGCCACGGTGCCCGTGCCAGGCTATTCTGAAACTATCATCAGAGGTATATCACTAGTAGCTGTAAAGGGAATAACTGATGAGGTGTGCCTCAGTGCCATGGCTGATCTAGTGATATGGTAGCTGAGCTACACCACCCCAAGCATTTCTTACTTATTACCGGGGATAGACTTACCTCTATTCTCAGTAATGATGTTAAGGAATGTCAACCGCATTTCTGGCGTTGTCGCCAGGGGTCTAAACCTGGTGATGCGCTAAGAAATGCCAACAAGCATTTCTAACGCCGTTGCCGGGGAAGGCTAGGAAAGATTTTATATGAAAATATAAACTTGGATAATATACTTGTGTAAAAGTAGCCTTTGTTCATACAGAAGCACCTTTTCTTATTTTTTCCTGTTGTGGATGAAAACAGATAGTGTATGACTGGGTTCGATCTGCCGAAAAACTTCACCAGCAATCCAGAGGCTATCTTGAAAAAGACTCGGTCCCGTACCATTTCTTCTTCAAGTACTCCACCGACAACCGAACCAGTCACTTTCGCACCTGAGATCACCGCTATGGCCGGAAAGTCACTTCGCGAGTACTCTGTCCCTAATGTTGCCAACGTGCCCACTGGGACCGCTGTCAACCTTGGTGATAAGAACTTTGAACTTCGCACCGGTCTCATCACTATGGTGCAGGCAAGCACATTCTGTGGCTTGCCGAGTGAGGACGCCAATGCTCATCTCCAACAGTTCTTGGAGCTGTGTGACACCATCGTCATAAAAGACGTCGCACCGGAGGCCATCCGCCTCCGCCTGTTTCCCTTCTTCCTCACGGGAAAGGCGAAACAGTGGCTCTACAAGGACCGGGAAGCTATTGACACCTGGGCCAAGTGCTCAGCGGTGTTCCTCACGAAGTTCTTCCCCCTGGGTAAAACAACTGCCCTAAGGGAGGAGATCACGTCATTCCAGCAGAGCAGCTTGGAGAACATCCCTGAAGCATGGGACAGGCTGCAAGACTACATTCAAGCCTGCCCACACCATGGGATGGAAGATTGGATGATCCTACAAACCTTCTATGAGGGGTTAATCACCATGCCGAAGGGCCATCTGGATGATGCAGCTGGAGGAGCATTCCTCTCCCTCACCATCACTGGGGCGAAGGCCCTGATCGAGAAAATCCTGTCCAATCAAGGATGGGGGGAGGAAAGGTCCCAGTCACAAAAACAAAAGGGCATGCATACTGTCAAGGAGGCAGATATGCTTGTCGCAAAAATGGACCTACTGCTCAAGAGATTGGACGAAACGAAAAAGATGCCATGAAGAAGGGCTACGTCCAAGCTATAGACTCACACATGACGTGTGAGGTCTGTGATATCGTTGGCCATTCAAGGAATGACTGGCCCGAAACCCGTGAAGAAGCTGCCTACATCAACAACAGCAGCAATGGGTATCGCCAACAAAATAACGGCGGATGGAACAATCAACCGCGCCAACAAGGAGGTAATTCGAACTTCAATTCAAATTATAATTCGAATCAACCTTCCTTGAAAGACTTGGTATTAGGCCAAGCAAAAATAAATAAAAATTTAAACAAAAAGTTATCTTTCAATGATAAAATGTTTGACAATGTAAACACAAAAATAGAAAACCTTTCCTCTGCTAATAAAAATCAACTGAGCTTTAATAAGATGCTAGACACTCAATTAGCTCAGATATCTGCTGCTCTACCATCTAACTATGAAAAGAACAAATTACATATAAACTCTCTTGAGAAAGTAAATGCGGTGACCACGAGGGGTGGTAAGTCCACTCGTGATCCCCCGTACCCCACTAACAAAGCAGCAGAAAAGGCTCAAACACCGCCCGTGGAAGAAGTATCAGAAGAAGACCCAGAGGAGACTATCGCAGAAGGGAAAACAGCACCCAAGGATTACATGGATAGATCATACTTGCCCTTTCCCACAAGACAAAAGACAAAAGTTGTGGATGAACAGTTCAAGCGCTTTGTTGAGATGATAGAGAAGATACATGTAAGCGTCCCACTTATGGATGTCTTACACGTGCCCTCCTACGCCAAATACATCAAAGATATCATCCACAACAAGCGACCATTACCCACCACAGAAGTTATCAAGTTAACAGAAGAATGTAGTGCAGCCATACTCTACCACTTACCAGAAAAGAAGAAAGATCTTGGGTGCCCCACAATCACATGCTCTATCGGAACCCAGAAATTTGAGTCAGCCCTCTGTGATCTAGGAGCAAGTGTTAGTGTCATGCCCAAAGATGTCTTCGACAAACTCAACTTCACTCACCTTACACCCACATCAATGCAACTACAGCTAGCAGATTTATCAAGACGCTACCCAGTTGGGATTGCAGAAGACATCCCAGTTAAAATAAGAGGATACTTTATGCCTGTAGACTTTGTAGAGCTAGACATGGAATCAACAAAAGAGTCACCTCTCATCCTAGGACGACCCTTCTTAAGCACTGTAGGGGCACAAATTGATGTTGGAGAGGGAACAATCCACTTCAACGTCAATGGAAATGAAAAAACATTCAACTTCTGACCTAGAGTAGAATAGTGCAAAATGATTAAGATCAAGTATGGGCCAAATCCTCAAGGCATCAAGAAAGTAGAGATCAACCCTCTACCGGTGGGTGGCCTCCCAAAGAGAACCAAGAACAAGGGGAAGCAAGAACAAAAAAATCTCAAGCCAACCCCAATCAAAAACAAAACTAAACCCACATCACCACCAAAGATAGATCAAAAGGTGTGGAAATTCAAGGAAGCTCCAAAGCCACCCGCCACACCAACACCAAAACCTGCCACAACACCACCAAGGAAAACCAAGATGGTGTGGCGACCAAAGGTACCAGCATTCGTGCCTTCTTCTCTGAGCACAAATATTCCATCCACTTCAAGAACCAAAGACAAGGAGAAGAGTCCTGCTCCTCAGACTCAAAATGAAGAGCACTCTACCAAAAGGTAAATTGGTAAGATATCCTCACTAACATATAGGTTTTAAGCCAGCTAGGGAGGACCCCCGAATAAATGAAATACTTCCCTCACTTTTCACTAATAATAATGAGAAGAAAATTAATAATAATAGTAAAAATAAAAATAATAAAGAGAATTCCACTCCAAATATGTAAAATATGCTATGCATAAGTTCCCCCTGTTGAAATGATGAATAGTTGCTCTATTTTATGATTCATCTGTGCCTAGTTTATGACTTAGTTTTCTCCCAAGACTTAAGTTTATTGGTTTTAAAATATTCATTCTAGAAACTTGAAAACTTAGTGGGATGCATAGAGCTTGATCTAGTCTAGGGGTGGTAAGAAGCTTGATTTGGTATGACTAAGAATTTATTACAATCTTACTCGAGAAAAGCTTGAATACCGGAGTCTTAAAAATTATATAAAAACTAGAGTCCTTTGATATGATCTAAAGTAGATTGCTTTGTTATGCACCCATGATCGGAATTCACATACACAATAAAAATCAATTTTTGCTCTCTATGTATTGATTCTCTCTTAAAAGTCAAAAAAAAGAGTGTGGGCTATAAAAATAAAAAGATGACATGCCAAAGAAGCATGAACCAATAAAAGATGCCATACCAAAAGGGTATGAGCCAAAAAAAGAGAGAATAAAACAAGGGGTGCAAAGACACCCGCCCGAGCGAAAAAATGGGTACAAAAAGTACCCGCCAGAGAGATAGCCCCCCACTTCTCAGAAAGACATAAAAGAGATAGTCATGCATAGGAGTTCAAAAAGAAAAAGAAAACAAACTTTCTTTCCAATCAAAGTGTATAGCTCAGTAATTCGCTAGGATCTAATCATTTGACTTTGCTCTTCATACAAAAAAACAAACTCCGAAAGAAGGCAATTCAAAAGAGTAGAATGTATACAAAATCTATGTCTACCTCTCTTGCTAAAATACCAACCTAAAGATAAAGTCATAGCTATAAGCCCCACAGGTGATAAGTAAAAAGGATGAGTATAAAAACCAATTCATTTAGATCAAGGAGGAAAACTTTGTTATAATCCTGGTACTTATGAAACATAATCAGCATTGTAGCAACTCTTGATCAACAACCAAGTTCTTAGCTTTGCTCGAGGATGAGCAAAGGGTAAGCTTGGGGATTTTGTTGGCGGTAATTACCGACATACTTTAACCGCCAACTATTATCCAAAAAAGGGAGAATTAACATAGATATATTCACATATACCTTTACTATTGACATATTTCCACTTGTATTGGAGAATTATTGATTTACAGGAAACATACAAAAAATAAAGGAAAAGGTCACAAGAATGCGCCTTCTGGCAAGGCGTATTTCACACAATAAAGCAAAGTCCAAAGCCAAGAAGCTCAAATGGGCCAACAACCCATGGGAGAGGAGCCCAGGGGCACCAAGAAGCAAGTGGGCCAAGGCTAGGCCCGAGGGGACCCACCCCTTGTGTGGCCGCACCAAGGTGCGGCCGCACCCCCAAGGTGGCCGGCCCAGCCCAATCTTCTCTGGTGATTTCCTGAGGCGGTGTAGAGGTCGGTTCAACTGGTCATTAATGCCCCTCGTCCCTACAACCAACCTCAAGCCCATATAAAAGAAGGAGGAGACCCCCTCATTTCACACACAACACACTACACCTCTCACTTGTACTCTCAAGTGTACCTCTCCACTTTTCTCTTTATCCTTAGTAGTAGTAGAGGAGCAAGGCTCAACTTGTAAGAGGAGGAGACATCTTGGCTACTTTTGGTATGAATACTGTTCTTTCCATTATGCTCTTCTTCTCTTTTTATCAATATAGCAATGTTCTAGAATTAGAGTCTAGTTCTTACACTATGACCTTATTGTGTAGACTAGGTAGTAGTTTGTATGATAGGATCATAGAACATAGAACTTCTAGTTTATATGCCTTGTTCATGATATGCTTGCTAGTTTATAGTGTTCATATCATATTCTTAGCATATAGAGCTCTGTTCTTAACCGTTCATATACTTAGATGATTAAGAATAGAGTTGTGGGAGGGATGGTGGTTCGTCGCGCAACATCCAAGTTCTTTACTTGTTCATTCATAGGGTGAGAGACCTGGGGGGGCCTGGGTAGCTATTTTATATGCGAGCATGGTGCTCAGGTATAGGGTAGCCGGTGATTGCACTTCATAGTCCACGGATGAGGGGGTAGGCGGCAGGTGGTGACAGCCCTGTTCGTCCCTCGTAATCCCCCAATGTTCGGCTATGGTGTAGGAGTCTAAATTATCACCCATCTCACTGGCAGACCAGCGGCCGGTGGTCTTCCGATCCATCGCAACCACAGCACTATATCTGACTCATGTATTTGTATGACTAACCACTATCTAGACATTAGCTGTATTAGGACCATTGCTCCCATAGGATATTCTTTTATTCTTCATTCTTTTATTCTTTATGCTTCATTCATCTTTCCCTATTTGAGAGACATCTATCTGTGTGTGTGTCCACTATCATGAAAATCATATTGTTTACCCCTGTTATGAACATTGGTCTACCTTTCATACAACGTATAGTATTCATGATTATGGTTTCATACTAAAATCTACACTAGCCTTCCTTTGGGAAAATATAAATACGACACCTAGGATTTCTCCGGGTTGAAATGCTACAACGGTAATTTCACGCGCTTGCGGAGTAACATCCAAAACTGCAAAGGTTTGTCGGATCACCGTTACCTCTTTCCTATAGTTGGGAATATAGTTTTAGTACTAGTGTTAAGGAATGCTGAAAGTACGGTGTATAGCATCTTCAAGACACTAGCTGCTAATGCTAAAATCCTAATGTTATTAGGGATATAACTCTCTTGGCAGCGATAAGAATAGTCTTGGTATGCCACGGTGCCCGTGCCAGGCTATTCTGAAACTATCATCAGAGGTATATCACTAGTAGCTGTAAAGGGAATAACTAGTGAGGTGTGCTTCAGTGCCATGGCTGATCTAGTGATATGGTAGCTGAGGTACACCACCCCAAGCATTTCTTACTTATTACTGGGGATAGACTTACCTCTATTCTCAGTAATGATGTTAAGGAATATCAACCGCATTTCTGGCGTTGTCACCAGGGGTCCAAACCTGGTGATGCGCTAAGAAATGCCAACACTTGCAATGCACATGTTGTAAAGTCAATTAATGGATCCAAAGAGAAATAAGTCATACAATCGAATCAAGATGTGCATGTGTATGCACATGTCCAAAGAGAAATAGTCATACTATGCTCCTTGAAAACATCTCTTATGGAATTTGGAACTTGGCCAGAGAGTACGAGCTATCTTATTCTTTTTTCTTAGGGAGGCGAGCATCTAAGTACCCATTAATTTCAACTCCCTTATTTATTTATTATTTTTCTCTTTTTTTCAAGTAACTATTGCATAGCTCATAACACTCCTTTTGGTGCAAAAGATTTTTGAGAGATAGCAATCAAGAACTTGGAGCATTTATTGGGTGGCTATCTAATGGAAATGGTTTTGGTGTTTTCTCCCAGTGTAGGAGTCTAAATTACCACCCATCTCGCTGGCAGACCAGCGGCCGGTGGTCTTTCGATCCATCGCAACCACAGCACTATATCTGACTCATGTATTTGTATGACTAACCACTATCTAGACATTAGCTGTATTAGGACCATTGCTCCCATAGGATATTTTTTTATTCTTTATTCTTTTATTCTTTATGCTTCATTCATCTTTCCCTATTTGAGAGACATCTATCTGTGTGTGTGTCCACTATCATGAAAACCATATTGTTTACCCCTGTTATGAACATTGGTCTACCTTTCATACAACGTATAGTATTCATGATTATGGTTTTATACTAAAATCTACACTAGCCTTCCTTTGGGAAAATATAAATATGACACCTAGGATTTCTCCGGGTTGAAATGCTACAACGGTAATTTCGCGCGCTTGCTGAGTAACATCCAAAACTGCAAAGGTTTATCGGATCACCGTTACCTTTTTCCTGTAGTTGGGAATATAGTTTTAGTACTAGTGTTAAGGAATGCTAAAAGTACGCCGTATAGCATCTTTAAGACACTAGCTGCTAATGCTATAATCCTAACGTTATTAGGGATATAACTCTCTTGACAGCGATAAGAATAGTCTTGGTATGCCACGGTGCCCGTGCCAGGCTATTCTGAAACTATCATCAGAGGTATATCACTAGTAGCAGTAAAGGGAATAACTAGTGAGGTGTGCTTCAGTGCCATGGCTGATCTAGTGATATGGTAGCTGAGGTACACCACCCCAAGTATTTCTTACTTATTACTGGGGATAGACTTACCTCTATTCTCAGTAATGATGTTAAGGAATGTCAACCGCATTTCTGGCGTTGTCACCAGAGTTCCAAACCTGGTGATGCGCTAAGAAATGCCAACACTTGCAATGCACATGTTGTAAAGTCAAATAATGGATCCAAAGAGAAATAAGTCATACAATCGAATCAAGATGTGCATGTGTATGCACATGTCCAAACAGAAATAGTCATACTATGCTCCTTGAAAACATCTCTTATGGAATTTGAAACTTGGCCAGAGAGTACGAGCTATCTTATTCTTTTTTCTTTGGGAGGCGAGCATCTAAGTAGCCATTAATTTCAACTCCCTTATTTATTTATTATTTTTCTCTTTTTTTCAAGTAACTATTGCATAGCTCATAACACTCCTTTTGGTGCAAAAGATTTTTAAGAGATAGCAATCAAGAACTTGGAGCATTTATTAGGTGGCTATCTAATGGAAATGGTTTTGGTGTTTTCTTCCAGTGTAGGAGTAAAATATTTTTAGATGGATGTAGATGGAATGGCATGTTGTTGCACATACTCCCATGTAGAGTAGTGCATATGTGGGCAGAGTGTAAGTGGATCTTGATTCAAGAGCATGACAACTCTCTCACAAGGGTCACAAAGGTTGACAAAACTCAATGCAAGATAAGCAATATATATGTGGAAGTTTAGCTAGCCTACCTAATCATGTTTGGCTTTGGTGGAAATGTAAGCTTTGTCATACAGGAACTCATCATATAAAGTTTTGCATTTTTCAAAAGATAAATCTCCAGAACTCGTGTCACTCAGAACAAGATAAATAGCAGCTCAAACTTCCTCAATCAAATCAATTAATTATCTAGACTTAGTTCAAGCATATGCAACCTATAAGTTTTAGGCCCAGAGCAAATCTTCATGTCAAAATAGTTGGAGCCAAAACTCGGGAAAACTTATGTCTAAAAACTAGGTACTTCAAAGGTGTTATGACAGAGCAGTTTTTCCTTATTTTTATCTTTAAAGATCATCTCCATGGCTCACCTATTTATTGACTCATATCTAGACAATCATTTTTTGGGTTTGTTTTTTAAGACTCATACTATATAAGACTCTAAAGACTCTACAGACATGGACCTTCATATGCCCATATATTTTTTGGTATTTTTCATGACTCTATGAATGACTCAATAATTGTGTAGGCACAGTTACCTGGGAACCTAGGGGATGCCTTCCCCCACACTAGTTGTTGTCATTGTTGAGCCTTGAAGCTAAGTGATCCTTGCAGAGATACTCATGCTTTTGGAGTAGGTGTTGCTAGAGATCTTCCATCTCCTCCATAAGAAGTTGGTTCCTTCACATAGTGAGTGGCTGTATGTTGGGAAGGTATACTTAGACTGGAGTGTGATGAGGACACCTAGGTGAACTAGCTCTTGAAGTCATCCTACAGAAAGCTCTCACAAAACACCAAAACTCGTGGAACGAATTAGGATAAAAGGTTAACGGTTAGCCATTTTAAGGATTGGTTTTTATAGAGCTTTTGAGATATTTCTAAGAATTTTAGTAGGATGTTCATATAGTATTTTTAGATTTTCTCTATTTTTTATGCAGGAAGGAAAACATGTATGCAAGATTATTTTTATTGTTTTTATGCCACCACGGTGAAGACTCCTAAGGACTTTTACACACCATAGAACTATTCACATGGGGCTTCTTGTTTTATAATGCATGAATTATCTAGGAAGATGAATGCATTTTTAATATTTTTTCAATGCAATGCTAATTAGAAAAGAAAACACGCTAAAGAGAAAATAACTCATGCAATGCAAGAATGTAAATATGGATAACTACCAATGTTATCTCATAGCCAGGGTTTGGATTTTAAGTCCTCCAGACAGGACTTCTCCTTTCTTCTTGATTCCTCCGACGTTGATGACACGGAGCTTCTTTAGGTAGGTACATGGGAGTGCTTCTTTTCCAAGCTAGCTCTTTAGTGAAGATACAAATTTTTGTGCTGATGCCCTTAATGATGTGTCATCTTTTTCTACCAAACCCATCTTGGTTTTGAGTTTTGATTTTGCTTTGATAGGTCTAGGACTTTCACTTGTACAAAGTAGGGAATTGACTCCCCCACACTTGATTGAAGTGTGTCCTGCTCATGGAGACAAGGTAGAGATCTAGTGCATGGGCTCTGTTGGTGGGAAAACACCAACAGAACCATAACTTCTATTCCTTAGTCATATTTGAACAACATGGTATTGATGTTATGTGCATTGTTCAATCTTCACATGAGTGGCAGGTTTAGAAGGTTGAGCAAGGATGTAACATTTAAGTTCATCAGGCTGCAAGAGTTGAAAAGCTTAACTTGAGGAAGGATTGTCTATCAGTTGTCGGTCTTTACATGATCATGACTATCATCTTCCAAGCATAAGATGTGTAACTTTTTAGTTCATTTGGTTAAGACTATGGGATCAAGAAAGTGATGTTATGAACAAGTATAAAGAACTAAACATATTGAGTTAATCAGGATTGATCATGGATAGTTGTTGCTCAAACATGTTAGATTCTTTATTTATGTTCATACCAAATCAAGGAACAGCTTTCTTAAGTAGTGACCATTTACCTTTGGATGTTACCTTCATCATTGGAGCACGATGACACCGTGTGATGAAGAGTAGATGACTCGTGATGGTCCTTCTCTTTGGCTTGATGTTTTCTTTGTTTGGACAGCCTCACATCTTGAGTTATTCATAGTGCCTCCTGTTTCCTAGATGGTGCTCTCTCCTTCTCATTCTTTTGTCATGCCATTTTTGATCTTGCCATTTTGGATTTCCATCTCACTCTTTGTTTTATGCAGTCCTTGCATCAATGATGAATGAGTTGTGTCTTCATTGCGTGAAGTTATTGGAGTTCATTGCGTGCCTTGTTTCATCTCCAATTTGAATTCATCTCTTGACTTACCAAGATTCAATTTTAGAGTTTCCTACAGGGGTTAGTTCGACAAAATATCCAATGTCTATCAAAGCATACTTTTAGTTCAAAAATCAACCTAGACACCACTTCTAATTTGATTCAGAAAGGTATTTTAACCTAAGCACCACGCTTAATTTAAAAGCCTTTAGAAGCAAATTCAGCACACCTCTTGGTTCAAGATTAAACTAGTTTAAAAGGTGTGTAAAAGTACTTCAAAACCTTATACATACTGTAGCAAGCAAAGATAACATGGAAGCACTATAGAGATTCATTCAAATAGAGATAAAAGAGCATGGTGGCAATTTGAGCATAGTTTAAAGGTAGAGACAACCAAGATTAGCAACATGGCATAAGATTTTTCAGAGAAGCATATCCCCACTTGAGTTCTTGCAAGGCAAGATCAAGTTTGGACAGATGTGATTTTAATGTTGCATGATCATTGGTTGGACATACCTTGCACCATTATCATTTGTTCTTCTTGTTTCAAACCTGGAATGGTTAGTGACAAGACTACCCCAAGGAATATGTTCACAATTATATCTCTATACTCAATTCATGAGGGCAGTTTAACAAAAGGTGAATGTTCCTGTTGTCTATAGAAAGTGCTAGTCTCAGGACAAAAGCTCGTTTTTTGGGAAACCTCAGGATTATGCTTCAAGATGGTGAAGTAGTTTCCCCTCCAACACCAGTCTTTATCTACCTACCTCAAGATTTGCACATTAAGACCTGCAATGTTTACGATAAACATATGCATCTACAACCACCCTTTTAAATTTTTTATGGACAGGATGCATGAGGGGGTTGGAGATCTCGTGTGTGATCAAGGTACAGAGACCAAGAGATTTAGGAGATGTGTCATATGAGCATGACTTTGATAAGGTCTTTATGAAGTAGCTTGCATGCTCATTGATGTCATCTTTCTTACCAATCTCCAAGGGTGATTCTTTATAAATGTCTATAGACAAAAATATTGTATCCTTCATTTTATGCCAATGACATTCATCAATCATATTATTGTCCAAGATCTCCTTGGGATTGGTGGCTCTCAAGTTGGTCTCGTCAATGGCCTCCTCCAAACTTAGATGAGTCATAAGTTTATTGTTTGGATCTAGGCCTAGGCTGGATTCAAGTAAGGTGTTGACAATCCTTAATGTCACTACAAAAATAGATATAAAATCTACTCTCTAGCAACGGTGCCAGAAATACAAGTGAGCATATCATAGCATTGCCACTAAAGCGCCAAGTTGTCATCCCCAGCTATGAGTCTATGACATCAGGAGTGTGGTATTAAATCATGCCACCATTTAGAATATAGAAATACTATCCGCAAGCACACAGATCAAATATCATTGCACCATTTTACCCAGAGTACTACCAGGTTTGTTATTTATATTTTCCCAAGGAAAGGTATACAAGGTATACGCGTAGGATAGCTGGATAACCTAGACTATAATGGATAGGCATAACCATGTCCTTGCTACTCAATGCAGGGGTAAGTCACAAGATAAATGATAAAGTAAGTTTAAATCATTAGCATAAACAGATAAAGACTCTTAGCTATATCATTAGGGTTACTAGCAGAACATCAAGAGATATTCCTATGTTATTCCTAGCTACATGTCAATGCATATTATGGTTAGTGCAATTACACCTTGTAGTCATCGCTAAGGTTAGCATCACATCTATTCATAGTGGACATACTAGGGAAGTTTGAGAATATAGCACTCCCTTCCTTCGTATACATGTCCTACTGTGCCTATAAACGGGGTTTGGACTACATAGAACTCAACAGGATTGTCACACCCGCAATCTACCAAGCTTGGCTTATACGGTGCATTCGCAAGTAAACAACGTATAAGCACCACGCTTACACAATGTTCACCACTCACCCAATGATCAATTAGATGAGCGCTATAGAAACCTATGAATAAGTATAATGTTAATCTAGCTATACTAAGCATATAACCACAATAGACAATGAATATAATAACTATGAACATAAGCATATAAGTATTCATTAATTCAATTGTAGCAATCATATAATCTATACAATGAAAGAGAACAAAGGTGAGAGGAGGTAAGAACTATACCAAATCCAAGCTCTTGATGGCTCCAGAATCCAAGCCTTCGCTTGCCTCTCTCTAGTTCTAACTAGCTATGTAAGCCCTAACTAAGGAGCTCTGATTAGGGTTTCTGGCTGATGATCGGACTTCGAATGAGAATAAATGAATGTGCCGTGGTGCCTGATTTCCCATTCTAGGTTCCGATAAGCTCCTGGGATTGCGTCTTTTTCAATTTACACCGGCAGAAATAGTGAAACACCAAAACTTATGGAACTCTATCAGTGCAAACCCTATATCTACTTTGGTGATCGCAATTGCATCCTTTCCTTTGGCTAGTTGATTTTTGAATTTGTACATTAACGACTGTCAACAACTCCCCCAAGCTTAACCTTTGCTTGTCCCTAAGCAAAGAAAACTTAGAAAAAGTTATTGTAAGATGAATATGTTTAAGCATTGTAGCCATCTCGAACCCTAGAAGTATAGCTGCAGTCAGACAGGAATTCTACTCCAAGCTTAAGTAATAACTGAGCTGACTTTCAGACTTACCCATGTTACCTTTGACTATGGGGCTTATTAGCTCTTCCTTAGGCCTTGAGTACATGACAGACAGAAAGATCCCATCCTGCACTATGTCTCAAGCTCTTTGATCAACTATCATTCTAGAGTTTTTAGAGGTTTTCAAATAAAACTCAGAGTTTTCCATGTATGACACTCTCAAGTCTCTCAGTATATGTGATATTTGTAACACCTCAGGTGTTAGTCACTAGCTAAGCAGCGAGATTGGACTTAAGCTATATATGCTGAGTAGTGATAATAAGCTTCTTCATGTATCTCACATCACTATCCATCTATAGTGATCACTGAAAAAGTTTCGTGAAGTTTGGAATCAAAAAGCCACATAAAATGATAAGTTTTATTCTTGCTTGAAAGGCCTTATCAAATGTATGAGTACATAGAGATTCAACCAAGTCATGCACCTTTGTTCGAATAACTCTATATTAACTCTACAATAAAAGTCATGAAGGATTCATGTTGAGCAAGTGCCCAAAAAATGCTTATAAATGATGGTTTGCCCAATGTTGGCCTCGAGAGCACTTTTGCTTAACCATTTAAAAAGTGCTGTGTAGATAGTTTATATGTCAGAGCACCCCTAATCAAAGTTGTAGAAAATTTTATAAGGAACAAGCTTTGTTTAAGGGCCAAGTCATGAAAATGTGCGTAACATGCTCAAAAGTGCCCACAAATCAGTTTTGAGCTGCTGAATTTAGGATTTGCATATTTCTAAAAAGCTGAAAATGGTGTCGACCGCGTAGACATCTTGCGTTCTCCAAATTTTGTGTAGCAACTTAAGTTGGACCAAAAATAGAAGTTGGAGGTAATTACTTAAGCAAGAGCATACCAAAAGAGGACATCCATCCGACTCTTTTTTGACAAGGTTTGACATCCAATTTCGACAGGTGTTAACTCACCGACAAAGCATCAAGTTCGAGCATCATTATCTCCTAATCCATCCAGCTAATGGCTGAGCATCCTTAACAGAAAATGTAGAGCAAAATGAGCTGAGCAAACTTCATTTTGGGTGCCAGGTCCAATTCGGCCCAAAACTGGCCCAAAACAGCGCTGAGATCTGTGCCCGCCACGTACTCGGGGAAATGCTCCAAGGGTGACGCGCGTGCCGTGGCGTGGCAGCCATGCGGGGCTTCGCTCCCCCTCCATTTTGACGGCGTCCCTGCCCCCTGCAACCCCAGAGGTGGACGCCGAGCTCTTCCACTCCCTCACTCGCCCCTGCTCGCTTCCCCGGCTCCTCCCTCGCTCGCCCTCGTTGGGCGGCGCACGCGACGCCACCGCCATGGCCGGCCCATCCGAGCTCCAGCGCCACGCCGTTCCCCCCCTTCAGCGTCCCTTTGCCCAAACCGAGGGAGCCTCGCCTTCACCAGCTCGCCGCGCCGCCGCTCTGGTCGCCTCCTCCGGCTCCGCCCGCCGCCTGCAGCTCAGCCGTCGGGAGCAGCTGCCGCTGCGACCATGGCCACCCGTGGCTGGACCACTCGGGCTGGCTGCGAGCCCAGCCTTGCCTCTCCACGGGAGTGCGCGGGCTCCTGTAGCCACGCCGCCCCTCCCTACCACCGGAGGAGACCTCCCTGCCGGCCGGATCGACAAAAACTGTTGGCCGCCTCTGTTCTGCGTATGGAGGAGGAGGAAGGACTTCGCGCGAGAATTCGACTAAGCTCAGGGGGTTTTCTGCGAAGCCAAGACTCATATGAATAGTGTCGAACAGTGCCATTTCTCTTTTTCCGGTTTTCCTTTATTCTTTTTCTGGCTGATATTTTGGAAATTCATAACAAATCAAAGAAAAATCGTAAAATGGCAAATGAGGACTTTTTGGAATCCTTGCAAGTAGATCTATCCAGTGGTATAATAATATAACATATTTAAGTATAAAGTTAGTGCAGTAAAAATAGATTTTTGCTACCTAGGGTTTGCTTTTATTTATTTCATATCTCCAGTTGTAGTGCTCCAAATAATGTAAAATTTGAATGGTAGTCTACTGATGCTATGGGTGTGCTGTGATAAAAATTTGAGGTTCATTGGATGCAGTTTGATTGAGTTATTGATTTATCTTGCTTGATGCCTAGGAATCAGATTTAATTGAGTAATAATTCAAATAAAAATATATAAATGGAAAATATGGTTCCACTGCCTTTCTATGATGTTGTTGTGACTTATAGATGCCTAACATGGCTAAGTGTTTCTAGAAAATGTGAAGTTTTAGATTTAAGTTCCTCTCACATGCTTAATAGCAATTAAGGTTTGTCTTTTTCATAGAGATTGTTCTGCTTATTAAAATGCTATGAAATTTGTACAGTAGACTAATGGGAGTATTTGTGAGCTACTGTAATTTTCTCATAATTTACTGTGCATATTTTATAGATGTTCCATATATGCTCCTTAAGTCACCTTGTTATCTAAATAAATAGAAAAGTGCATGATAATAATTTATTTGAGCTTGGTCATCATGTTTTATGGTGTTTATTCAATATATGTTAACTGTTGGTAACATTGCTTCTGCCCAATTTGATGTTTAAAATATGAGTGAAATATTATTTGCTCTATTTATTCCTTTTCGATGCTTTCTGAACAGTTTCTAGAGCTTTGATGATTGCACCTTGTTAATGATATTTGCTGTAAAACTTATCTATAACAAAGTTATAGATAACCTACATATCTAGCTTGTGTTAAAGTTTCATAGCTATAGCCTTTATAGTTTGTGAGTTATGGCTGTGTAATGTTCAGCTTTAGAAATGGCTTCTCTCTGAAATTTCTAGACCTAATCCTGTACATGTGTAATTTCGACCTGTTAAACTTAGGAATCATGCTTTGATAATTAAAGATGAATTGTAGACAATTTGATAAGCTTTCCAGATTATCTTGTTGCATTTCATTTGGATGTGTATAACTCCAGTTCTACCTAAATCTTGTAGCTGCTGTGTGCAGTCCAGAAATTGGTTGATTCTAGTTCTAGTTGTTTATTTTGTGTGTTGCTAAGTGTGACTCATGTCTTTATGGATTGTTAAGTAAAATACCTGAGATCTTGTAATATTAGTGTCATGTTTCATATACTTGTTATCTTTATGTTTGGTATGATTGTGAATACCTTTCTCTCTAAGTGCTATATCTTCTAGTGTGATTTGATCCTTGCTTTGCTTTCTGTAGGTGATACATTATCTTCTGCACTCCCATGTATTCATACATATGCGTTGTACATCTCATATAGGTACGTTAGATGAACTACGTGAAGGATGAGATGTTGGAGTCAAACCCGAAGACGGTGCAAGCTAACTTGACTGACTTTGGGTCATATTCCGTGCAAGCCCAGGAGCATTCTAAGTCTCCCACCCTTTTATAAAATGCAATTGAGTACTTTATGTTGTTTATTGCATTAAGTTATAGGAGTTGGTTGGAAACACTTGCTGCATATATATCCTCTCCTTGTCCAGCAAATTATACCTTGAATCCTATTTAGGTTCAGAAATCGAGATAAATGCTTAGCCTGCTTAGACCGGTAGAAGTCGGGTGATTTCTCGTCATCCGCGAGATATAGGGTGTTACTTCTCCGGTCACGGTTGGCTATATGTGCTATCGTGGAAAAGAACCATATGATAAATTAAAAGAAGGCCGGGCGGGGACAAGTGGACCCCGTCTCGAAGTCGATTAAGGACTGGGACGCGTTGTTTCACTCTTGGTCATGTTGAACGTAGCCCAACACATAGTTGGCCCGGCCCCTGTGTGCCAAGTGGCCATGAAGCTTCGGTAGCTCAACTCAAGGCGGGAACGCGGGCGGTGGTTGGGCAATTCGCGGGATAGCGGCATACTAGACCAAGGGCAAACATGTCTAACTGATCCTGGCGTCGTCCTTGGGTTAGCATGGTTTGAACATCCTGGCTATCCGACTTTCCGATTTTGCCGACGTGATAACCGGGCCCGCGCCTAAGTTGTACCAAGAGTAATCTAAGACGACCCTAGCTAGGTCTGTCTGGGTGTGTGTTGGGAATACCCCCTGAGCTCAGTTGAAATCGATTCGAATCGCCGTCTCTCCCAGATAGTGAGAACTTGACCTTGCCTGGCATCGTAGAACTCACTAAATAATGATGGTTCTAATATTGATGATGATCATGATGATGATAATATTGATAGCTGGAATAAACCTGATATGGTTATTAATGTTTGTATATAATCAAGTGATTGCTTAACACGGTGCTAATTTAGATAAAAGGTTGATTAATAATAACTTTGCTAGTATAATAAAATAATGCTCTCATATAATATGCTTTTATGCAAAAGGTTGTCAAGCTAGCCCCACCTATATAAAGCCTTGCATACTCCTTGGTGTCACTTTATTTACGGTTTTTGACGGGTAAGTCTAGCGAGTACATTCTCGTACTCGTGGTTTATTCCCACTTGTTGCGGGGTTGTGATGCATCATGATTACTGCAAGAATTGGATGGCTCCTACCATAGCGGTGGAGTATGATCATGGGCATGATCCTTCTTATCTTATCCATAATGCTTTTGTTGGATTGACCTTGGTAACTGGCATCTATTTGGGTACAAATTTCAAATTACTTTGCTTTCGCTAATGTAAACTTATGTTGTAATCATTATTTTGCACTCGATGTATGTTGAACTATTTGTGAAAAGGATATAACATTTGACTTGTTTTGTTGAATCAGATACGATCTTGGCTTATATGTTGGTTGGTTTGAAGTCCTTCATGATTTCAGTGGACTACCGGGATTATATGGGCTCAAGTGTGAAAATTTAGTCACTTCAGTGATTGTTTTTATACTTGTGCTCTTATAATTTGGACGGTTACATTACGAAGTATTTGTGGATTCTCACCAAGGCAGTGATGATGGTTGCCTTTCTTTTTTGTCCTATAACTAAAGCATATGTGGAGCTCATTGGTAAGGAGAAAACTGAAAGAGCAAACTTGCAATGGATATGTTGTAAAGTCAAACAATGGATCCATGGAGAAACAAGTCATATAGTCGAATCAAGATGTATAGGTGGATGGATATGGTGGATATATGGTGGAACCTAATTCTACTCAGCTCCTTGAATGCATATCTCTCTTTTGGACTTTGAAAACTAGCTAGAGGTTATGAGCTATCTTTTCTTTTTCTTAGGGAGTCGAGCATCCATGTACCCATTGTTTTCAGCACATGGACACTTGTCCATTTTTCTTATTTTCTCCCCTTTCTTTTCTCTTCTCTTTTTTTCTTTTTTCTCTTTCTTTTTTTAAATATCTTTTTGCATAGCTCATAGCACTTCTTTTGGCACTAAAGGATTTAGAGAGATAGCAACAGGAACTTAGAGCATTTTATTGGTGGCTATCCTAATGGAAATATTTTTGGTGTTCTCTCCCAGTGTAGGAGAAAAACATTTTTAGAATGGATATAGATGGAATGGCATGTTGTTGCACCTACTCTAGTGTAGAGTAGTGCATACGGAGGTGGATCTTGATTCAAGAGTGTAGGTATCTATTAATGCCTACTGAATAATTCCGCAAGCGGACGGATACATTGTAGCACTTCACCGGATGAATATACCCAGTTTTAATATCGAACCCAAAGGAAGATGTATGAGGGTCTTCTAAACTATAACTTAACCACCTGAGCAGCAAACAAGGCCGTAGAAGATTGGGATATAGAGAAGATAACTAAGGCTTCTAATTCAGGCTTAAGTAAGATATGATTAGGATGCTTTACTGGGGAATTGGATAGAGGAGCACAGGCAAAACTGTAACCTGACTACCAATTATTCTCCTGCTCGGCCTACCAATGGGATAGTGGAATATATAAGATTCAACGGAGCTATAAGATCACCTCCGGAGCTACCACCAAATCCAGACGATAGGGTACATTTACGAGTAATGAAGTCTAAGCACCACGCTTACACTATGAATACTACTCTAACCCAAGAGCTACAAGGATTAAAGTACTCAGAAGAGTCGCAGACCGGTAAAACAAGATAAACAATGTTGCTTACTTGAACTTAGAAGTCGATTCCGAAGTAATCTCAGATACAAGCCGTAGAGGTAGCACCGACAGGCTGATACTCCTCTAAAACTCTCGCTTTAACTCTATCTCTCTATTTCTGATATAGAACTAGCTTCTAGAGGTATAGAACTAGCTCTCTCTTGGAATGCTAACTCGAGAAGTCATCCATTCAAGGGACACCTCCCGAGATCCTAATTAGGGTTTCTTGCTAAAGCTCTTCTTCTTCTGAATGGATCCTCCTCCCTAGGGGGGTTGCCTTTCCTTTTATAGCCTTGGTGAATCAACGTAAGCCCTTGGATCAAACTGACATTGGTGGACGGTGGAGATCAATCCTCAAAGGCGGTGGAGTAAACCGGGTGAGCCGGGCCATGAACCGGGTAGACCCTAGACCGGCCGTCCAGGGCCAGACCGGCCGGTCTGGCCTCGTGCCTGCTGGCCCTCCGCTTCGGTCCAGTATCTTCTCATCCCTTCTAGAATCTTCCTGTGTAGCCGTGGCGTCCAATCTTGCATTCTATATTGTTTTGTAGCTCAAAAGTGTGTCATTCCCAGTGTATACCTGCAAAACCATTGATTCACCAAAACTCGTGGAATTCGTTAGTCAAAGCCCTACTTCTAGGTAGATGAATTACTTTTGTATCACTTTGGAAGGTTAGTTGATGGTTGGATTTGAACGTTAAGGACCGTCAACAACACCCCCACACTTAGGCTTTTACTCGTCCTCGAGAAAAGTTTGGATAACTTTAGACATAACTCTAGACAAAGATATCAACATAAGCTCATTCTGGTCATTCCTGCACTGCGGGATTCAAAGTGTCTACCATGCAACTTTGGAAAGTTGAAGAGTAGAACAGCTGAACGGATTACCTTTATCTCGTTGCCAAGTCCATTGGAGGTTTTTGTAAGATTTTTGAAATAAAACATAGCTTACCTACTCCTCAATGTGGTATTCTCAAGTCACTCATTATATGTAGTATTTGTGGATCTCACTTAGGCATGAATGAGTGAATGCCTTTCCTTACAACCTACCTATAATAGGCTTATATGGAGTTTGAAGGGTTGGCAAGGAATAGTATACTTACCTTACACGTCACTGAGCCAGCGTAAGAGTCCCAAGGAGAGAGGTGTCATACTCCTAGATCAAGATGTGCATGTGTGTGGAATATATGGTGGCTATCCTGATTCTACTATGCTCATGCTTTAAAAGATATATCTCTCTTGCTTGAATTGGAGTGTTTGGAGACAATGGGCTATCATAGATTTTTTTTCTTTCTTTTCTAGAGAGCTAGGCATCTAAATGCCTATTGTTCTTTTTAACAATTGGACCCTTGTCCGTTTTTTTCCAAACTCTCTTTTTATTTTTCCTTTTGCATAGCCCATGTCTTCATGCATGAAAACTTTTTGCAAGATAGAGATTTCTGATAATATTAGAGTATGAGTGAACGAGATCCTACCAAGAGTCTTTTTGGGTGCGTACCCTCAGTGTAAGAGCAGCACTTTTTTCTATGTGGATGGAAAAGGTTACGCCTACCCCCAGTGTAGGGATAGTGCATATATGGAGTGTAAGTGGATCTTGATCTTGGGAGCATGATAAATCTGACACGGGTCTCAAAAGCTGACAGAGCTCAGTGCAAGACAAGCAACTTATGTAGAAATTTCATGATCATGTAAGGCTCTATAGGCATTTAAAGACCACAGAGGAGTAGCATAGCTATTGTTTTTATGTTTTGAAATAAATGCTCTAATAACCTAGGCATAGAAATTTAGGTTCTCATATTCTACTATCTCATACTTGTCAACAACTTAAGAGCCATGGGGTTCCTATAAAGAGTTCCCAATAGCTGCAAGTGTTACAGGAGATGAATTATGTGATTCTTGCCTTATGTCATGACTAAGCTATTCATCCTTGAGGTGTAATCATGTTTCATTAAAGGATATTCAATTAAGCTTAGTGGTAATAAATGAGAGTGTTTGAAGTGTGTACCTGATTCCTATTGTCCTGTATGCTTGGTTTTCCTTCTGAGTTCTTATGAGTTGTCTCCCCCACACTTGTTTCGTATTTTCTTTTATGCACAACTAGGTGGAGACAAAAACAAACATATATCCAAAGAGAGATGATGACTCTAAATACTCAACTTCTTTATTACCATTAGGCACATTTATTACACAATGAATGAATGGAATTATCTAAGCAAACTAATTTAACTAATCTGACTAACTAGCAAACTAACTAATACTTATTACACGTGTGCCTACTCATCTTGACCTCTAGTTCTTCTTTTCTAGCTCCTTGACCCTAGCCTTGAGCGCTTTGTTCTTGCCATGTAGCCACTCTTGGCTAATCTCTAGATTCCCTACTCGTTGCACAGTGGTCCCTAGGACCTTTAGTGCATCGAACAGAGCTTGGGCCTGGAGATCTATTCTAGTTTCTAGGGTGGCCAAGGACAGTGAGGTTGTCTTGGGGCTGGTGCAGTCCTCGCCTTCTTCTTCGGGGGCTCCAGATTGGCTCTTAGCGGTGGATTGAACTTCACATTGTTGGGGTCCACCCGCACACCATCCAGGGTCACTCGTTCCTTCTCGGTAGTGTACTTTGCTCCGATCACCATCCCAAACTTGGTGGTGACTTCTAGCAACCTCTCCCCCTCTCTAGGAGGTAGTAATTTAGTGCCTTGGGGGAGAGCAATGCTAGGTTGACCTGGCTGTCGTGGCTTATCACCCAGGAGCGGTCGATGAGCTGGTGGAGCAATGGCAGGCCTCTTGATAGCCTGGGCGTAGAAGGCCTCCTCCATTGGAGCTCCTCGAGGTCGAGCTCAGACGTCCTCCTTTGAGGGCACTAGGACGATCGCCTTCGGGGGCACCACTGCCAGCTACTTTGGCGGGATGACTGCCATTGGAAGCACGTTCTCCGGCTCTTTGACTGTGTATGGGTGGTTTGGGCTTGCCATTTGGTGGAAGGTGGAGAGATGGAGAGCTTCCTTGCTATGGGTTGAGAGAGGAGAGCTCTTGGGATGAGAGGAGAATGACCCCAGGGGGTGTTTATATAGTCCTGGTAACTTGAGGTAGGGGGCATTCCATCCTAATCCATCCCGAGCATCTACCATGAACAGGCGGCGGCGGATTCGCACCAAAGTGGAATATCCGAAACCCTAACGAAACAAGCTTCACACTGAGAGGTGGCGGACCGCGAGGCGGCGTGGGGCCAGACCGACCGGTCTAGGGTGGGACCGGCCGGTCCCACCCTGGCCCGGATTTCGGTGCCCTTCCGCGGGGTGCAATCTTGGCCCGTTATCTCTCAAAATTTTCTCCTGCCGCGGCCCAATTCGTGACGGAGTTCGTAGTTTTAATAAATTAGGGGAAAGCCAGAAAATAAATTTCATCTAATTCCTCAGGTGGTCTAAAAGGTTCTAGAAAAATCTTAAGGCGTTGGCCATTTACCTTGAATAACGTACCTTCATTGTTTTGAAGTGTCACTGCTCCGTGTGATGATGCATTTACCACCATGAATGGTCCTTCCCACTTGCTTCATAGTTTACCATGCCTGAATAACCTTACCCTGGAGTTGAATAGTAGTATTTTATCTCCGGGGCTAAAGCTCTTCTTCTTGATTCGCTTATCATGCCACCTTTTGGTCCTCTCTTTATAGATCTTTGTGTTGTGATGTGCCTTTTCTCGCCATTCATCTAATTCTGAGAGTTGCATCTTTCATCTTGTCCCGGCAGCTTCTAAATCCATGTTCCATCTCTTGATTGCCCAATGAGCTTTGAACTCAAGCTCTACTGGCAAGTGACAAGTCTTCCCGTAGACAAGCTGATAAGGTGACATGCCAAGAGGTGTCTTGTATGCTGCTCGGTATGCCCATAATGCGTCGGGTAGCTTTTCCTTCCAAACAGCTCCCATCTCGTTGACTGTCTTTTGTAGAATATTCTTAATTTGCTTATTGGAAGTCTCTGCTTGGCCACTTGTTTGAGGATGGTAAGGAGTAGCTACGTAATGTTGGATCCCTTGCTTCATCTTACGAAAGTCCTTGTCAATGAAGTGAGTTCCTCCATCAATAATCACCATCCTTGGAACACCGAATCTTGGAAATATTGTCTCATGAAACATCTTCTTGGAATTCTTGGAATTTTCAGCTTTGCATGGCATGGCTTCTACCCATTTTGAAACATAGTCAACTGCCACTAAAATGTACTCATAATTGCCTGATTTTGGAAACGGTCCCATGTAGTCAATTCCCCAGATATCAAAGAGCTCTATCTGAAGATTGTTGATGAGTGGCATGGCATCTCTGGAATTGATATTGCCGTACCTCTGACATGCTCCACATCTTCGGATGAAGTTCCTGGTGTCTTCGTACATGGTTGGCCAAAAGAATCCACTTTACCAAATCTTTACATGAGTTCGGAACGCTCGATAATGACCTCCATATGGTGATGAGCTGTAACACCTCTGGTGTTTGGTCTACTAAATCACCTGCATAAACTGATCATAAGCATCATCATCATCTCATGAACGCATATGTGTGACAAATTCTTATGCCATTCCTATGTGTATGTTTATGAAAAGTGCATGTGATGCTTGCTTTGCTTGTTTGATTCTAAGTCATGACATGTAATGTTGTTAAAAGTGCTCTACAGTAGCTTAACTATGTTTAGGACACTAAATGGAACAATGTTCATGTTGGACATCTTGGTTAATTATGCTCCTAATCACTAGTTTGACTTGGCATGCTCCCTAGAGCTCTTTTCTTTGACTGTTTCAAATCTGCAAGCTACCGTTTTTGCATGGCTGTGAGTCCTTAATAAAAGTTGTAGATAATTTTATATAGAACAAACTTTATTTAAGGCTCAACCCATGAAAAATGTGTGTAAGATGCTCAAAAACCCACATCTCTGCCTGAAACAGTGCTGTTTTCAGCTCTGAAATTTGGCTAAGTCCTAAGGGGTGTGCAGTGTGTTTTTACCTCTGTTCTTGGCCTTGTAGTTTGCAAACCAAGCAGAACTAGAGGAAGTTCATATAAGCAAAGTTGTAGCTCACCTATCCACCTACAATTTATATTACTGAAGTTTGCTCTAGTTCGGCTTCGTTTTTGAGTTGTGATCACCTGAATGTAGCGTTTTCGGTCAAATTCAATTGAAATTCGGGTCGAGAGAAGGGGGAGGTGGTGGCCGCCGGGCGGCGAGTCCGGCGCGCCACTTGGCGTCCAGACGCCCGGCGCTGGGCCCGCCGCGTCGGGCCGTCGTGGCACGACGGCGTCTCATCGCCACGACGCCGCCCGACCCTCTCTCTCGCTCGCATTCTCTCCCTTGCCATCCGTTCGCGGGCGGAGGAAGGAGGCGGCGGCGACGACGCGCCCGCGATCTCTCCGCCGCCGCTCCACGCCGTTGTCACCGCGTCACCACCCACCAAATCGCACACCAGAGCTCCGCCACCATGTCCTCCATCACTTGAGCTAGCTAGCGCCACCCGGCCGACCGCAGGTGAGCCCGCATTGCGAGCTCCGCCGCCGCTTCGACATGGCCGGGCGCCACTAAGCTCAAGCTTCGCCTGGCGGCGATGCTCCGCCTCTCGCTCTCGCTCGTGCGTCTAGGAGTCGCCGTGAGTAGTTGATAGTGAAGCCCTAGATGGTTGAGCCGTTAGGGTTCTCGCTAGCCGAACACAGTAGCGCCACCGCCGCGCCCTCGCCGCTACCGTCGCCGTGCATGCGAGCCGAGCGGCCGCCGTTGCAACCCTAGCTTCCCACACCCCTCGTTTGCTTCGCCTAGGTGCGGTAGTAGTGCTTGCGGTCCAATTGAGAGCGACATTGCCGAGAGACGGCAATGGCGCCGCCACGCGCCGCCCGTGCCGCCATCGCCGCCGTCGAGCTTCGGCCCGGCCCGATGCGAGTGGCCCTAACCTACACCAATCGACGCCGCTAGGTCACGGGGAAACACGGCGGGGGGGGTGATGTGGTCGCCGGAGACCTCACCGCCCGGCGTGTTTTCTCCGGTCAAAATCCGCCGCCGCCATCCCTGTCTCTATCTCACCGACGGGTGGGTCCGTTGACCCCGGCCCCCGCTTTGTCGGTCGAGTTAGGGTTTAGTTTTTGTTTTTATTTTCCAGAATTTGTGCTGAGTTTCATAAATTCATAAGTGGAGCTAGGAATGTCCAAATCAAGTGGTTCCAATTTTGCTAGGTTCCTGGAGATGTCTAGTTTTTATTAAAAATATGAAACATGGTATGTTCTGCAGTAAATTTTGCTTGGTCTATTTATTTTGTTCTAGGCCTTGGAAAATAGTTTAATGCATAACTAATTTTTAATTAGTGCTAAAAATGTGAAACCTGTGAGGTTAGCTTTGCTTTGACCTGCTCTGTGTAGGAAAAATATTGGTTGGCATGTACCCCTGTTTTGCAGAGCAGTTTGCTAAATAAGTTGTTTTTAGGCATTGTTTGGTAATATATTTACCCTGTTTGTTATATGCATGTTTATGAGGTGAAATCTGGAACATTGTATCTTGGTGCTATGTTAATGCTAAGAAAAATTATAAATCTGTTGTTTGATACTTTTCGTGTGGATTTATGAATTATCTTCCTTTCAGCTTGTGGGACTTGTTCTTTTGGTACAGGAAGTTGTACTTAGTATTTTACTGTGAAATTTGAATTGTGGTCTATATGAGCTATGAGTAGTCCACTGTAATTTTTATGGATTTTTCTGGGTAGTTTTTACTATGTGCTCACTTGTGCCCCTAAATGATGGGATTAAATGAAAAAGGTGTTTTAATTAATGTTTTAGAATGGCTTGTTAGGTTTTCTGTTGATCATTAGTCATGTTTTAACTGTTGGTCAGGTTGGGTGAGCTTGAATTGCAAGTTTGAACATGAGTAAATAATTAATTCTTCAATTTGAGCTGTTCTGGACAGCTGGTGGTACTTTTACTTTTGCATAGCTTAGATTTGATTTTCTGGCTTTATGGTCAATAGCAAAGTTGTAGATAAATTCATTATCTAGTTGCTGTTAAAATTTGAGAGCATTTGGTATAGTAGTTTAAGAGTTACGAAGTTATCTTGTGAGGTTCCAGAAAAGAGGTCTTCTCTGGAATTTCTGGACAGATCTAGGAAATTTGTTTGTTTGACCTTTTTGAATTGTGAATCTGTCTATAATGTCTGAATAAGAGTTGTAGACAATTTCTTGAGCTTTCCAGAATGTCCTCATACATGTCCTTTGGAGCTTTAGAACTCCAGTTTGAGTTGTTTCTTTCAGCTGCTTTGTGTAGGACAGAAATCCTGAAATGTGTTTGCTTTGAATACTTGCCCTTGTGTGTGTGACTTATATCTTGTAGATGCTTTGCTAATTTATACACGTGATTAGGTGCAGGTTGTATGTCCTTAACTGATGATGAAAAGTTATACCTTGACTTGCTTGGTGAGTGTTCAATCTTGTTTAGAGAGGAGATATGCACCTACTCTGTAACTTAAAGTGATTTGAATAGAGTCATCACCTCAGCTGGAGGTTTAGTGTTGTTGCTGTTATTCACTCTCTTACATAATCATCTTGTGCATTCATTATTCTCATTTATGCATTGCATTCAATAGGTTCGCCGAAGGGGGTAACGGTCTTGGAGTTCGGGGACCTGCAGCGGGAGGAGGAGCCGGAGGGACCAGCCGGCAATAAAAGCAACTCCGTCGGAGAAGAAGAACTAACTGAGTGCCCTAATCACGAGCCTGCAACCTTTGTGAAAGGCAAGCCCCGGAGCATATTAAGCCTCCCATTTTTTTTATAAAATGCACTTGAGTACTTTATGTTGTTTATTGCATTAAGTTTAGGAGTTGGTTGAAGATGTTGTTGCACTCACCCTATCCTTGTCCAAGATATATTTTATATCCCGAATCCCATGTCTAGGTTAGGAGCGATGCAAATGCTTAGCCCCGCTTAGACCGGTAGAAGTCGGGTGATTTCTTGTCATCCGCGAAGTTATAGGTGGTCACTCTTTGGTCACTATTGGCATTATGTAGTATCATGGAAGTGAACCCGGTGATTAATTAAAGAAGACCGGGCGGGGGGGCGGTGGACCGTCCGAGTCGATTAAGGACCGGAGTCGTTGTTTCACTCTTGGTCATGTTGAACGCAGCCTAACACATAGTTGGCCCGGCCTGTGTGCCAAATGGCCATGGCTTCGTTAGCTTGACTCAAGACGGAACGCGGGCGGCGGTTGGGCAATTCGCGGGATAGCGGCATACTAGACCAAGGGCAAGCATGTCTAACTGTCCCCGGCGTCGTCCTTGGGTTTGCATGACTTGAACATCCTGGCTATCCGACTTTCCGGTTTTGCCGACGTGATAACCGGGCCCGGACTGAGTTGTGTGAAGAGTAACCTAAGGCGACTCGATCCGGTCCGCTTGGGTGTGTGTTGGGAATACCCCCCCGAGCTCGGTTGAAATCGATTCGAATCGCCGTCTCTCCGGATAGTGAGAACTTGACCTTGCCTCGGCAATCGTAGATCTCACTAAAATAATTATGGTTCAAAGTTTGATGTTGATATGAATGAAAAGCTGTATTAAAATGAATATGGTTATTAATGCTTGTTATAATAAGTGTTTGCTTAGTACAGGGTACACTTAGATGGAAGGTGAAATAATTTAAGCTGCTGCTAGTATATTTAATTATCCATTAAATATTGCTTATGCTTTTATGCAAATTAATGTCAAGCTAGCTCCACTTATATTTCAGCCTTGCATATTCCTTGGTGTCATCTTATTTCTGATTTATGACGGGTAAGTCTAGCTGAGTACATCCTCGTACTCAGGGTTTATTCCCTCTTGTTGCAGATGATATTCTTTATACAAAGCTCTTGCTTGGTATGTCTTCACCCTTTGGGGATGAGGACTAGATCTCGGGCAAAGATCGTTTCCTTTATCTTACCATATGCTTTTCTTGGGATGACTATGGATCTGGCATGTATCTGAACTAGTGTGTGTTCTTGAATGTTTTCAAAACCGTGCCTTTTATCACTGCAAACTAGTATTGTAATAACTAAGTACTTCTATGTTATGTAATTTGTGAACTCTGATGTAACGGATGGTGAATTATGTTAAGTTGCGTTCGATCTTGGCTTGTATGTTTTGTTGGTTTGAAATCCTTCGAGATTTCGGACTACCGGGATTATATGGGCTCAAGTGTGGAATTAGTCACTTCGGTGATTGATTTATACTTGTGCTCTTATAATTTGGTCGGTTCTTACATACCTGGCATCAGAGCAAGATTTGACGTAATTCACCATTTGTCTATTTAAAAACAAAAGAATTTGTTTGCAAAACGGGAATATTTTTGGGTAAAACCCTAGAGTTATACTTAGGATTTAAATCTGAAATTAAAATTTTTATCATGCCAGTGGTCATCCCTTATGCCCTATTAAGGATTATTAGGTGGCTTATATAAGTACTAACTTGGGGGTTTTTATTCTTGCATCGACGACCATGCCAAGGTGAGAAGTGTGATGACCGCAATACGCTGCCCTGTGGTCTAATGGTGGAGACAGCCTTCATATATGAAATAGCCATATATGTTGTAGATTAAATTTTTGCAGCTACGCCCAAGGTAAGGGGAGTTGTGAGAGCATGACTGTCCAACCGGCGGTCTAGGGAAGTGCTAGATTGTCATATTGGATTAATTGTATGTCAAAACCATGCAATTATGAAGGTATTTAATTGTGGGTAAACTGTCGGGTAGTTGTGATACCGAAGCGAATGTGTTGGGACGCATTCGTGGAAAGTATTTAGCTTTTACTGCTTTCCAAGGATTTTGTTGTTTGTGCAATTTTTTTTTTTTATATATTGGGAACTGTTGGGCTGCAATGAATTCTTCTGCAGGTACACTAACAAATAAGCAAACGTGTAGACCGGCTAGTTACGTATATTGAGAGAACGTATGTATGCCACCGTCTAGAACGCTAGAAAAATAAATTTGTCCTAGGATGTGAGGACGTTGGAACGTTTCATGCATCATGATTAAATACATTGCTCACTCACTAAATTTTTCCCTCCCTTAAAGTAATAGTTCTGTTATATATGGTTTCTTACCCTGGTAATCGAATATTGTTCCACAGATGGCCTCATCTTCGTCAGATCCTCCCCAGCGTGGCCACTTCCTGGAGTACTTTGGCACTCCCACTCTCTTGTGGAGGGTGTTGAAGTTAGCGGGGCACACCAAGCCTCCTCGCTACTCCTGGACAGAGGAGGAAGGGCAAGGCTATGAAGTGACGTTGAGAGTCAAGGAAAGGCCAAGCACTCCTCAGATCCAGCCGTCCACCATCACTAAGAGTGGTGTGACTCTGGGGGGCAGCCCAGCCGCAGACTTTTCACATGCTTCGAAGATCCGGTCAGACCATCGATTGGAGCTCTGTGGGACCTATTGGGAGTTTCCCTGAGGAATGCCCAACTCATGGGACAGAATGGGAGCAAATTCCCACCCAAGCTTTGGTTCGCAACAGAGATGAGCGTGCAGCTAGCACTTGTGATGCGATGAGTGCTATGTTTGCCGTTATGAAGCTTTCAGCAGACCAGCAGCATGGCCTTCAGGAGCGAGTGAATGCAGCTCATGAGGAGATCACCAGGCTTTACGCAGAGGGTAGAGAAAGGAACACTCACTGATCACGCTTTCCGTGCAAGGCGGGAGGCACTGGGCGAGGTACCAGCAGATTCATGCTCACCAGCACCAGGTGGTACAGAGAGGGATGCCGCTATACGTGAGCGCGATGCAGTCATTCAGAGCGAGATACTGAGACTTGGAGCGTATCATGGGGATCGCCAACCGCCGTGAGTCGCTTTCGAATGAGATTAGAGACCTCCGTCGTCAAAATGATGCTTTGGAGGAATACAACAACGCTCTTCACGAGGAGATCCACATGAGGCAAAATGAGATGCATCCTCTTCTTCCTCCTGAGCCACAGCAGGATCCAGGAGTTATAGCTGAGGATGAGGATGTGGAGATGGCAGCAGATGATCCTGAGGAGCAGGTTCAGCCAGATGCAGCACCACCTGAGGCAGATGATGACTCGGGTCTCGACTCTGAGGATGATGCTTAGACTAGCTCCTAGTTCTAATTAGCCCCTTAGGGATGCTTTTGATGGATGAATGTAATTCACTTGTTATATCTTTCTCGAACATCCGTGATGTAATAGTAATTAGGCCGTGACTCTATTCGGACCTTGCTTTTGTTGACCTCGATGACTTGTTGGAACAAGTGTTTCGCTCCCGGGGTGTGAGCTAATTATATCTATCGCACTTTGTGTTAAGTTGATGCACGACTCGCTATCATTGTGCTATTATGTTGTTGATGTTGTGGAATAGAAATGAGTTATTGTGCCCTGTTTTATTGTATGAATGTATTTCTCTCCAATGAATACAGTTCGGCATAATTTGATCATTGTCTATGTTTTATCCAAACATCAACACTGATGCTCAATTGGATGTGTGATGCAGATGCCGCGCCATAACACCCGTGCGGGTAGTGCTGGGGGGGTGCTGGTGCTGATCCACCACCACCGCCACCACCTCCTACTCGGTGAGCTAATGGCTATGTTGGGTGAAGGACAGCGGGCTTTGGCCGATCTTCGTTCGAGAATTAGCCAACCGTGATGGACATCGTGGGC
The DNA here is from genome assembly GCA_015844335.1 of Chrysopogon serrulatus. NCBI lineage: Eukaryota > Viridiplantae > Streptophyta > Magnoliopsida > Poales > Poaceae > Chrysopogon > Chrysopogon serrulatus. Next base: position 680,742 of record JADLZL010001331.1, read on the forward strand.
GTCGGGATCCTGATCAGGAGCAGTACAGTGATTTCAGGGATTTCTTGGGCACTAATCCACCTATTTTCAAGGAAGCTGAAGAGCCGCTGGAAGCTGATGAGTGGCTAAATACTATAAGGCGAAGTTCCGTATCTTTGAATGTGCGACAATATGAAGGCGAGTATGCTTCGCACAATACCGAGGGGTCCTGAGGGATTTGGTGGGCTCATCATCGTACCACCTACCCCGAAAATGTTCCTATTTCTTGGGAGCGTTTCAGGCCGACTTCCGTGGGCGCTACATTCCGCCGGGTCTTATGGCAATCAAGCATACCGAGTTTATGAAATTAACTCAAGGCAACAAGAGTGTGATTTGGGTATACGCAAGAATTCAATAACTTATCGGTATGCACCAGAATTTGTTGATACCGAAGCTAAGAAGATCGCTAGTTTCAAGCGGGGTCTTGGCCCTAAGTTGATGAAGACGATGAGTACCGGCAAGTGCACCACTTTTAATGAATTCATCGGTGATACTCTTACTCAAGAGAATAGCAATCTTTGTGTACACTTTGCTTCTAAGAGCCGTAAAAAGGGCTTTTCGATCTTTGGGTCATCTCAATCCAAGGCTCCAGTGGTTTCTAGGGCTCCTTATCGCCCTCCCACTGCACCTTCTCGCTATCGACCACCACAGAAGAAGAATCAAAACAAGACTGGTTATCGCAAGGGTTTCACAGTTGCTCGCCTAAGGGGCTCTTACGGTCCGTCCCGCTCTAATGTTCCACCAAGCCACATGCCGTCTTTGGAATTGTGGCAAATCAGGGCATTGGTCCAAGAATTGTCCTTATCCCAAGAAGCGGGGAATCGAGAATGCACCCCCCGGGGCATGTACACTATCTACTTTGTTGAGGAGATCCCGGTGGTGAGGCGATCCGCGGTGGTAAGTTCTTAGTCAATCATCATCCTGCTATTGTGCTATTTGATTCTGGTGCTTCTCATTCATTCATGAGTCCTATATTTGCATCTGAGCACAACATGGAGATAATTAACCTTGAAGAGGGTAAGTTCAATATAAGTGCAGCGGGCAATCCCGTGGCGACTAACCAGATAGTAAGTGGTGTGCGTCTAGATATTGGTGGGCGAGTATATAGTGAAACATTCATCATTCTACCTAACCTAAAGATAGATGTGATCCTAGGGATGAAGTGGATGAGCAGCAACGGTGTTCTTATTGATACATCCACTAGAGTGGTTATATTACGAGATCCGGGCACAAGAGAAGCTTTTCTAGTGCCTCTTCCGGAGTTTGTGGATTCAAATCCGACGGCAAATTCTGTTTTAAGTGACAGTATTGCTGCCATACCAGTGGTATGTGAGTTTCGGATGTCTTCCCGAGAAGAGTTGCCGGCCTACCACCACATGCGTGATGTCGAGTTTAAAATAGATTTAATCCCAGGTGCCGCACCCATCTCTAGAAGGCCTTACCGTATGCCCCCAAATGAGTTGGCTATAATGAAGGAAGAACTTAAGAAGTTGATGACACAAGGCTTGATCCGTCCTAGTTCCTCTCCATGGGGCTGTCCGGCTATCTTTGTTAAGAAGAAAGATCAATCCTTGCGTATGTGTGTAGATTATCGGCCTCTAAATGAAGTTACTATCAAAAATAAATATCCTTTACCCCGGATTGATATCTTATTTGATCAACTCTCTCGAGCCAAAGTGTTTTCCAAGATTGATTTACGTTCGGGGTATCATCAGATTCGAATCCGTCCTGAAGATATTGAAAAGACGGCTTTCGCAACCAGGTATGGGTTATATGAGTATCTTGTCATGTCTTTTGGTCTGACGAATGCTCCTGCCCATTTCATGTACCGATGAATTCGGTATTCATGCCGGAATTGGATAAGTTCGTTGTGGTATTCATTGATGATATCTTGGTTTATTCTCGAGAATAAGGAAGACCATGCTAAGCATTTGAGGGTGGTGTTGTCAGTTGCGAGAACATCAACTTTATGCTAAATTCAGCAAGTGTGCGTTACGGTTGAAGGAAGTTTCTTTCCTTGGTCATATTCTCTCGAGAAAATAGGGTTTACGTAGATCCTTCAAAAAGTGCAACAAGTCTTAGATTGGGAGCCTCCAACCCACGTCTCTCAAGTCCGTAGTTTCCTTGGTCTTCTTTGGGTATTATCGCAGGTTTATTCGACTTCTCTAAAATAGCAAAGCCTATGACCAAACTACTTGAGAAAGGCGAAGAGTTTGTTTGGACCTCGGAATGCGAGTCCGCGTTTCGCAGATTTGCGAACTTTGTTGACTTACGCTCTGTCTTAGCTCAACCGGATATTGAGAAGCCCTTTGATGTTTATTGCGATGCCTCGGGCCTTTGGTCTTGGTTGTGTGCTTATGCGGGGAGGGGCGAGTTATTGCTTATGCTTCTCGTCGATTTGCGAAAACACGAAGTTAACTATCCCACACATGATCTAGAGTTGGCGGCAGTAGTTCATGCTTTGAAGATATGGAGACATTACTTGTTGGGTAATGTGTGCCACATTTACACTGATCATAAAAGCCTGAAGTATATCTTTACTCAACTTTGAGTTAAATATGCGTCAACGAAGGTGGCTTGAGTTGATCAAGGACTACAATTTGCAAGTGCACTACCATCCCTGGAAAGGCAAATGTATTCTTTGATGCACCGAGTAGAAAGTCTCATTCTAGTTACGCTATCCAAGGAGACTATCACTTAGCTCACCTTATGCATCCAGTGGTACTCCACAATATCACCTTGAGCTCCACACTTACAGATAAAATTATTGAGGCTCAAAAGACTGACGTGGGCATCTTTCATATCAAGAAGAAAATGAAGTTAAAACCAGCCACTCGTTTTCGTGTGGATGAAAGGGGTGTCTTATGGTTTGATGATCGTCTAGTGGTACCCAAAGATAAAGACCTTAGGCAACAGATCTTAGCTGAAGCTCATTCTTCCAATTATTCTATCCATCCAGGTAGTAGCAAGATGTATGAAGACTTGAAACCTAGATTTTGGTGGACCAAAATGAAGCTAGAATTGCTGACTTTGTGGCCCGTTGTGATACTGTTGTCGGGTTAAGGCCGTTCATCTTAAGCCTCTTTGGTCCACTCCAACCTCTCTCTGTCCCTAGCTGGAAGTGGGAAGAGATCAGCATGGACTTTATCACCGGTTTGCCCATGGACTTAAAAAGGGTCATGATTCTATTTGGGTGATCGTAGATCGTTTGACCAAAGGCGCCCATTTTATTCTGTGAGTGTTACTATCCGGCCCCACCAATAATGCGAGTTGTATATGGCTTAGATTTATCGACTCCATGGTGTTCCTAAAACCATCATATCGATCGAGGGCCACAGTTTGTTGCACGTTTCGGGAGCATATGCACAAAGCATTGGGCACCAACTTGCTCCGTAGTTCAGCTTATCACCCTCAAACCTCCGGGTCGACAGAAAAGAGTCAATCAAATTCTAGAAGACTTGCTACGGTCTTGTGTTCTATCTGCGGGGAGGATCTTGGGAGAGCTGGTTACATTTGGCCGAAGTTCTCATATAACAATAGTTATCGGGGAAAGTATCAAGATGGCTCCTTTTGAGGCGTTGTATGGGAGAAGATGTCAAACACCTTCTCATTGGGTGGAGCCTGGTGAACGTTGGTATTATGGGTTGGAGTTAATCCAGGACGCCGAGGAGAAAGTGAAGGTGATCCAGCAACACATTAAGGCTGCTCAGTCTCGACAAAATAATTATGCAGATAAGCGAAGGCGCCCTATTGAGTTTGAAATTGGTGACTATGTGTATCTCAAGGTATCTCCCATGAAAGGTGTGCAACATTTTGGTGTTAAAAGGAAGTTAGCCCCGAGGTATGTGGGTCCCTACCAAATCACGGAGAAAAGAGGAAAGGTAGCATATAAAATTCAGTTACCCCGAGGAGATGAGTGCTATCTTTAATGTTTTCCATGTTTCTCAACTCAAGAAATGCCTTCGGGTGCCTGAAGAAAGAATAGAAACCCAAGATGTAGAGTTGAAATCAGATTTAACATATGAAGCATGACCAGTGAAGGTTCTTGATACTAAAGAGAGAATTACACGTAGTCGAGTGATCCGGTTTCATAAGGTCACTTGGAACAATGAGAGTGATTGGGATGCTACTTGGGAAAGGGAAGATTACCTAAGAGAAGTATATCCTTCATTTGCCGAACAATGGTACATTTACCTAATCTCGGGACGAGATTCCTTTAAGGGGGAGGGCTGTAACACCTCTGGTGTTTGGTCTACTAAATCACCTGCATAAACTGATCATAAGCATCATCATCATCTCATGAACGCATATGTGTGACAAATTCTTATGCCATTCCTATGTGTATGTTTATGAAAAGTGCATGTGATGCTTGCTTTGCTTGTTTGATTCTAAGTCATGACATGTAATGTTGTTAAAAGTGCTCTACAGTAGCTTAACTATGTTTAGGACACTAAATGGAACAATGTTCATGTTGGACATCTTGGTTAATTATGCTCCTAATCACTAGTTTGACTTGGCATGCTCCCTAGAGCTCTTTTCTTTGACTGTTTCAAATCTGCAAGCTACCGTTTTTGCATGGCTGTGAGTCCTTAATAAAAGTTGTAGATAATTTTATATAGAACAAACTTTATTTAAGGCTCAACCCATGAAAATGTGTGTAAGGTGCTCAAAAACCCACATCTCTGCCTGAAACAGTGCTGTTTTCAGCTCTGAAATTTGGCTAAGTCCTAAGGGGTGTGCAGTGTGTTTTTACCTCTGTTCTTGGCCTTGTAGTTTGCAAACCAAGCAGAACCAGAGGAAGTTCATATAAGCAAAGTTGTAGCTCACCTATCCACCTACAATTTATATTACTGAAGTTTGCTCTAGTTCGGCTTCGTTTTTGAGTTGTGATCACCTGAATGTAGCAGTTTCAGTCAAATTCAATTGAAATTCGAATTCAGAGAAGGGGGGGAGGTGGCCGACCGGCGCCAGGTCAGGCGCGCCACTTGGCGTCCGTACGCCGGCGCTGGGCCCACACGTCAGGCCGTCGTGGCACGACGGCGTCTCCAAGTCGCCACGACGCCGCCGACCCCCTCTCTCGGGCTCGCATTCTCTCCCCTTGCCATCTGTTCTCGCGGGCGGAAGGAGGCGACGACGGCGACGCCCGCGATCTCCGCCGCCGCTCCACGCCGTTGTCACCGCGCCACCACCCACCAAATCGCACACCGAGCTCCGCCACCATGTCCTCCATCACTTGAGCTAGCTAGCGCCACCACCCGACCGCAGGTGAGCCCGCATTGTGAGTTCGCCGCCGCCGACATGGTCGGAGCGCACTACTTCAATCATCTGGCCGGCGGCGATACTCCGCCTCTCTCGCTCTCGCTCGTAGCACTGTCTAGGAGTCGCCGTGATTAGTTGATAGTGAAGCCCTAGATGGTTGAGCCAGTTAGGGTTCGGCTAGCCGAACACAGCGCGCCACCCCGCGCCCCTCGCCGCTTCCGCGTCGCCCGTGCATGCGGAGCAAGCCGCCGTTGCAACCCCTAGCTTCCCACACCCCTCGTTTGCCGCCTAGGTGCAGTAGTGCTTGCGCGGTCCAATTGAGCGCGACATTGCCGAGAGACGGCAATGGCGCCGCCACGCAGCGCCGCCGTGCCGCCATCGCCGCCGCCGAGCTTCGCTTCCGGCCGATGCGAGTGGCCCTAACCTACACCAATCGACCAGCGCTAGGTCACGGGGAACACGGGGGGGATGTGGTCGCCGGAGACCTCACCGCCCGGCGTGTTTTCTCGGTCAAAATCCGGCCGCCGCCATCCCTGTCTCTATCTCACTGACGGGTGGGTCCGTTGACCGCGGGCCCCGCTTTGTCGGTCGAAAGTTAGGGTTTAGTTTTTGTTTTTATTTTCCAGAATTTGTGCTGAGTTTCATAAATTCATAAGTGGAGCTAGGAATGTCCAAATCAAGTGGTTCCAATTTTGCTAGGTTCCTGGAGATGTCTAGTTTTTATTAAAAATATGAAACATGGTATGTTCTACAGTAAATTTTGCTTGGTCTATTTATTTTGTTCTAGGCCTTGGAAAATAGTTTAATGCATAACTAATTTTTAATTAGTGCTAAAAATGTGAAACCTGTGAGGTTAGCTTTGCTTTGACCTGCTCTGTGTAGGAAAAATATTGGTTGGCATGTACCCCTGTTTTGCAGAGCAGTTTGCTAAATAAGTTGTTTTTAGGCATTGTTTGGTAATATATTTACCCTGTTTGTTATATGCATGTTTATGAGGTGAAATCTGGAACATTGTATCTTGGTGCTATGTTAATGCTAAGAAAAATTATAAATCTGTTGTTTGATACTTTTCATGTGGATTTATGAATTATCTTCCTTTAAGCTTGTGGGACTTGTTCTTTTGGTACAGGAAGTTGTACTTAGTATTTTACTGTGAAATTTGAACTGTGGTCTATATGAGCTATGAGTAGTCCACTGTAATTTTTTTGGATTTTTCTGGGTAGTTTTTCTATGTGCTCACTTGTGCCCCTAAATGATGGGATTAAATGAAAAAGGTGTTTTAATTAATGTTTTAGAATGGCTTGTTAGGTTTTCTGTTGATCATTAGTCATGTTTTAACTGTTGGTCAGGTTGGGTGAGCTTGAATTGCAAGTTTGAACATGAGTAAATAATTAATTCTTCAATTTGAGCTGTTCTGGACAGCTGGTGGTACTTTTACTTTTGCATAGCTTAGATTTGATTTTCTGGCTTTATGGTCAATAGCAAAGTGGTAGATAAATTCATTATCTAGTTGCTGTTAAAATTTGAGAGCTTTTGGTATAGTAGTTTAAGAGTTACGAAGTTATCTTGTGAGGTTCCAGAAAAGAGGTCTTCTCTGGAATTTCTGGACAGATCTGGGAAATTTGTTTGTTTGACCTTTTTGATTTGTGAATCTGTCTATAATGTCTGAATAAGAGTTGTAGACAATTTCTTGAGCTTTCCAGAATGTCCTCATACATGTCCTTTGGAGCTTTAGAACTCCAGTTTGAGTTGTTTCTTTCAGCTGCTTTGTGTAGGACAGAAATCCTGAAATGTGTTTGCTTTGAATACTTGCCCTTGTGTGTGTGACTTATATCTTGTAGATGCTTTGCTAATTTATACACGTGATTAGGTGCAGGTTGTATGTCCTTAACTGATGATGAAAAGTTATACCTTGACTTGCTTGGTGAGTGTTCAATCTTGTTTAGAGAGGAGATATGCACCTACTCTGTAACTTAAAGTGATTTGAATAGAGTCATCACCTCAGCTGGAGGTTTAGTGTTGTTGCTGTTATTCACTCTCTTACATAATCATCTTGTGCATTCATTATTCTCATTTATGCATTGCATTCAATAGGTTCGCCGAAGGGGGTAACGGTCTTGGAGTTCGGGGACCTGCAGCAGGAGGAGGAGCCGGAGGGACCAGCCAGCGAAAGCAACTCCGTCGGAGAAGAAGAACTAACTGAGTGCCCTAATCACGAGCCTGCAACCTTTGTGAAAGGCAAGCCCCGGAGCATATTAAGCCTCCCATTTTTTTCATAAAATGCACTTGAGTACTTTATGTTGTTTATTGCATTAAGTTTAGGAGTTGGTTGAAGATGTTGTTGCACTCACCCTATCCTTGTCCAGTATATATTTTATATCCTGAATCCCATGTCTAGGTTAGGAGCGATGCAAATGCTTAGCCCTGCTTAGACCGGTAGAAGTCGGGTGATTTCTTGTCATCCGCGAGTTATAGGTGGTCACTCTTTGGTCACTATTGGCATTATGTAGTATCATGGAAGTGAACCACGGTGATTAATTAAAAGAAGACCGGGCGGGGCAAGTGGACCCCTGTCCGAAGTCGATTAAGGACCGGAGTCGTTGTTTCACTCTTGGTCATGTTGAACGCAGCCTAACACATAGTTGGCCCGGCCCTGTGTGCCAAATGGCCGTGAAGCTCGTTAGCTTGACTCAAGACGGGAACGCGGGCGGCGGTTGGGCAATTCGCGGGATAGCGGCATACTAGACCAAGGGCAAGCATGTCTAACTGTCTGGCGTCGTCCTTGGGTTTGCATGACTTGAACATCCCGGCTATCCGACTTTCGGTTTTGCCGACGTGATAACCGGGCCGGACCTGAGTTGTGTGAAGAGTAACCTAAAGGCGACTCGATCCGATCTGCTTGGGTGTGTGTTGGGAATACCCCCCGAGCTCGGTTGAAATCGATTCGAATCGCCGTCTCTCCCGGATAGTGAGAACTTGACCTTGCCTGGCAATCGTAGATCTCACTAAAATAATTATGGTTCCAGTTTGATGTTGATATGAATGAAAGCTGTATTAAAATGAATATGGTTATTAATGCTTGTTATAATAAGTGTTTGCTTAGTACAGGGTACACTTAGATGGAAGGTGAAATAATTTAAGCTGCTGCTAGTATATTTAATTATCCATTAAATATTGCTTATGCTTTTATGCAAATTAATGTCAAGCTAGCTCCACTTATATTTCAGCCTTGCATATTCCTTGGTGTCATCTTATTTCTGATTTATGACGGGTAAGTCTAGCTGAGTACATCCTCGTACTCGGGGTTTATTCCCTCTTGTTGCGAGATGATATTCTTTATACAAAGCTCTTTGCTTGGTATGTCTTCACCCCTGCTGGGGATGAGGACTAGATCTCGGGCAAAGATCGTTTCCTTTATCTTACCATATGCTTTTTCTTGGGATGACTATGGATCCGCATGTATCCGAACTAGTGTGTGTTCTTGAATGTTTTCAAAACCGTGCCTTTTATCACTGCAAACTAGTATTGTAATAACTAAGTACTTCTATGTTATGTAATTTGTGAACTCTCGATGTAACGGATGGTGAATTATGTTAAGTTGCGTTCGATCTTGGCTTGTATGTTTTGTTGGTTTGAAATCCTTCGAGATTTCGGACTACTAGGGATTATATGGGCTCAAGTGTGGAATTAGTCACTTCGGTGATTGATTTATACTTGTGCTCTTATAATTTGGTCGGTTCTATTACATGAGTGACATCTTTCAATAATCCGTAGTCCTTCCTCAGTGGGTACACATCTTCGGAGTAGCCCATCAAAGCACACTCGGAAGAGGTAAGGATCATCCCATATGTGTAGACGGCTTTCATAGACAAGCTTTCTCCTGTTTGACCCTAGTGATACATATCCTGCAACCATAAAATTGACAATATTCATGTACCAGGGATCCGATCTGGAGACAGCGTAGAGTGTGTCGTCTCGAAGGGAGTCATTGATTGGTAGTTCCTGTATATTCTTAAACTGCATTCTAGACAAGTGATCGGCAACAGAATTTTCTACTCCCCTTTTATCTTTTGGATCCTCCTCCCTGGGAGGGAGCCTTGGTGAATCAACATGAGCCCTTGGATCAAACTGACATTGGCAGACGGTGGAGATCAATCCTCAAAGGTGGCGGAGTAAACCGGGTGAACTGGGCCACGAACTGGGCAGACCCCAGACCGGCTAGTCCGGGGCCAAACCGGCCGGTCTGGCCTCGTGCTGCTGGCCCTCCGCTTTAGTCCAATGTCTTCTTGTCCCTTCTGGAATCTTCCTATGTAGCCGTGGCGTGCAATCTTGCATTCTATGTTGTTTTGTAGCTCAAAAGTGTGTCATTCCCAGTGTATACCTACAAAACCATTGATTCACCAAAACTCATGGAATTTGTTAGTCAAAGCCCTACTTCTAGGTAGATGAATTACTTTTGTATCACTTTGGAAGGCTAGTTAACGGTTGAATTTGAACTTTAAGGACCGTCAACAAAGAGCATGACAAGTTTTCTCATCAGGGTCATAAAGGTTGACAAAACTCAATGCATGACAAGCGGCATGAATGTGAAAGTTTAACTAGCCTATCTCATCATGTTTGGCTCTGGTGGGAATGTAAGCTTTGTCATATAGGAACTCATCATGTTTTTGTATTTTTCAAAGGATAAATCTCTAAAACTCTAGTGTCACTTAGAACAAGATAGATAGCAGCTCAGACTTTCTCAATCTTATCAATTAGGTACCTAGACTTAGTTCAAGCATATGCAACCCATAAGTTTTAGGCTAAGAGCAAATCTTCATGTCAAAATAGTTGGAGCTAAAACTCAGAAAAACTTCTATCTATACTCTAGGCACTTCAAAGGTGTTGTAACATAGCAGACTTATCATCATTTCAGATCATCTCAAGAGCTTCCTTTTTATTGACTCTATCTAGACAAACATTTTTATTTGGTTTTCATTTTTGAAGACTCATACTATATAAGACTTCAAAGACTCTAAAAGCATGGACCTTCATGTGCCCACATATTTTTGGTATTTTTAGGTTTTCTTATCACTACTACAGAAAATTTAACCGAGGCGGCTTTTTTTGGTTAACCGAGGTGGTTTTTCTAACCGCCTCGAACATAAGGTCACGGTTAATCGTGACCTTAACCGAGGCGGTTGGGAAACCGCCTCGGTTAATATATTAACCGAGGCGGTTTATTTATAATAGCCGACTCAAGTTAATGGTTGTTAACCGAGGCGCTTAACGTTATATTTGCCTTGGTTAACATATTAACCGAGGCGGTTTTGTTATAAAACCGCCTGTATGGTGGTCATTAATGGAGGCGGTTTTGTAATAAAAACCGCCCTGTTATGATTTTCCAAATAAAAAAATTATTTTCAAGTAATATATATTAATCATTTAATATTTTAAAATACAAGCATTATCAAATATAGCAAATACAGGTCATATCGAACACATAGAATAAGCGTTTAAAGGCTGAACATATATTACAAGAGAGATCTGATGTCAAACATCATTTGAAGTTCCACCATGAAGTTTAAATTACATGCATACACAGAGCCACAAAGTCAAACATGTGCACATAAACGACATGAGAAGTTTATCACAAGCTAAGATCGATCAACTAGTCGAAGATGTCCGGCAACACATAATCCCTCATGTCTAGCATTGTTCTCCATTTTGCGTAGCTTCTCGTACTTGTCCTCCGGTCGCTAGCTCGCTCTCTCTTCGTAGAAGAACTTGCCATCAACATGACAACATTGATCAGTTACAAACTTGCAAACGTCGGATATTGTTTGACCGATGATTATCTTGTCGATCCTGCTCCTCTTCCACCATCCTTTTGATTTCTTCATTTGCCGATAGCTCGCCATTTGTACTTCCCGCATGCCCTAAGGTACTCACAAGCATAGTATCCATATAGAACCGATCCTTCAGGTTGTTTAGAGCACTGCATGAACGTTATATTCGTAATACGAAATAGTTAGGCCATATGGAGAGCATGATGGACGATGTACTAGCACATATGAGATTCCTGATATATATAGTTACCTGGAATTTTCGCCTCACTTTGAGTACGTGTTTGTACTTCAACTTCTTTTTTCCGGACCTCCGATCCAAGCAGTTGGGGTCTTCAAGGTACTTCCTGTAAGCATTGTATGAAAACCACTCGTGTCAACAACAAATTTGATACGATTTATGCATGTAAATCAATGTGATATCGTCACTTACTATCGGACATAGAATTCAAAATCCTTGTACGTGCTTTTGTCCGTTTTCTTTAAGGAGTCGAATACAATAGCCTTTCCATCTTGAGGGAAGATCATAAATACAATCCAGTGCCCCATGACGCCCAAGCTGCAGCATCGAAACAATTTGGATCTCAACTTTTGAAATGTAAGAGGTGGTGAACCCTATGGGTGGTATACGTATTGGAAGAATCGTTTTGACGTACCGAACCGATGGGCGGCAAGGATACACCCATGTTCCTCGACCTTCTTCATGGCTTGGAGGATGTCTTGTCCCTTTTCGTACCTTATCTCACTTCGTAGGCATGCCTGGTTTCTATCCATTTTGCATGGGGGTCAAGTTCACCAAGCCGCGGATCTGAATCCGATATATCGTAGCCAATGATGGCCCTACGGGTAATATGCATAGGAGATAGGTAGATAACATTATCCCCAATCTCCCGATTTATATATGATTGCATCCTACAAGCACAAGTCTTGGTCATGGCATTGTTGTATCGATTGAAGAAGGCACAATGGATCGGCGATGAGATTGAGGTAGTACTGCAGATTCATCAGCCTATGTCGCTACGGCTGATGCTCCTTCGCTCGAGGGGCATGATGGTATTGCTGTTCTTTCTGGTAGAGATCTTTCTAATTTTCAGTTTATTAGCGTTACTAAAGAAGGATTTGTACCTATCTCATTGAAGCCGATTGATAATCGCTCAATATCATCATGTAGTTAGTAATGGTTAACGTCGGCCAACCCATTGGTCGGGTGGCTTCATTGCCTAGGCCGACGTTTACAAGAGAAGGTTTAAATTTATATCTGCTGGAGGCATTGTAAAGTGAACGTCTCTCTAAAGCAATTGACGGAAGATATTTAAAAAAAATACTTTCCAAATGTTTGGCAAGAAGCCTAAGTGCTCTCCAAACAATGGCCGATACATGTATCATCCTTAGAGCAAATGGCTAATGTATACATCGCCCTTAGAACATTTTAATACTGAAAAGCTGATGGATGGGCATCGTCGCTATTCAGTTTTGATTTATGTTTTTAGATTTATTCATAATTCACCTGGAAACAGGGGGCATATGTTGACACTCAAAATTGTCCCAAAATGAATCAATGGCATCTCTAACAAGTTGTACACGTGACAAGTATGTTGTTGGCTAGATGGCGTGATGAAACAATGAAGGATCGCGCGAGAAGATGGCGAGTCAGGGCCAGTCGGCCTAGCCGGATTCTCTACCCGGCTAAGCCGGTTTGGGGTTGGCCAGAGTATGAACCAGCTAAGCTGGGTCCAGGAGCTGGCTTAGCCGGTTCCTGACAGCCTGGCCTAAAGCTGGCTTAGCCAGATCCCCCACCCGGCTAAGCCAGCACCAGCTAAGCCAGGTCCTCTTTAAATGACGTGGTGGCTGGCTGAGGGGCTGCCCACACCCGCAAAAACCGGCTAAGCCGGGTCCCTGAGCCCGGCTAAGCCGGGTCCTTGAGTCGGCTCAGCCGGTTCACCTGTATTCCGAGAAGATTTCATCTCCAACTCGATTTTAGATCTATTTTCACGTATGAAAACTTGGAGAACGTGTTTTGGGCATGTTTCCTACTGGGATAAGACCACCCCTCCTATATAAACGAGGAGATCATGGTCGATTGAGTTCCCATCTATCCAATCGTCAAAAACACATCTACAATGTAGTTTGGGGCGTTTTCACCTCTACCTTGCTGTTTGTTGCTACTCTCGACGAGTTTCAGCGGCATCCTAGGCGGCCTTGCTGGTCCTAGGAGATCCTTCGTGTGCATCCCTCTGATGGGTCTTCCCGAGGGGTGTTCCAAAGCCTCGCCGGCGAAGAACGTGCCCTAAATCGGTCCTGCCGGTCTCTAGATTGGTTCGACCGATTCTGCTGAGTTCTTGCTGCGTTCTAGGTTAGATTGCAACCTCTTGGACGTGCTAGCCCGTACTGGTGTGTTGCCTAGGTCAATTCCAGCGTCAACACATGCCTTGGGAAACTGAAACTATAGCTTGTCTGTTGTTCTTGTACTTTTTTTCTTGAAAGATCACTGTTCTGATACTTCATCTGAGCCCTAAGTTGTAACATGTTTTTTTGGCCTATTTCATGTATCCCTTTGGCATTAAGATCGAGAAGTGTCGAAACTGGTATCACGTACCAGGGCTTTATATAGCTACTAGTATAATGCCCGTGCTAACGCAACGGTTTTATCTTTGAAATGCATATAAAAACAACCAAATGTTTATATTTTTTTAGCTTATTCAACTTACACAATTGTTTTTGAGCATGAATACAATCAGGTACCTTTTTCCAAACATGGTGCTGATCTGGTAAATCTTGGTAGATGTAGTCATAAGGGTTGTCGGCGTCATTATGACCATGAACCTGGTATGATTCAAATCTCTCATCTGCAAAGTTAAGACTTGAGAGATGCTCTTGCATAGACAAGCAGAGGATATTCGACGATGAATAATATAGGGGTTACCTTCCCCACGGTATCGCCTAGTTTCTTGGTTGTCGCTATGATCTTCTATGCCTTCCAAGTGACCTGTTGAATGGTGCATGGCAAGAAGACATCAGTTAAATAAATAATTCTTTTATCATCATATAATATGAAGTCGTCCTGTGTGTGCTTAATAAACAATCAATCTTCATCGTCTAATAAATATGGGTGCCTAGGTTCGAACAAGTTACTGTCATATTCATCAAAATCATTGATGTTTCCATTTATTCTCTATTGAGGCTGGGTAATATCTGTATCAAGATGTTTACCATATGAGAACTAACAGTACAGATTGCCTATAAAAATTAAATAGATAGAAGGAAAAGAAATAGGCCACCTGCAGGCTCTGCATTGATGGCTCGAGTTATATATATATTTATTGAATGGTAAATCTTGAAGATATGATAAAAAAATCTCTTTAAAATAAGGCCAGGTGGCAAGAGAATCCAACATTCTAAACTTTGGAGCAAAATTCAGGCAACCACAGTGCCAAATTTATAAAGAAACCAAGCACTATGTCGGATGTCTGTTCATGGTCTTCTCGATTGTTTAGATGTTACAATATATGTCATACGGCTAATGCCACTAAATTAATGTGAAGCACTGCATGAATAAAATACAATTGTAGTTCAATCTGTTACGCACGAGGGCTGACCAAAACTGCTTACCTGTTAGGCTGCTGCCGGTTTGGCGTTTGCGTATATGCAGATGCAGAGTGCAGCTCTCTGGCGATGGCAAGGTTTTGCCTTCGTCGTCCTCGGTCGATGGCGGGACTGGACATGCTCGAGGCGGTCAGCTGGCGACGGCGAGCGCAGGAAGTTTGATATCGCGCGAAGCCGCAGGGTTGCCTGGGCTCCGGTGTTGGCGAGTGCAGGCCGACGTCGTCCTCGTCCTCGTCGACGCTCGTGTAGGTAGGATCACGATCCGCAGCGCTAGGTAGACTGTGACCACAGCGTCCTCCCTAGTTGCGGCATGCGGCGGGTGTTACCGATCTGCGGCGGTGCGTCGACGGCGTTCTTCCTCGATGGCATCAGCGTTCAGGATCCATGGTGTTGACTGGCACGCGGTGCAGGGGTCGGCATGATTTGCATCCATGTTTTGCGGCGACGCGAGGTTTGTGCTCGCGGGAGGCTGAAAGAGGAGGATGAGGTGTGACACTTTTTGATCTAGTCCGCCCGATGTAAATGAGTAAAAAGAGAAAATATATAAAATTAAATCTAGATTGTCCATTTTAATTGTATTGTTTTTCTAGTACAATTTCGTGAGTGAATGAAGAGGGGCTTTTTAGTGGGGGGACGTTTATTATGTGTACCTTTAGCAAAGAAAAGTTAGTGCATTAGAGCAACTCTAACAGCTCCCCATCCCTCCTCCCCATCTTTGAATTTTTGGCAAATTGTCAAAAAATGCTATCCAATAGTTCCCCATCCCTCCTCCCCATCTTTGGCAACTTGGGAAAAATCCTCTCCCAGCGCGGATATATGCGCGCGGCTCTACGGCTCCGCATTGGGCTTTCGCGCGGGGTTTCACGCGCGCCGCCGGCAGTTTCCCGTGCGCGGCATCGCCTTCTTCCCTTGTGCGCGCCATCGCCATCTTCCATCGCCTACACCATCGCGGCAATCCATCTTCGTGGCCTTCCTCGCTGCAGCAACAGGTATGGGCGAGTCATCTTCATGGCCTTCCTCGCTGGTAGGGTTCAGCGTCATGGTGGTTTGCCTGGTTGTCGCTAGTGGCTCTCCACGCCAGGCCAGTAGCCGCGCGCGTGGGCTATCCCTCCGACGGCAAGTCCCGCCGCCGGAGTTTGATTAGATCAATGATGATTATTCAAATGATATGTATAGCATCACCATGGGTACAGCCAGATCGTGAATCTTTTTTACGTACCTGATATGCTTTCAAGTGATGGCCTATGCATGCCTTGCGTTGAATTGTGTAGCCCATTGGGTGATAGGGTACATCACCACGTAGTAGATCGATCATAGTCTATACATGTCTTGAATTATTTTGTAATTCTTATTTTATTTTTGTTTAATCTGCTGCTGCTTTGAAAAGTACTCATCCAATTTTCTATTCCGCTGATAGCGTTTAGATTGAATTACAGCAATTCCTTCACAGCTAGCTGATTACATTATTGACTAAAATACACATGTATTAGCTTGCCTTACATTAAAAATGATCTAATCAGCTCTAAGCCATGTTGTACATCACAACTGCCTTGCTGAATTTCATCAAATTCCTGCTTTGCAGTTCTCGTCATTGGCAAGCCGCTTGTTTCAGCAACATTGTCTCTATTTTTTCTGTAATTTGGTGCAACATTACTCAATTTTGTTATCATTGCTGCACAAAAAGGGTAGTAGATGATACTGGATGCTTTATTTATTTGCAATTCTATTTTTTCTTCGTTTGTAGATTCATTCCAATGGAAGAAACTGGATATTGGACAGGCATGTTGACAGGACAGTATGATGATGTTGCTGGTTTGGAGGACCTCACGTTCCCGATGCCAGAAGGACCACCGGGAACTCAAGATCTTGTTTCTGAAGTTCAAGAAGTTGAAGCGCCAGTGCATGCAAGTCAAGTTGAGCAGCCCCGTCACTACCACAGATTCGGTTATCAGTGCCGGTACCTTTCTTTGTCGGTTTTGTAAAACCGGCACTGATAACCCATCTGTGCCGGTTGTTTGCTTTGAAAATCGAAACACGGCTGGCAGCCACGAGAACCGACACTGAAGAGCCATATCACTGCCGGTTAGCATTTGGAACCGGCACTGATGGGCTCAGTGTACATCACTGCCGGTTCTAGATTAGAACCGACATTGAACATACCTTTTCAATGGCGGTTCTAGGTCAAAAACCGCCAGTGATGAACTGACACCATAAAAAGGTGGCAGGCGTCCTCTTCTTCCTCTCCACTCTGCCATTCTGAGCAGAGGAAGCCACGCGCGTGAGCCTCTGTCTCTATTGTTGCGGCTGCTGTTCTCTATAAATGAAGCTTGGTTTTCTTGAAATTAGGGCAACTGATTGATTTCTTTGCACTAAAGGTTAGTAGCCAACAGTCAATCCTTGGATTTTGACCATTAATCATGGCTAATTTCTTTGATATGATCTTTATTTTGTGCTTTCTCTTGTAGGGAGCTTGAAATTAGATTTTAAGGGAGGCTTGAAATCGAATTGTGGATAATCTATTGTACAAAAGGTTAGTGTCTACCAACCCATATATTTCTTAGGTATATATGCATGATCAATGCTCAAGATTGATATTAATTAGTATGTGATATATTAATTGATTAGTGTTAGTTAGCACTAGAGAGTATAGATTAAATTACAATTATGATTAATATTAGTATTGATTAATATTAGTATGGGATACATTAATTGGTTAGTGTTAGTTAGCAAATGAACCAATATGCTTAGTATTGATTAATATTAGTATGTGATGCTATAAGTAATTGTAGGTAGTTAGAAGTTGAGAGTATTATTTGTTTTAGATTTATGAGGAGCAAATTAATCATTTTGTCACCTACCAAAACAATATTTAATTTAGACTTAAATTATTGTCAATGGTGGAGTCTCCACTATTTACACGTCACCTAGCTAGACATTGTGTGTAGATAAATTATTTTGATGGTAATTTTAATGGTTATGTCACGTACCATAATAATTCTTTATGATTAATCTACCGTAATTTATGTCAACAAATTATTTGTTTGTTATCTTTAATATTGTTTAATATTTGGTGCAAAATAAATGTTCATGGAATAATCTTTAATTCTAATATTATTGTCTCTAATTTTTTATTTTCTTATATTTCATGTTTCATCGCACAACTATATTGTTTAGCTATAAAATTTAATCTATTTGTGTGCTGTATCATTTTTTGCGTGTCTTGATGTGTCCTAATATTATCAATGCAGAGATGGATCGAGAGTGGATATACGGTGTGTCCCGAACAGACCCACGGTACTTGATTGGTGTCTCTAACTTCCTCCAAGTAGCCAAAGCTAATGTTCGTGAGGGGCAACCTGTATTCTGTCCATGCAAAGATTGTGGAAATGTTAGAAAATGGAGTAGGTTAGAGTCTATACGGACACATTTGATCAAAGGGGGTTCATGAGAGACTACACGATATGGAGTATGCATGGGGAAGTTGTTGACAATGTTCCACAAGAACATTACAATGATGATGTGCCCATGCCCGACATAGCCGTCCACGAGAATGCGACAAACGATGATCCTGGTGTCAACACATGTACCGAGACTACCGCCGTTAATGATATGTTGAGGGATACATTAGCTGACGACACTGAGCATAATGATGGCATTTCACAGTTGCTACATGATGTTGAGAGTGGATTTCTTAGCGATAGACAGTTGAAAAAACTAGAGAAAATGAGAAAAGATGGCAAGACACCATTGTATCCAGGGTGTGGACTGAGCAAACTTGAAGCCAACATCATGCTATTAGAGTTCAAATCTTCAAATGGATTGAGCGATAAAGGCTTCGATCGGTTGCTAGGAATAGTAAGGAAACTGCTACCACCACAAAATGAGCTTCGAAAAAAAGACATACCTATGTAAGCAAATGATCTGTCCAATCGGTCTTGAGGTTGAAAAAATCCATGCGTGTCCCAATGATTGCATACTATACCGTGGAGATAAATACGAAAACATGGATGCGTGCCCTAGGTGTAAAGCTCCTATGTACAAGCAAGGGCCGTCCAACGATGGTAGCAAGACAAAAGGAGGGCCTGTAAAGGTAGTGCGGTATTTTCCTATAGCTCCACGGGTGCATAGGCTATCTGCAAATGCAAAGTCAGCCAAGTTGTTTACGCCGGCACGGTGAAGAGCGTAAGAAAGATACAATCTTTGCGGCACCCGGCCGATGGGGCGGATCGGAGGACTATTAACACTATGTGCTATAAGAACATTGGTGGTGAGGTGCGGCACCTTTGGGTGGGTTTGAGCACAGATGGGATGAATCCTTTCGACCGGGTTAGAAGCAATCATAGCACTTGGCCGGTGGACGCTTTGTATATACAACCTTCCACCTTGGCGCTGTATGAAGAGGTCATACATCTAGATGCCACTACTGATCTAAGGGCCGAAACAACCTGGGAACGACATCGATGTTTTCCTAGAACCAGTGATTGATGAACTATTGGAGTTGTGGCATACGAGGGGGTACCGGATGTTTGGGATGAGTATAAAAAGGAACATGTGACAATCAAGGTAGTACTAATCGCTACAATCACAGACCTGCCAGGGCGAGGTAGCTTATCTGGAGAGAAGACAAAAGGATATACTGGATGCGTAGAGTGTTTGGACTCTACCCATGCGGTACATCTGGGAAAACAAGAAAATGGCTTATATGGGTCACCGTATGTTCCTACCGATGACCACCCTTACGAGAAACAGAAAAGACTTTGATGGGACAATTGAAAGACGTGGACCTCTAGATTATCGAAGTGGAAAACAGATACTACGAGAGGTTACCAAACTCAATGTTGTCCATGGGAAGGGTGAGGGGGCAGTTCAGGCACCTGCCGAGTCTATATGGAAGAAAAAGTCAATTTTCTAGAAACTACCTTACTGGCCGCCATTGAGTGTACGTCATTGCCTTGATCCAATGCACATTACTAAAAATGTGTGCGGCAACACGCTCAACACCTTAATAAACACAGGAGGCACAGCAAAAGATTCACTCGCAACACGTCTAGATATGAAACACTTGGGGCTAAGGAAGGAGCTGCATCCAGTCACTCTTGTGGATGGTCAAATAAAACTTCCGGTTGCATCATGGACACTGAAAACAATAGAAAAAGAGGTGCTCCTTTCATTCTTCAATGAACTAAAAGTCCCGACAGGGTACTGTGCCAACCCGAAGAGGCTAGTGAACATGAGAGAGTTGAAATTTAACTATGGTTGTATGAAGGCCCATGATTTGTCATGTCATTATGACTCGGTTACTCCTAGTAGCCCTACGTGGTATCCTACCTGACAAGGTTCTTGCCCCAATCATAAAGTTGTGCTCATTTTTCAATGCAATCTCAGAAAAGGTTATTGATATGTCAAAGCTGGACCAGCTGCAGCTAGACATTGTGGAGACACTATGTCGTTTAGAGATGCATTTCCCGCCTACCTTCTTTGATATGTCCGTGCATCTACTTGTTCATCTTGTTGACCAAATTCGAGCCCTTGGCCCAATGTACCTACATCAGATGTTCCCTTTTGAAAGGTTGATGAAAGTTTTTAGAAAGTATGTTCGGAACAGATTTAGACCAGAAGGCAGTATGGTCGAAGGATGGACAACGGAGGAGGCAATTGAGTTTTGCACATATTATTTGGACATCAATCGTGTCGGAGTTCCAATATCTCGTCACGAGGGAAGACTAGGGGGCCAAGGAACTATCGGTGAGAAATCCTTCACACGATGCGTGACACGTTTCTTTTTAGGCAGTAGCGGTTATTTGTTCTCCAACAAGCCACAGGTATAGTGTCATACATTGAAGAGCACCGACAGTTGCTTCAAACTTTATACATCAATAGATCACAAGCTTGGCGTGAAAAGAAACATAAGGAGGAGTTTGTCGACTGGTTACGGTGTCGTTTGATTGGAATAAAATTGAATTCTCAGCTGGATCAACTAGCCAAGGGAGCTTCATCTACATATCTTAAGTATGAAGGGTTTGAAATCAATGGATATACATTTTACACTACAAAATAAGATGGAAAGAGCACCTTCCAAAATAGTGGTGTTAAACCCCGATGCCCACGACAACGGCGGCAATGTGGGCGATATACTATGGTTCCATAGAGGAAATATGGGAGTTAGACTACGGACAACAATTAAAGGTTGCTCTCTTTTTGATGTAAGTGGGTCCGCCATGAGGGCGTAAACATTGTGAGCTGGATTCACAACCGTTGATCTAAACAAGACCGCATATAAAAGGCGATCCATTCGTCCTTGCAAAAGATGTTACGCAAATCTTTTATTCAAGGGACAATGAGACAAAAGGTAGACTTAAAGTAGTTCTACAAGGGAAAAGGAAGATTGTGGGTGTTGAAGGAGTCACGGGACGAAGAAGACTACAAGGGTTACCGGGGAAATAGCTCCCTTTGGATCGGCGTTAACCTAGCTATCCTTGAAGAGAGTGATGAACGGCTTATGTCCGTTGTGATCATGATGAGTCCATCATTGTTTCTGCACCTTAACAAGACTTTTTTGAAATTATGTAATTAATCTTAATGATCATGTAATCATACTCTCTCCGTCCCAAAATAAGCGTCGCTTTCGCTTCCCGAGAAACAAATACCGGCAATTTTTATAAATAATAAATATTATCGATTAGTATCATAATTAGTATCATCGGAAAGAGATTTGTAACCAGTTTTTTAACAAAATTATTTAGAGATATAAATATTGCACGTATTTTCTATAAATCAAGTCAAACTAGCGACACGAAAATCAAAAACGACAATTATTTCGGGGACGGAGTAGTATATTTAGGTTGCCTCAAGAATTTTATTGCACGACAATAAGCGCATCAAAAATATTTTCAACTCATATTGTAGTGTAAATTAATATATTTTAATTATTTCTAATTTTATGAATTGTGGCTCATTCAATTGGGGTAGCTTTTGTTCGAACAAAGGCGTGTCATCCATTCAATGAACAATGCCAATCCCGCAGCCTTTTGAAAAAAGGCGGGCTCTTGATGGCGGTTTTGCAGCCAGAACCGCCACCGAAGAGAGCTTTTAGTGTCGGTTCTTTAACAGAACCGCCAGCGATGAATGGCTTCGATCTGCTGGTTCTTATTTAGAGCCGCCACTTTGAAGGCCACATCCATCCAAAAACTTAAAAAAATGCGCGCCTCACGGCTATCGGGAAGGTCCTAGCTCTCATGTATGGCCGATGGCACTTGGCTACCGGCTATATAATGGCAACGGGAGGCGTCTCAAGCAAGTGCTTCCTTTCCTTCGCTCCTCGCTCCTCGCTCCTCTGTATGTGTGTGTTTTCATATACACCGGAGGTTTTAAGGCTGGTTCTACTATATGTTCTCTCTTCGGGAGAACACTAGAGGTTTATGCTGGCTCTATGTTTTCCCTCTAGGAGAAAGCTTTCGATATACAGATATCACTATGCGTAGTCTAGGATGACACACTGGTGGGTACTAGAAGAATGTTTCTGATGGAGCTACGCGACAGTTTGGAGGTACGGGGAGCGAAGTTTCTGTAACATTATATAGCTGTTACATTTACTTCGTATTAGGTCGATGCATCTATGCATGTGCTGCGGCTGCTGCTGCTGCAGGGCATGGGTTCATCACAGCTACCTCCAAAGGTGTAGCTCTACTACCATCTCCGACATTCTTTGCATCCTCTTTGACCCGACACGGGTGCTAGAAGAATGTTTCGAGATGGTTATCTTTTTTATGTGTTTGTATACTTGATCGTAACTTTGACCTTGTAGAGAAACAAGGTTTTTGTATTTATAAAATAAATAAAATTTGTATCCTTGGAATGAATGTAATTTGTATGTGTGTGTGTTTCAATTTGTATTTTTTAAATACATAATTTGTATTCTCTCTCACAAATGTAATATAGAACAGTATAAAACAACTGAGACAAGCTTACATAGTGTAACACATAAATATACATAAAAGCGATATAAAACAAAGTAAAAATTAACCTCCCTAACTTAATTTGGGGGTGGCACGATCGTTATCCATTCATGGTAGTGTATATCACGAATGGTGTAACCACATTCCCATCAACGAAGGCCAATGCTCGTATTAGTGCACTCTCTCGTGCCTCACAAACACGAACACACGATTCGACCATAGATATAGCCTACTATACGACTATTGATGACCACCCCCTCGGTAATTATTATGCCATACTGGCATCCTTATGTAGTGAGCTGGCTAAAGTGTGCATCATAGTTCCAGGAATAACCAAGCTGCTCAATAGCTTGATCTAGAGTGGCTGACAAGGCACATGCAGCATATGTAATCATGGAGAAGAATGCAGAGAGAAAATTAGAGATAGTTTAATAAGTGATCTAATATTTAAAATACAGAGATATATATAAAAATTATTATGGTTATACCACATCCATCTGGTTGTAGGTCGCCATGATTTCGGCAAATTCCGCCACGTCCCGATTACCCACACACGCGAAGCCTATATCTTGAAGGACGAGTAATCAGGAATGCGATAGCCAATGTGCTCCAGTGCATGCAAACAGTTAAACACGGCATTGAACTCGGCACTTAAGCGTGAAGGCATCTCTCGTCCCCTCTGCACAATTTGTTGTTGATACCCTGAAGGAGGCCTTGTAGGGATGGAGAAGCTCAGTTCACATGTCCACAAAGCGACCCACGGGCATCAATGGTCGTGTCCTCAACTATCTCCGACGCCATAAAAAGATAAGTGTTGATTGCAGCCCTTTGTATGGGAGATATAGTCTGCAATATAGGTGATATATATATATATATACTGTGTACTATATATGTATATAACCAACAATTTGTTATGAGACAAATATTTCTTACAATAGCCGGATAAGGGTGTTGTGGAACGGCCATATCCGGAGCGAACCACTCATCGCCAGTGTGGAAACCAGGTTGCTTTGGCGGGGGAGGTACATTGTTCATCCCTAAGTAAAATAAATCAAAATATTTCAAAATGCATATTAAAAGACATTTGAAAAAAATAATAATATAGAAGAAGCCATACCAGCATACCCAGGAGCCATAGTTGAAACAGAGTGAGTGTGAGAGTGAGAGTGAGAGTGAGAGAGTGAGAGTGAAAATAATATTCACTGGTGCGGGGGCTGGTTATACATATATAGTTGTGCATTGATCACTGCCGGTTTTGACCTAAAACCGGCAGTGAAAGTTACTTTCACTGCCGGTGCTACAACCCAACCGCCAGTGATAAGGGTTCAACTGAAAAAATAATAAATACAACACATATTGTGTGAAAAAATTATCAAATGGTCACAAGGCATTAATAAACATTGTAGGGAATATGAGTTCACCAAGTTTGATGTTCAAAAATTTTTGATTTGAGACACTATGTCATGCATAAAATGTAGTGGAACCTCTTTAAATTTCAAATTTGAAAATTTCAAAACTAAAAAACTGGTCACATTGATATATGGTCACAGCAGGTGGATAGAGCTTGATTTTAGACAAATTTAGAAAAAAAGATCATCTCATTTGGAGTTAGGATGAGGAAGAAAAACTGCTTACAAAAATCATCAATCACATAAAAATCAGAAATCAGACCTAGGCACCCATGAACTAGTGATGAACATGTATGATTTCTGATTTTTATGTGATTGATGAGATTTGTAACCAGTTTTTCTCCCTCATCCTAACTCCAAATGAGATGATCTTTTTTCCTAAATTTGTCTAAAATCAAGCTCTGTCTACCTGCACTAACCATATATCAATGTGACTAGTTTTGTTCCTTTGAAATTTTTAAATTTCAAATTTTGAGAGGTTGCACTACATTTTATGCATGATATAGTGTCTCGAATCAAAAATTTTTGAACATCAAACTTGGTGGACTCATCATTCCCTACAACTTTTATTAATGCCTTTTCACCATTTGACAATTTTTGCAAACACTATGTGTGAAAAATGTTGAAACACTTCAAAATTCAAATCTCCGACCCAATTTGAGCCATGTAAATTTCCTCAAATCAAAAAAATTTGAACTGCAAAGTTGGTGCACTCATGGTTATGTACAACTTTTATTTAGGTCATTTCTCCATTTGAGTAAGTTAGAGTACACCTGGTTCACAAATCTACATAACCCTTGTCAGTGTTTGAAGAAACCGGAAGGGGGTTATGTAGATTTGTGAACAAGGTGTACTCTAACTTTCTCGAATGGAGAAATGACCTAAATAAAAGTTGTACATAATCATTAGTGCACCAACTTTTCAGTTCAAATTTTTTGATTTGAGGAAATTTAAATAGCTCAAATTGGGCCGAGATTTGAATTTTGAAGTGTTTCAACATTTTTCACACATACTGTTTACAAAAATTGTCAAATCGTGAAAAGGCATTAATAAAAGTTGTAGGGAATGATGAGTCCACCAAGTTTGATGTTCAAAAATTTTTGATTTGAGACCTAATATCATGCATAAAATGTAGTGCAACCTCTCAAAATTTGAAATTTGAAAATTTGAAAAGAACAAAACTGGTCACATTGATATATGGTCACATCAGGTGGATAGAGTTTTTTATTAATGTGACTAGTTTTTTAGTCTTAAAATTTTCAAATTTCTCATTTTGGCCCTTGTAGGTACTATCTAATAAAAAGTAATTATAAAATCTTTTTGTCTAAATTAGTAAGGCAATAATTAATGCATATTTAATATACAATGAATATTAAATAGCAAAATAAAATCCTCAACTAAACCAGATCAACAAATATTAATAAAATAAAATAAAATTTTTGTAAATTTAGAGCGTGTGTGTTTCGAACCGAGACCGCCAAGGCCAAACCCCCACGCCCTAACCAGCTGCAAAGATGCGTCGTGATGTTCGGTGTATGACGGGTTATTATCCTTTTATTTCTTCAAAGTATCGATTGCATTTGGGCTTTAGCACCGGCGAGTGATAAAGGCCATCGATGCGGTTGTGTAGGAACCGGCATCGGAAGGGGTCTTCAGTGCCGGCTGTGCTTTAGCACCGGCGGTGAAGGTGGCCGGTATAAAAGCCCCAACCGTTCGCGCCCCCATTCAAACAAACTCCGGCGCGAGAGAAGAACCGCCGGAGAACTCCGCCCGCCCCCTTTCGCCGTCGCGCATTCTTCGACCGCCGCTCCGACGCGCTGCGACCTTTTTACCGCCGCCTTGGCCTCCGGGGACCTCGCGCTCCGCACCGCCCGTCGTCACCGCGTGTCGTACCGCAGCGCCCTCGTCGGGACCGCCGGCGCCCACCGGAGCACACCGCCGCCAAGATACTCGGCTGCGCCCCGGAGCACGTTCAGCAGCAAGGAGGCTGCACCACCGGACCACCGCCACCACCGCCATCGCCACCGACGCCACAGACCAGCGAGGGGGCGCGGGCCACCTTCTTCCACCTTGTCATCAGTGAGTTCGGCCACCACGCCCTTGAAGTATTCGATGAAATGGCACTAAGAAATTTTGTCACAATTCTTGTTATTGTTGTCCATGTTTTAGCTTGTAATGTTGTATGAAATGATATTGCTATGTTTGCTATGTCCATTTTGAAGAATTTGTGTCCATAAAATATAATTATATATTAATTTGTGACCATGAAATATTAATGCTATTGCTATATTTGCATAAAATATGATTTTAGAGAAATATATACCTATCAGTGTGCTATGTGCCCATTATTGTGCTATGTGACCATGAAATGCTTACCATGAGTGTCCTATAAATTTCTTGTTTGCTATATGTGCATGAATTAATATGATTAAATCTACATTTAAACTTGTATGTTCATAATTGCTATGTGACCATTAATATGACTCTACATTTTAATTGCTATATATAGTGGCTGAAATGCTAATTCAATTGACTAATTATATCAAACTCAATTAAATTGTCTCAATCTTTAGGCAACAATGGGAAAACGGTATGTAGTGTTTGTTGGCCGTACCCCAGGCACCTACCATACTTGGGAAGAATGCCATCCCCAAGTGAATCGGTACCCGGGTGCTTTGCACAAGAGATACGACAAAAAATCTGAAGCAACCGAGGCCTACCATGCATATATGGCATGGTGTGCAAACCGTGTTCCCCAAGCGAGCACCGTGTACTTCCTCTACACGCAGGGGGAAATTAGAGATCGGAGACAAGGCTGTCGCCGCCGTAGATAGGATTGACACTACTTGTTGCGTGGAAGGATCTCATCATTTTCTTTCTAGTTATGGTCATTGCCTTTTTTAATTTGGAGGTTAATGTAGAGTGTACACGAGTAATTCATATTGGTACGGACTTGTAGTAAGTTGAAGGTCATTGTAATTTATTTGGCTTATGAAGTTCTAAATTGGTGTATTAAATATATATATGTTGTGTTTCCTAGCTAATATATGGTTCTGTTATTCCATGCAGCCAAATTAAACAACCCATCATATCTAGTCTCGACAACCATCTAGGCAGAGAGGTAGAATGATGACTATTCGTCGTCGCCAATTCACCGGTCGCCGAAGTACTAGGCAACAAGAAGAAGCGGCTAACAACACTGCGAGAGACCCACCGGAAGGACCACAAAATAGGGACGAGAAACGAAGGTGCCAATGATGATGGTGAAGCGGATGACGAAGCATGGACCCCTAGCGGTTGTCTCGGCTTGACCAAGGCGAGGAGGTATAATTGTTAGGTCATAATTAAATGATTACAAGCACTCTAATCAATAAATGCAAGGGAGAATCTAAGGCGAATTAATTGGTTTTGTGCAGCCTAGATCAACGGAGGAACCAAGTGGATGCAGTGCAGCAAAGCCAAGGTCCAAGCGGCGGTGTGTCAAGGCTTTCTACGGGGAAAGGATGCGACCGGCACATCTTTGAGTTCGACCAAGTTGAGGAGCCACTACTCCCACGCAAGGCGTTGGGGCCATACAAGACTATCCTCGGGATTCTTGCGAGGGACTTCATCCCAATAAAGTTTAAATTTGGATAGGGAAAGAAGATGACGTATGGAAGGTTCCGAAACTTTGAAGGAGGAGTTATGGACAATGTTCAAAGGATATTTCACTTTCCCTCGTGATTATGATGAGCGGGTAGTCAGAAAAAGGGTTATAGAAAAAATGGGGATCGCCTTCAAGAGTTATAAGACGAAATTGCAAAAGGAATATATCAATGAGCGGGAGGATCCCGACTTTGATAAAGGTGACCACCACAAGCGAGAGACCCTACTTGGGGAAGAATTCAAGCGTCTGAGGAACTTAGATGAGTATAAGGATTTGAGTGTGAAGAACAAGGAAAACTCAAAGCAAAAGTCGACAAATCCTCACCGTCTCGGCTCTCGTGGCTATTCTAGTAAGGTGCTTGAATGGGAGAAGGAGTTTGATGAGATGGAACGCCGTGGTGTTACGCCCGAGACCGCCGACCGGCAGATTAGGTCTCTTCACTTTGTTATGGCCGGGGGGTGCACGGCACAATATTGAAGACGGCACCCTGTCGGTCCCAAATGAACATGTGGGCAGCCTGGTTCAGACTATCTCCACTCTAACGGAAGAGGTGAACGAAGGGAGACGCAGGTCTGATAGGGAGAATGACGTGCTCTCCCAGACACTTGGTAACAAGGAGCACCCGGCCGCACAAGGGGAGCTGGTCTTGTGAACCGGAGGGTAGCTTTCGAGGAGGACATTGCTTCTTATCGTAGCCACATAAGGGCTAGACAAGAACGAGAGGCGGCTAAAGAAGCTATGTATGAGAACCGGCTAAAGATAATGGAAGACAGAGTTAACCAACTTTCGCTATGGCCTCCAAAGCACAAGGTCCTCGAGACCATTGGATCTGCGCAGGCCCCGTCCCCACATGCTTGAGCCCAAAGTGGTTAAGGGTCGTAGTAGCCGTGGATCGACCCCCATGGATGATCTTTGAGGCGAAGTTTACCTCATCCGACGGACAACATAACGAAGCGGTTAATGTGAGGTCGTACATCCGCCAACAATGGACGACAGAGACAAGGTGGCGGTCGGCCGGGCTTGGCCTCAAGGAGATGGGTTAACTAATGGTCAACCAATTCCTTTGGGTTATTGGAATGTCACCATTGATAGAATTCTGGATAAAAAGTTTAACAAGATACCCATTGATTACCCCCGCACGGGAAGATAGGTCGGCTGGTTCGAGTTCGAGAACCTTCGTCTTCGTGTCCCGTGGCGGAAGCGGTACATGAAGCTCGACCACCAAGAGTCCTCGGATGATGAGGATGAAGCTGAATCTTCACCGACAGATGTCATGACCAAGCTCTCCCAATTCATGATC
This sequence comes from Chrysopogon serrulatus, assembly GCA_015844335.1. Taxonomy (NCBI): domain Eukaryota; kingdom Viridiplantae; phylum Streptophyta; class Magnoliopsida; order Poales; family Poaceae; genus Chrysopogon; species Chrysopogon serrulatus. The sequence goes on from JADLZL010001331.1 coordinate 709,757, forward strand.
GCTTTGCTCATTCCCCGGCCTCAACCCCCTAGGCGAGATGAGGTATCTCCACCTCCACCCCCTCCATCACCCCCCAAGGAATGTGGGTGATCTAGCTACGGCTCCTACCCCCACTTTGTCAACCCCGAGCAATATGGGGGCTGCACCTCCTCCACCTCCTCCACCTCCTCCCCCGCCTCCCCACAATCCTTCATCTTCGTAGGAAGACATGATAATCGTAGACCCCCTCCCCACCAAAATCAAAAGAAGCCGCAAGGCCGACTCCCGCAACTAGATCTAGATCGGGCAAAAGGTCCTCGATTCTATAAAAGAGGATGCCAACAAAGGAAACAAAAAGCAAATGAGCGGGAGTATTACATCTAAGATGAAGCGAGAAAGATATAGAATTGCCTAACCCGGAGGCATGCAACAAATTTTTTTGAAAAATATATGGCAGGCTTCTAAGTGGACGATCGTGGTGCGAAGTTTGACAGACAAGCTCGCAAAGCAAGCTCAATGAAGAAAGGGAGGATGAGCTGCACCTCGTTCGAGCTAGAAGTATATAAATTGATGGAGCGAGAATAGCAGCCTATCCCTAGAGGATGCTAGGGCCATAGTTTATGGTGGTACTAATAAGGAGTATGAAATGGCAAAACTAGCATACCAAAGTATCAAAGAGGTCAAGATTTCTTTGGAAACAAAAGAGCGAGATGAAGGCTCTTAGAACACGTATGCGTGATTTACATACTTTTTACTTGGCCGAGGCAACCGAAACAGAGTTAGGTGGGTTTGAAGCAATTATTCCGGCCGGAGAAGTCTTTGATCATCCCGAGGAAACTTTGCGGTACATAGAATTTGAACACTTATTCCAATTCTATCAAAGACGCGACCTCGATACACAGATAATGCTCCTGTGGACTATGTAAGTACCCTACCCGCATGAATTCATAATTAACTACATCGTTTTTTCATTATTAGTCATATCTCATACTCTATGCAGGTGGCTATATGAATACACGATACGAAATAACATTAAATATGTAGCCTTCTTAGACCCAACCATAGTGAATGAGCCAACTTGTAGAGGAGACGAAGGCTACGACTGGAATGGAATCATACAAATTCTCTCCAGGGTGTTCAAGGGTTTTGCCAAAAAAATAAATCGGACATGCTCTTGACCTATAACTACACGTATGTGGTCTCTACCATTATTTCTACGCATTTTATATAGCTAATTAAACTATTTTAATATAAATTCACATTTGTGGTTGCAGACACCATTTTATCTTAATCGATATCGATATTAAAAGAAACATTATTGAGGTGTGGGACTCCAGAAAGAATCCCCTAACTCGATAGGTCCTCTACTCGTATGCGTTACAAGAGTAAGTTAACATTTTTATAAGCAAATAAAGTTATATAGTTATATATATATATATGTGTGTGTGTGTGTGTGTGTGTATGTGTATACCACACTTAATGTTACTCTTCTTTCCCAATTAATATTGTGGCGCAGCGCATGCAAAGTAAACTTCAAGGTGCAGGAAATGCGTATCAGGTACCTAGACCAACCACAAGCGAATAATGAATGTGGGTTCTACGTAATGTGGGCCACGAGGCAATGGTTTGGCATGAAAAACGTCAAAGCAGATCAGAAGGTATTAATTCCATTTTTATATGCCATAAAATTCTCTTATGGCTTATATTAATGCTCCCTATTGATTGCTCGACAGCGGGAGAAATATGGACACAATATGATCTTGGACACAGAGATTCAAGGATTTCAAGAGGAGATAGCGGAATTCATCTTGAAGCATATTGTGAGCAAACAAGGAAAATACTCCATTGCCCGCTTGAAGAAGTTCAAGAATAATTTCGAGCCAGAGCGGCTGGCTAGACTTTTATAATTGTTCCATTGGATTACGGTGGTATTAGAAAGGACTATTAATATATGTGTAATATTAATGTATGTAATACTAATGTATTTGGTATGTTGTTATCAAGGTTTCAGTTTTATGATTTTGTTTTCCTACCAGCAAATATGATTTTTAATATAATATAAAAAACCAAATTGAAAATGGGAATATAAAACAATTACTAAAAAATAAATTCAGTGTCGGTTGTCATTTAGGCCGCCCGGTGATACAAAGTGACCATCATCGGCGGTTGGCAGCAACCAATCGACACCGATCCACTATCTTGATCAAGATCGGGTTGGGGCAAGAACCGGCACTGATATGTGGATCTTCAGTGTTGGCTCTGATTCCCAACCCGCACTGATGTTTGAACATAACACTGCCGGCTTTAGCATACAACCGGCAGTGTTAGTTGAGCTTCAGTGCCGGTTCGTGGTAACCGACACTGATGACCAACCCTCATCAGTGTCGAGTAGGCTATGCCGGTTCAAAATCCGGCACTGATGGGGGGTTTAGGGCCGCCAGTGATATGCTGATCTGAGGTAGTGCGTCGTAGGAAAAGTTCCCTACTCATCCTATACCTGCAGAAAATAAATAAAAGTTTAACAACACATATAATATACTTAAGTACATAGTACGGGGCAATCAAAGTTGAATGACACTAACCTCCAACGAAATAAATGTGGACCGTACGTCGGATTATCCGCTAAATAATCTTGAAACATCCTTCGATGACCGTCTTCTCTATCTCGATAAATAACCACATGACTAGGGACAGAACCACCAAGTCTTCGTTTATGACCTGAAAATGTTTGCATAATATGAGCAGCTGTGATGATGAAATAATCATCATCATCTGAGGATGAATCGTCATCCAATTCTCTTTGGAAAAGTGATTTGAATCCACTCAAGGTTTCCCCTAAAAATTACAATTCTCAAATGAATAAAAAAACACCATCCATCAATTAATCTGTACAACACCATGGAGGGAGGCCGGCGTGGAGAGTTACCTGGATGGAGACCGGCGTGGAGGTACGTACGAGTCCTGGAGGGAGGCCGGCGTGGAGGTACGTACGTGGACGGCAGGTCCTGGAGGCTTGGCAAATTCGTGGAGTCCGGCGTTGACGATCGAAGACACGACGGCCAGGAACCATTGCATAAGCATTCATGATTAGAGAATCCTAATTCAAACAATTAAAATGAGTTTACAATTCTAGGGTGTGCTTGAGCTCTTCCATATTACATGTGAATGTGTTTATCATTTAAATACCACCCACAATTTTACTTTTGTTTATAAAAGCAATCAATTAAAACCAACCTTGGTGTTTGCAAGTGTTTGGCTAACCCTGACTCACACATCAAACAAGTTTTATAAATCAAATGAGGTGCAAGAAAGAATCAAATTTGAATTTGGAATTCAAATCTCAAACCCTAGCTCAAGTGGCTAAGTGTTGGAATTTGAATATCACTTTCAATTTTGGTGAGTTAACCATGATTAATTTTATAAATAAAAGTTGCTAACCAATGGCACTATTTCAAAGTATGAACTTTGTACTTTGAAAGTGTACTATTGGTTGGGTTTGAAAAGTGTCACAACATCATAAATTAATTGCCCAAGAATTCAATTTGAAAAACCTTTCAAAAAGGGTGAATTTCAAAGTGTTTTTGCCCCCTTTGCAATTTTATCTCAAAATATTCAAAATTTGGGAAAACTCCAAAAATACAGTTTGTGCATCTCTTTGAGCACTACAACTTTGGTATATAAAGTTTTTCAAGTTTTTAAATAAAATTTGAAGTAATTTTAAAAGTTCTTCAAATTAGGAATTGCCCCCTTTTGTATTTTAAACTCCAATTCAAAAATTATTTGGTTTCATGAAAAACCTTCTTAATGAAAGTTGTAGATCTTGAAAAATGGAACAACTTTTATTTTAGAGATTTTCATCTTTTATTCAAAATTTGAAAGTAATTTCAAAATCCCTAAAGTTAGGGCTTTGCTTTAAATTTCAAATTTGAAATGCAATTCAAAAACTATTTGGAATCTGATGAAACTCCTTTAATGAAAGTTGTAGAGCATAAAATTTTAAACAATCTGTATTTTGGAAGATTTTTGAGTGTAGTTCAAATTTTTGGAGAATTTGAATAAAACAGTTTCAAGTGTATAGTGGTGAGGTGGCACTGCTACAGTGTTCGGCACAGGAGCCGGCATGGCCGCCGAGCTCGCTGCCGGCCGCCGTGGCCGCTCTCGTGCCTTCCCCGTTTTCGCGTGTCGCCAATCAGCTCGTCGTCGTCGCGGAGCTTCCTTCCACCTGTCCAGCTCACCCTTGCCCTATAAAAGCCTCATGCCGGCCGCCATTTCTCTCTTTTCTTCTACAATGTCACTGCCGGCCGCCGTCCTTCTCCTTGCAAATTCACACACCACGCTCACTCACCGTTTCCAATAGCTCACAGCCCTGTCCGCAACTTCCTTGCGCATCGTTTGAGCCGTTTCTCGCTCGGTTTCGTTGTTCCAGTGAGCCGTGCGAAGCCATCCCCTTCATCTCCGGTCACCCGCCGCCGCCGTGGTGAGCCATCGCCGTTCATCCTTCTCCAGCCCAGCTCTGAGTTGTATTCGCGTCGCGTCGAGTCCGCCACGGTGTGCTGAGCACGCTGGTATGTTTGGTTCCGACGGAGAGGCTCCGTTGAGCTCGGCCGTGGGTCGCCGCCCGGCCGCCGAGCCGGGGTTCTCGGTGTGCGCGCCCGGTGGAGGGGAGGAGTCGTATGATAGCTTGTTGAGGTCGGGGTGATGCGTAGAGTTCGTTGATGTGGTTGGTTTCATCGAAGGCTTTGCCGTTGGCGAGAACGCCAACGACCGCCGCCGGTGTTACTGTGCGGGCGCGAGTGAGAAGAAGAGGGAAGAGGAAGGAGGTGCTGACAGGCGGGGCCGGCCTGTTGTCAGAGAGAGAGAGAGAGAGAGAGAGAGGGAGAGGTGGCGCAGCGTCTTTGGACGGGCCGTCTTGGGCCGACTGGGCCGCCAAAGTGAGCCAACGGGGGAGAGAGAAGTGTTTTCTTTTTCCAATATAATTTCCAAAGCACAGTTTTCATTTTTTTTGTATTAATTTTGTTTGGACAAATAAAAATGCAACAAAAATATGTATGTGTTCCTTGTAATATGCTCTATCCAGGAAAAATGCTAACTCTGATTTTCCACTAAAATTTAATTGTGCTTTAATTTGCTCTTTAAATTAAGAAATGCAACTTCCATGATTTTTAATAAATAAAATATAAGTCCAAAAATTATGAAATTTGTTTTGTAGCTAATTAGGTGATGATAATATTAATTATGAAGTTTGATCCTGTTTTGATTAAGTTTTGTATTACACTTAATTAAAACCATGATTAATTAATGTTTAATTAGTTAATTCTTTGATTAATTAGGGTTTAATTAATCTCCAATTAGCAAGTTAATTAGTGGCTTTCAACGACTGTAAAAATGGTTAATAAATTAGTAATCACCCTTAATCACTGTTAGTGTTGCTTGATTTTGGGATTGAGTGATGACCCTAGGTCATTAACCCTAATGACCTTCGGCATTTCATGTTGATTGCGTATCATCGTCGACGCTAGTTATACCTTCTTAGTGCGAGGTTATCGTGAAGGAAAGTTGTACTCAAGATAGGTTAACAATCGTTGCATCATTATCGCATTTTTTTTTTATTCACTGCATCGTAATCATGCATTTCAATCGTGTAGTTGTGCCGTCCGAGGAAGGAGTTGATCCAGCTCCTGCCTTTGAAGAAGGTGTTCAGTGCGAGGAGGCTGGTCCCGATCCCTGCAGTGCCATCCCTGAACCCCACTTCATCGAGCCCCAAGGCAAGCCCCGGATACATTCAAACCCATCCTTGTATTTCGAAAAGCTTTTATGATTTCATGTGATGATATAATGCACTAGGTGTAGGAGTTGGGTGCTATCCTACTTTGATGCATTTACCGTACCTTGATACATTACCCTGTATACCTGTTTTGATTTTGAAATGCTTAGTATACGCTTAGTCTTGCTACTAGTGTAGGGTTTTGGATAAACTATTTTCAAAAGTGTGATAACTTTACTCCCTCGAAGGGAATTTATTTAAAACCTCGATGTTGCTTGTTGTCTACCCTTGTTCCGACGGGGTCAAGGGTACACCACAAGAACATGATGATGAGTAAATCGAGACGTCGGTGGAGTGACTTGCATTAGGATGGGCTAGTGCCCTGGTGTAGTGTCGTCCACTTGTGTTGGTTGAGGACCGTCCGTTGTTTGGCCCTGGGATCATGAGGTTATTGGATAGTACTAGTCGCATGCTAATGGCGGTAAGCTCCCCTTGGACTATTCGTTACTAGAACGGGCAGTAGCGTGTACCCATCCTACGATGCGCACCGCCGAAGTGACCGAGCGGCCGTAGAGAGGTGGTGTACTGTACACCCATTCTGGTATGGAGAAATCTAAGCGTTGAGTTGATGTATGTAAGATGCTCGGTCCTGCATACATCGTGTGGCTAGAAAGCCCCAGCTGGGTATATAAAGCGATTCGAATCGTCGGTGCTCCACGATATGGGAGACTTGATCCGAGTCCCGGCATCGTAGTAATAATGAAAGTGTGAGAATGAAAGGTTTTGAATCCGTCATGTGTTTGACAAGTGATTGTTGAAGTAAGGATTGGCTAAGTCTCTTTTCGTAAAAGGGTGTCTTTTGATCTTGCTAAAGCCTCACCTTGATTCCCATTAGCCAGCATTCCTGAGTCTTCTCCTCAATTTTTGGTCGGGTAAGTCTTGCGGAGTACTTTTTGTATTCAGGGTTTGTTCAACCCCTGTTGCAGGTGAACCACATGGGCAAGAGTGCTACGGCCCTTGTTGCATGACGGTTATCGAAGAAGTGACTGATGAGGAGTGAATTGAGTGGCCTCTGGGCATGGCACTTTTGTTGAGTGGTTTGTAATAAAGTTATATAATGATACTTCCGCTTGATTTGTAATAATGACACTCTGATTTGTATAAGTTTTACAAAAGGTTTGTAAATTAAGTTATTGTAAGTCTGCCGCTACTCTAGTATTTGTATATGAAAACTGTTGTAATACTGTGACGTCTCTGTAAGTATCGATCCTGGAGTAATCGTGGTTTATCGGGAATCCACCCGACGGAACGTTCTAGGTTATGTGGTGTACAAGCATAGCCGACAGAGGTCTTAGGGACAATGTCAGGTGCTTGTGGGCCATATAATTTAGAAGGTTCTGCCACAGAGGGTATCAGAGCGGTACTTACAAAGATACTCACAGTGTTACTTTTCAAAACTTCAAAATGTTTTGGATCCAAAAGGTTAAATGGGGTTTGGTCCAAATTGCTTCTGCTTCGTCTTAATTCTTTCTAGTAGTCTTTCTAGGTGCTATTTAAAAGAAGTCTTAAGTGGAGTATCATGTGTTTTTCTTTTGCCCTATATTACTAAAAGTATGCTTATGTTAGTTTAAAAAGTTTTTGCTTGATCCGTAGGTTCGATCATGCATCATGTCTAATTCATATATTTAAAACTGTATCCCCGATAAAAAGTGGTTGGGCTAAGTAAATTCAATCCTATTCTTGCTGACTCTAAGGTTCTCAATCTTATAGAATCTATCTTTACTTTCTACAGGATGGCCCGTACTAAGCAGACTGCTCACAAGATGACCGGTTCTAAGGGTGTGCCACGTCACCAGCTGGCACCGCGTCGCAACGATGCTGAGGCGGGACCAAGCGAGCCAAAGCCTGAGAAAAAGAAGATAACCAAAAAGCAAAAGATAGCCGAGTTGTCTGTTGAGTTAGCTATCGCCACCAAGGAGCGTGGAATAGCAATTGCCGAGAGAGACGAGGTGAAGTCTGAGTTAGTGGGTCAGCTGCGGCAGGAGCAGTCAGACCTTCGTACCATTCACAAGCTCCAAATGACCATTGCCCGTCTTCAACATGAGCTGCAAGGCGCAATGAATCAGAGGAATGATGGGTATGATTACATCGAGGAATTGCAGGCTCAGATAGATGATCTCCAAGCCTACAATGCAGCACTACATGAGGAAGTCCATCACCAATACAACCTCCACGATCCTCTGTACCAGCAGCAGGTAGCCACGGACAACTTAGGTTCCGTGGAGTCACCGGAGGTGTACCCGACCCCGACTGAGGAGTCCGAGGCAGACGAGTCAGTCGCGGCCAATGAGTCTGATGCCTGAGTTCCCTGAGAGGAATGTGTAATATAGCTATCTTTATATGTTCAGTAGTCAACCTGGGTGTGTCCTACCTATGAGCGGACCTATAATATGAAGAAGTGAACTTATGAGTGATTGGTTTGTACTGCTGTTTTAAAGTTCAATAAATCTGCTTGTGAATAAATATGATCTTGTCTATAACAGATGTCTGATCATTTTCATGCTGGTTCTTCACAAGAGAGGGGTGAGGCCCCGCAGCCACCACCAGCACCACCGTCCTTGGCTGAAGCTGTGGTAGCTTTAGTCCATGCCACCACTGAGAATGCCCATATGTTACGGGAAATAAGTTAGCAAAATTGTGATGCACCCTATGAGAATCGTGGCCGTCGTAATCACGACGAGATCACGTATGCGGACTTTACAGAAACCCGTCCGCCAGTTTTCACTAGGGCTGAGGATCCCTTAGAGGCCAATGATTGGCTTCGTGTGATAGATCAAAAGTTTGACCTGTTAGAGGGTTGTCCGCACTGTTGAAACCCAAGTTTGCTGCCCAACAGCTTGAGAGGCCCCGTGATCGGCATGGTGGGCAAACTTTCTAGCACGCCCACCAAATAGGACAAGAAGTCACTTGGGCCATGTTCCAAGATGCATTCCGTCAGCATTTCATTCCTGACAGGGTGATGCAAGCAAAACTGGAAGAGTTTCTGGCTCTGAAACAGGGTGGACGATCAATGGTGCAGTATGTGAACTCGTTTAGTCACCTATCACAATATGCACCAGAACATGTGGATACCGACAAAAAAAAGAAGAAGTGTTTTCTCAGGGGTTTAAAGAGCGATATCGAAACCCACCTTACTGTAAATCCAAATGCCACCTTCTATGAGGCAGTGGATATTGCAATCTCTTATGAAAGATCCCTGTTGAAGCAAAAGAATGAAGAGCGACGTGCTTTTCCTCGACCGTCTGGTGGAATCCAAAAGCGCCAGAAGGTTATCTACCATCCCACATAGCACAATCGCCACCATTCCATTATCCACACAAAGAAAAGAAAGCCACCAATCCTATCCCTACCCACAACAAGAAGAACAAGCCCAAAGGCAACAGTGTACACTCGCCTCGCCGCCGCAACCTATCCCCAAAGAAGCCGAACACCGTGGGTGCTCGAAACACAACTCCACCCGGCTCCCCAAAATGCTCCCCTTGGTTTCGGTCCGTGTTTTAATTGCAATCAAACCGACACCTTTATCGAAACTATCCCTATCCCAAAAGAAATACTTCCAATTTTCAGCAAGGGTCTGGCAGTCAGCAGCACCAAAGTCAGGGCAGGGGTGGTTCACAGCATGCCCCGAAGGCCAATGCCGGGAGGAAGACTGGACGTGTGTATCAAGTTCACCCGAAACGCCCGGAAGGAGAGCCGGTTCTAATGGGTATATTCTCGTTGCCGGTCACCCTGCAATTACATTATTTGATTCTGGTGCATCGCATACATTTATCAACCGCACATTTGTTACGAAGCATGAAATCCCCATAAAAGAAATTAAAGATGAGTTTTTGGTGCAATCACCGGGAGGGCGTATATGCACACGGGAAATGGTATATCAGATTCCTATATCTCTTGGTGGGTATCTCTATCCCACGGATCGATAGTATTGAAGGATCAAAATATAGATGTGATCCTTTGAATGAATTGGTTACGCCATTATGGTATTTGTGATAGATACACTGAATAGAAATGTTAAGCTGTTGCTATCTGATAACCAGTCCCCACTCCTTATCCAATTCCTGATTCCCAAGAAAGCAGTTAAGACAATTAATGCAACCTCAGTGCAAGAAGTCAAAGATATACCTATGGTCTGTGAATTTCCAGATGTGTTTCCTGAGGATTTGCCTGGGCTACCACCAGAAAGAGACGTTGAGTTTGTGATTGAGTTAAAAGTGCATCGCACCAGTATCCCGAAGAGCTTATAGGATGCCCCCCAAAAAAGAGTTAGCCAAATTGAAAACTCAGTTGACTGAATTACTGGACAAAGGTTTTATCAGACCTAGTTCATCACCGTGGGGTTGTCCTGCTATCTTTGTAAAAAAGAAGGATCAAACTCTGAGAATGTGTGTGGACTATCGTCCACTAAATGAGGTGACCATCAAAAATAAATATCCTCTACCTCGTATAGATCTTCTCTTTGACCAACTCCGAGCCAAGGTATTCTCCAAGATTGATCTTAGGTCTAGTTACCACCAAATCCGAATCAGGCCTGAAGATATTCCTAAAACCGCTTTCACCACCAGATATGGCCTATATGAATATCTTGTCATGTCATTCGGGCTTACAAATGCTCCAGCCCATTTCATGTATTTGATGAACTCGGTGTTTATGCCCGAACTCGATCGCTTCGTTGTGGTTTTCATTGACGACATTCTTATATACTCCAAAAACAAAGAAGAGCATGCGGAGCATCTCCGTATTGTTTTGTCTCGTCCGAGAACATCGCCTTTATGCCAAACTTAGCAAATGTGAGTTTTGGCTTAGTGAAGTCAACTTTCTTGGTCATGTTTTTATCCGCCGAGGGTGTTGCAGTTGACCCTAGCAAAGTCCAAGATAGTCTTAATTGGAAGCCACCCATCAGTGTCCACCAAGTTCGTAGTTTCCTTGGAATGGCGGGATACTACCGTCGTTTCATTCTTGACTTCTCCAAAATAGCCAAGCCAATCACCAAACTTCTAAAAAACCAAACTAAATTCTGATGGTCATCTGAATGTGAGCAAGCATTTCATACGTTGAAAGATCTTTTGACTACTGCTCCAATCCTAGCTCAGCCAGATATTGAAAAGCCATTCGATGTGTATTGTGATGCATCTGGCATCGGCATCGGATGTGTGTTGATGCAAGAAGGTAGGGTAATTGCTTATGCTTCAAGGCAGTTGAAGCGACATGAAGAGCATTATCCAACTCATGATCTTGAGTTAGCCGCAGTTGTGCATGCTCTGAAAATATGGAGGCATTATTTGTTGGACAATAAATGTCATATTTATAGTGATCACAAGAGTTTGAAGTATATCTTTACCCAGTCTGAGCTGAATATGAGGCAAAGAAGATGGCTAGAATTAATCAAAGATTATGATCTTGAAGTGCATTATCATCCTGGTAAAGCCAATGTAGTTGCCGATGCTCTTAGTCGAAAAAGTCAATGCAAATGTCTTACTGTCACACCAGTGAATCTGAGTTTGTGTCAAGAGTTAGAAAGATTGAATATTGATATGATCTCTCAGGGTAGTCTGAATGATATCATAGTACACTCCTCTATTCAAGAACAGATTATTATAGCTCAGCGAGAAAGTAAAGGCCTCAAGCATATTAGAGAGAAAGTCAGATCAGGGCAAGCATCTTGCTTCCGCATTGATGACAACAATGTTTTATGGTTCAAAAATCGTCTAGTTGTTCCAAAGGTCCCTGAGCTCCGACAGTTAATTCTTGATGAAGCTCACTTAACCAGATTCTCGATTCACCCAGGTAGCAATAAGATGTATCATGACCGAGGCGTAGATTCCGTGGACTAAAATGAAAATCGAGATAGCTCGATATGTTGCACAGTGTGATACCTGCCAAAAAGTCAAAGCGGTGCATTTGAAAACCGCTGGAGAACTCCAACCTTTACCCATTCCAGCTTGGAAGTGGGAAGATATTAGTATGGACTTCATTGTTGGTCTGCCTAGAACAGCCAAGGGTTATAATTTAATCTGGGTTATTGTTGATCGGTTGACCAAGTCTGCTCACTTCATTCCAGTAAAGAAGAAATATAGAGCACCTCAGTATGCTCAATTATATATAGACCGAATAATGTGTCTGCACGGGATTCCAAAAAGTATAGTTACCGACAGAGGTACTCAATTTATGGCTCAATTTTGGCAGAGGTTTCATGAAACTATGGGCACCAATTTATTACACAGCACTGCTTATCATCCGCAGACTGATGGTCAGACTGAAAGATTGAACCAGATTCTTGAAGATATGTTAAGGTCTTGTGTGTTGACATACTCCTCAGACTGGGAACAATGTCTGCCATTAGCTGAGTTTGCTTACAACAACAGCTATCAAGAGAGTATTAAGATGGCACCCTTTGAAGCTTTGTATGGTCGCCGATGCCGTACTCCACTCAACTGGTCTGAGCCCGGAGAAAGGTGGTTCTTCGGTGTTGATCTAGTTAAAGAAACTGAAGCTAAAGTAAAACAGATTCAAGAAAACTTAAGAATAGCTCAGTCCAGATAGAAAAGTTACGCTGATAAGCGACGAAGGCCATTGATGTTTGAAATTGGAGACTATGTATATATGAAAGTGTCACCAAGTAAAGGTGTCGACCGTTTTGGGGTAAAAGGTAAACTGGCACCCCGATATATTGGTCCGTTTTAGATTACGGAAAGATGTGGGAAGGTAGAATATCGTTTGAATCTACCTGAGCAGTTGTCGCTTGTGCACAATGTGTTTCATGTGTCCCAACTGAAAAAGTGTTTGCAAGTACCAGACAAAGTCACTGACATTGAAGGTCTCCGCATTGAACCTGATATGAAGTGTGTCGAGTATCCAGTCAAAATTCTTGATCGAAAGGATTGGGTCACCCGCAGGCACATAAGAAGATTTTATAAAATTCAGTGGGATCAACACTCTGAGGATGAAGCAACTTGGGAGTCTGAGGAATTCTTGAATGAACACTTTCTGGAGTTTCTTCCTTCCTTCTCCTAAGCCACGATTCGTTTCTAAGAATTGTGACTTTCCAAAAACATGAGACTTGTAATAGGAACCCTTCTACCTCCCTTATGAAACCATGTAAGATGTGTTTGCTTGACACATTTCCTTTCCATTACTTAGTCCTAAGCTTTGAATCTCGGGGACGAGATTCCTTTTTAGGGGATGTAATGTAACACCTCGGTGTTACGTTAACCTAAACCTGCCATGTCATCATCGTCATTGCATAAGCATTCATGATTAGAGAATCCTAATTCAAACAATTAAAATGAGTTTACAATTCTAGGGTGTGCTTGAGCTCTTCCATACTACATGTGAATGTGTTTATCATTTAAATACCACCCACAATTTTACTTTTGTTTATAAAAGCAATCAATTAAAACCAACCTTGGTGTTTGCAAGTGTTTGGCTAACCCCGACTCACACATCAAACAAGTTTTATAAATCAAATGAGGTGCAAGAAAGAATCAAATTTGAATTTGGAATTCAAATCTCAAACCCTAGATCAAGTGGCTAAGTGTTGGAATTTGAATATCACTTTCAATTTTGGTGAGTTAACCATGATTAATTTTATAAATAAAAGTTGCTAACCAATGGCACTATTTCAAAATATGAACTTTGTACTTTGAAAGTGTACTATTGGTTGGGTTTGAAAAGTGTCACAACATCATAAATTAATTGCCCAAGAATTCAATTCGAAAAACCTTTCAAAAAGGGTGAATTTCAAAGTGTTTTCGCCCCCTTTGCAATTTCATCTCAAAATATTCAAAATTTGGGAAAACTCCAAAAATACAGTTTGTGCATCTCTTTGAGCTCTACAACTTTGGTGTATAAAGTTTTTCAAGTTTTTAAATTAAAATTTGAAGTAATTTCAAAAGTTCTTCAAATTAGGAATTGCCCCCTTTTGTATTTTAAACTCCAATTCAAAAATTATTTGGTTTCATGAAAAACCTTCTTAATAAAAGTTGTAGATCTTGAAAAATGGGACAACTTTTATTTTTGGAGATTTTCATCTTTTATTCAAAATTTGAAAGTAATTTCAAAATCCCTAAAGTTAGGGTTTTGTTTTAAATTTCAAATTTGAAATGCAATTCAAAAACTATTTGGAATCTGATGAAATCCTTTAATGAAAATTGTAGAGCATAAAATTTTAAACAATCTGTATTTTGGAAGATTTTTTAGTGTAGTTCAAATTTTTGGAGAATTTGAATAAAACAGTTTCAAGTGTATAGTGGTGAGGTGGCACTGCTACAAGTGTTCGACACGAGGAGCGGCATGCATGGCCGAGCTGAGCCGCTGCCGGCCGCCTGGCCGCTCTCGCGCCTTCCCCGTTTTTCGCGCATCGCCAACCAGCTCGTCGTCGTCGCGGAGCTTCCTTCCACCTGCCCAAACTCACCCTTGCCCTATAAAAGCCTCATGCCGGCCGCCATTTCTCTCTTTTCTTCTCTCTTGTCACACGCCGCCGCCATCCTTCTCCTTGCAAATTCACACACCACGCTCGCTCACCGTTTCCAATAGCTCACAGCCCTGTCCGCAACTTCCTTGCGCATCGTTTGAGCCGTTTCTCGCTCGGTTTCGTTGTTCGGTGAGCGTGCGAAGCCATCCCCTTCATCGTTGGTCACCCGCCGCCGTGGTGAGCCATCGCCGTTCATCCTTCTCCGGCCCAGCTCCGAGTTGTTTCGTGTCGCGCCGAGTGAGAAGAAGAGGGAAGCCGGGGGTTCTCGGTGTGCGCTCCGGTGGAGGGGAGGAGTCGTATGATAGCTTGTTGAGGTCGGGGTGATGCGAGTTCGTTGATGTGGTTGGTTTCGTCGAAGGCTTTGAGAGAGAGAGAGACGACCACCGCCGGTGTTTCTTGGCGGGGCTTGAGAAGAAGAGGGAAGAGGAAGGAGGGCCGACAGGCGGGCCGCTGGGCCGGGCGTGCTGGGGCCTGTCTCGTGAGCCGACCGGGGGGAGACGGGAGAGAGAGTTTTGTTTTTTTTCCAATATAATTTCCAAAGCACAGTTTTCATTTTTTTTTGTATTAATTTTGTTTGGGCAAATAAAAATGCAACAAAAATATGTATGTGTTCCTTGTAATATGCTCTATCCAGGAAAAATGCTAACTCTAATTTTCCAATAAAATTTAATTGTGCTTTAATTTGCTCTTTAAATTAAGAAATGCAACTTCCATGATTTTTAATAAATAAAATATAAGTCCAAAAATTATGAAATTTGTTTTGTGCGCTAATTAGGTGATGATAATATTAATTATGAAGTTTGATCCTGTTTTGATTAAGTTTTGTATTACACTTAATTAAAACCTTGATTAATTAATGTTTAATTAGTTAATTCTTTGATTAATTAGGGTTTAATTAATCTCCAATTAGCAAGTTAATTAGTGGCTTTCAACGACTGTAAAAATGGTTAATAAATTAGTAATCACCCTTAATCACTGTTAGTGTTGCTTGATTTTGGGATTGAGTGATGACCCTAGGTCATTAACCCTAATGACCTTCGGCATTTCATGTTGATTGCGTATCATCGTCGACGCTAGTTATACCTTCTTAGTGCGAGGTTATCGTGAAGGAAAGTTGTACTCAAGATAGGTTAACAATCGTTGCATCATTATCGCATGTTTTTTTTATTCACTGCATCGTAATCATGCATTTCAATCGTGTAGTTGTGCCGTCCGAGGAAGGAGTTGATCCAGCTCCTGCCTTTGAAGAAGGTGTTCAGTGCGAGGAGGCTGGTCCCGATCCCTGCAGTGCCATCCCTGAACCCCACTTCATCGAGCCCCAAGGCAAGCCCCGGATACATTCAAACCCGTCCTTGTATTTCGAAAAGCTTTTATGATTTCATGTGATGATATAATGCACTAGGTGTAGGAGTTGGGTGCTATCCTACTTTGATGCATTTACCATACCTTGATACATTACCCTGTATACCTGTTTTGATTTTGAAATGCTTAGTATACGCTTAGTCTTGCTACTAGTGTAGGGTTTTGGATAAACTGTTTTCAAAAGTGTGATAACTTTACTCCCTGAAGGGAATTTACGAAAACCTGATGTTGCTTGTCGTCTACCCTTGTTCCGACGGGTCAAGGGTACACCACAAGAACATGATGATGAGTAAATCGAGACGTCGGTGGAGTGACTTGCATCAGGATGGGCTAGTGCCCTGGTGTAGTGTCGTCCACTTGTGTCGGTTAAGGACCGTCCGTTGTTTGGCCCTGGGATCATGAGGTTATTGGATAGTACTAATCGCATGCTAATGGCGGTAAGCTCCACTTGGACTATTCGTTACTAGAACGGGCAGTAGCGTGTACCCATCCTACGATGCGCACCGCCGAAGTGACCGAGTGGCCGTAGAGAGGTGGTGTACTGTACACCCGTTCTGGTATGGAGAAATCTAAGCGTTGGGTTGATGTATGTAAGATGCTCGGTCCTGCATACATCGTGTGGCTAGGAAGCCCCAACTGGGTATATAAAGCGATTCGAATCGTCGGTGCTCCACGATATGGGAGACTTGATCCGAGTCCCGGCATCGTAGTAATAATGAAAGTGTGAGAATGAAAGGTTTTGAATCCGTCATGTGTTTGACAAGTGATTGTTGAAGTAAGGATTGGCTTAGTCTCTTTTCGCAAAAGGGTGTCTTTTGATCTTGCTAAAGCCTCACCTTGATTCCCATTAGCCAGCATTCCTGAGTCTTCTCCTCAATTTTTGGTCGGGTAAGTCTTGCGGAGTACTTTTTGTACTCAGGGTTTGTTCAACCCCTGTTGCAGGTGAACCGCATGGGCAAGAGTGCTATGGCCCTTGTTGCATGACGGTTATCGAAGAAGTGACTGATGAGGAGTGAATTGAGTGGCCTCTAGGCAGGGCACTTTTGTTGAGTGGTTTGTAATAAAGTTATATAATGATACTTCCGCTTGATTTGTAATAATGACACTCTGGTTTGTATAAGTTTTACAAAAGGTTTATAAATTAAGTTATTGTAAGTCTTCCGCTACTCTGGTATTTGTATATGAAAACTGTTGTAATACTGTGATGTCTCTGTAAGTATCGATCCTGGAGTAATCGTGGTTTATCGGGAATCCACCCGAC
Organism: Chrysopogon serrulatus; assembly: GCA_015844335.1. NCBI lineage: Eukaryota > Viridiplantae > Streptophyta > Magnoliopsida > Poales > Poaceae > Chrysopogon > Chrysopogon serrulatus. The sequence goes on from JADLZL010001331.1 coordinate 726,656, forward strand.
GGAACGTTCTAGGTTATGTGGTGTACAAGCATAGCCGACAGAGGTTTTAGGGACAATGTCAGGTGCTTGTGGGCCATATAATTTAGAAGGTTCTGCCACAGATATGCTTAGTCTTGCTGATAGCATAGGCTTTGCAAATAAAATATTTTCAAAAGTTTATCACAATATCCCCGTTGAGGGCAATTACGAAAACCTGATGTTACTTATTGTTTATCCTTTACTTCGATCGGGTCAAGGGTACTCAATAAGAACATGATGATGAGTAAATCGAGACGCCGGTGGAGTGACTTGCATCAGGAAGGGCTAGTGCCCTAGTGTAGTGTCGTCCACTTGTGTCGGTTAAGGACCGTTCGTTGTGGTGATCCTGTGGTCAAGATGGTTATTGGATAGTACTAGTCGCATGGTAATGGCGGTAAGCTCCCTTGGACGATCCCTACGAGAACGGACACCGGGACGGGAAGTAGCGTGTACCCACACTACGACCGCACCGTCGACGGTTGTGACTGACGGCGTAGGGAGATGGTGTACTGTACTCTCATGGTTAGGATCCGTTCTGGACTGGAGAAATGCAAGCGTGAGTTGATGTATGTAAGATGTTCGATCCTGCATACATCGTGTGGCTAGGAAGCCCCGGCCGGGTATATAAAGCGATTCGAATCGTCGTTGCTCCACGATATGGGAGACTTGACCAAGCGTCAGCATCGTAGTAATGATGGAAGTTGATGGAAGAAAGGTTTTAAAATCGTTACATGATTGACAAGTGTTTCCTTTAGACTAGGATAACCTAGATGGCTAGCTTAATGCTTAATGAAAATATCAGATAAGAATGAATAGTAAGGATCAACATTAGTCGCTTTTCTGCAAAGGTGTCTTTGATTCTTGCTAAAACCTTACCTTGATTCCTATCAACCAGCATTCCTGAGTCTTCTCCCCAATTTTTGGTCGGGTAAGTCTTGCGGAGTACTTTTGTACTCAGGGTTTGTTTGACCCCTGTTGCAGGTGTTGACTAGTGAAGCTAACTCGGTCATACCAGTGGGCTTGGCATGATCGAATACCTTCCTTCTGCAAAGTTCTCTTCTTGCTTCCGCAATCTCAGTTAAGTTTTGTTTAATCAAACTCTGATCAAGTGTAGTCATATCTTTTATAAATCTTCCGCTACTCTATTGTATTTGAATAAAAATAGCTGTAATACTACAATATCTTGTAAGAATTCGATCCTGGAGGATCGTGGTGTCATCGGGGTTTCACCCGACAGAACTTTTCAAGTTATGTGGTACACAAGTATGGCTGACAGAGGTCTTAGGGATAATGTCAGGTGCTTGTGGGCCATATAATTTGGAAGGTTCTGCCACAGACAGCCCCCAAACCGCGAAACGCAGGGTGGCGGTGTTTTGGCACGACTGCGGAAGACAACACGCGGAAAAATGAGGGACCGCGGGAAAGAACAGGCTAGTGGGCCTAATTTTCAATTATACCAAGTCAATTATCCCAAACTATTGGAGATAGATCCTTTTTTTCTTTACCATATCTTTTGGGGAGTTACTAAAAATTAAGATTTGGCAAGTAAATTATTCCAAACTGTTGGAGTTGCTCATTGATACGTATTAGGTGCAGGATGTGGTGAAGGCCGGCCTAGGCTGTGCAAGTGCATGAAGGCGCTTCAGCTGTCTGGTGTCATCGACTTCCCTGGAGGCTCCGATCCGGCAAGAGATAGGCCACCGTGCAATCCCTGCCGGCGCCACTAGCCCCCGGATCTTGCACTTCCGGCCAGCAGCGCGATCCCTCCTCCACCCACACCTCGGCTTTGCCGCGGTCGCGCTCTTCCCGCACCGAGCGGTGCGCGCCAGCCCTTCTCGCACCACGTGCCCTCTTGACCAGGAGGTTGCGATTGCGGTGCGACACCCACTAATACAGAAATGCTTTGTACTGACGGTTTTGCCAACCGCCAGTGGGAAAGGCCAGTGAAAATGGCCTATTTCCACTGGTGGTTGTTTGAAAACCTCCAGTAGAAATTGATTTCTACAGGCGGTTCTCTTAAGCAACCGCCTTTGTAGAAATCGCTGCCCGAAAAAACACAAAAATTAGCAAAAAATATTTTTAAAAAGGCAAAAATATTTTTAAAACCGGGAAGGCACGCATTTTTTCACAGAATACAAGGCTACGCGACCATAGGGGTTCGAACCCGTGACCTCGGCTTCGCGCGTATCCCCCCTCTACCACTCCACCCACACGTCACTTGTGTCTATATCTCATTTCGGTTGACAAAGTTTCATAACTTTTCAAGATCTATAACTTTTATTTAGAGTGTTTCTCCATCCGAGGTCATTTGCAAAATTTGAATTTTAAATTTGAAAATTTCATTCGTAGTTTTATATAAAAAGATGATTTAAAATGAAAAAGTTGTCAACTACAAAATTTCATAACTTTTTGAGATCTACAACTTTTATTTTGGGAGTTTCTCCATTCGAGGAAGTTTGAAAAAATCAAAAAAATTCCAAATTATTTCTACTTGGCGGTTCCTTAAGAAAACCGCCAGTAGAAATAGGGCCGATTTCTACTGGTTGTTCTAAAGAGAAACCGCCAGTAGAAATCAAACGCTAGTGTCAAGAGAAATAATTTGTGTACTAGTGACCATCGTGCGCCCAACACCTCAAGTACTGCTCAATACCCCAAAACGCAGTACCGGAGGTTTACCCATCATCAGTTGATCCAGGGTTCGAATCCGTTGCGTTATCTTTTGCAAGCCAACTCTAAGTATTGGTAATCTTCCAAAAAAAAACTCGAAGTATTGACAGCTAGCTAGCTGGGTTAAGTTTTTCTTTGTAATTGCAAATTTTAAATCATTGGGAAAACACAAGTGAAGTGGGCGCCTGAGTGTAAAAGAGCAGATGAATCAAAACACATCAAACCATAATATACAACTCCCATTAAATGCACTTTAATTATATGAATGAGTTGATCACTTAAATTGCAGCCGAAGAAATCCTAGCTCAAAGAAAACTGAGGACGCCATAAGCCGCTGGGCTAATAACCGGAGGTACGATTGTAGGACGGTTCCTGCAAAATCTTCAACGTAAAGACACTGAGTACCAAGATACTCCGCAAGACACCGTACATAAACAAGGAGCATGCATTTGAGGCATTAGCAAGGATGTGGCTTCAGGGTTAAGTATCTTTGGCATTTTTTTCCTCAAATACGTAAAAGACTTGCGCATCTTTGTATTTAAGTAGAAGAGTTTTTACACTCGCGCTTTTGCATGTTTTTGGGAGTTAAGATATTACATGAAGTGCCGCTCCCATACCTTTCGTCCTAAGCGGATTACTCACGAATTAGACAACCTAGACTGCACGCATCGACTTCGATCCATGGATCGATAGATGGTGGCGCTCATGCATGGGCGCCGCGTCGCCCGCGAAGCCGTCGTGGGCGTGCGAGGTCGGGGAAGAGCTCCCGCATCGACTCAGCGTCAGAGTCAACGGGGTCGTCGCCAAACATGCCCTCGTACTCCTACTTGGCCTTCTCCATCGTTCTTCCCTCAAGTAATCCCAGCTGTTGTATGACGAGGGCCTCCCCTCGCTTGGCGACCGGGATCTTGGTGAGCGGTTGCGCTGCTATTCGCGCGCTCCTGAGGGGAAGCTTGGACGAGGGGTCGTAGACCCTGATCCGTGGTAGCGGTGTGGCGAGCACCTACAATAGGGGTGTGGCGGCCTTCTTCAACCTCACTGGGCGAATGTCTTGATGCGCCCGCTGAGCGATGAAGAATGGTGTGCACTAGCTGCAACGTTGTCGTCGTCATCGCACGGCGCATCCAGGTCCATCCTGGCGGTTGGGGGTGGGGTGAGATACTGGTCCTCGGTCGCGCCTCCAACGCGGCCAGCAGGCGAAGACTGCGAATCCGCGCTGGCGATCGGCGTTGCCGACTCCGGGGTAGCTGTATCAACGTCCTTGTACGCTGGCATAGGGAAGCCTGGTGGCGGCGTGCAGCATCTGTCGTCACTGTCCAGCGCACCGTGCTCCTAGGTGGCGGTCATGGCCAGCACGGGGATCTCGACCACTCGCAGTGGGAAACCCGCGGCATGCGGCGTGACCTCGCGGCTGTCTGCTGCATTCGGCGGATCGATCTGGGTCCCGACGGCCACCTGCAGCGTTGGCACTGCCTGGGTGTGCTTAGCAGACCCATCGCACCCCAGCAGCCTCGACGTGGGCAGCCACGTGGTCGGCCACCGCTGGCGCCGGCATGCCTGCGGAGTTGGGTGTAACGTCCTCCCACGTCCTCCCACGCCGTAGTCGTGGTATTTGCAAAACTTCTAAACTATAAATGATTCTATAAACATAGATGAAATAGGATGTATATAACTTTAATATTATAACAAAATACACATGTCAAGTTTTAAGTGATTGGTGAATCATTTGATAGAATGTTAGTAGATTTTTCTCACGTTGTAACGTACATACATATTTGCTAGTCTATATCTATCCCTAATATTTAAAATACAAAATTTCTGTCCACTTTTTTCGTCCAACTCCGTATTCTTTTCGGTGTCTAGTTGTATGACGTTTTCACATGCCGTATTTTTTTCTACCTCCTTCGGCATCAGTACGGATTACAGAATCGTTCTACCAGCTTTAGTACGGAATCAAAACGGGTTACTACGTCACCGCTCCGTTTGCCCTGGTGGAACATTCATGTGCATCGTATTCATTTTTTCTTTACAGCACAGCAGCTCACCAAGTCACCAGGCAGTAGTGGAGGGCGTCCGTTTTTTGTTTTTTTATCATTTTTCACTGCTTAGCCACTTGCATGTATTGAGATGGGCTCCAATTTTTCATTTATACATTTTCCGTTGTTTCACAAGTATCTTATGTTTCTTTATAAAAATATAATATTATGAGTATATGAACTCTTAACTCTTCTATAATAAATAAATATTCTCACACTAAATTACTGCGCTTCTTTAGACTGAGCATTTTTTTGCTCATGCTCCATCCATCCATTTATCTTCTTCTTCTAAGCAAAAACTTTTTATTTAAAAATCTCTTTCATATTACCTTTGAACTTGTCTACATTTATTATCTCTTTGCCGCTCATTGGCTATTACTTGCCTACATTTATTGACTCTTTGCTGCTTATTGATTGTTCCTTATCTGTAACTCTTCGTGTACGCTCAACCCACAATGATTAAATACAAACTGGGTGTTTTTACTCTGCTCTTTGGTCATTGCGTCAAAGCCTTAGATGGAGATTTGATTGTTCCTTACCTGTAACTCCTCGTGTACGCTCAACCCATAATGATTAAATACAAACTGAGTGTTTTTGCTCTGCTCCTTAGTCATTGCGTCAAAGCCTTAGATGGAGATAAATAAACGGAGAGAGTATTTTGACAAACAAATTTCAGCCCATGACCGTCCTATGGCCAAGTCATGCCCAGACCTCGGTGGGTCACGCTCTGTTTTATATTGAAAAAATAAATGAAACATTTAGGCCGAGAACAGTCAGAAAAATTTTAGATAGAAACTCTATCTACATACTGTCCACTAAGGCTTGTGAGCATGCCAAAATCTGATGAGCTCGGGGTGGGCTGGACCAAGCTCAAATTGTTTAGGTCTACAATAGTTTGTTAGGAATAAAATTTGTTCTTGTTAGAACTTGGATTAGGTGATGATGACCATGTATGCAAACCATGAGCTGAAATGATTAGAAATAAAATGTATTCTTTGTTAGAATTTGGATCAAACTATGGTCCAAGTAAGCAAACCGTAAACTAAAATTGTGAGCCTACTATTTAATACAATCTAAATAATCCCACCTTCAAGTTATACACATATACCACCAATGCAATACTTGAGGAGGGCTGCCATCCTCGACGAGGGATATCATGTGCAAAACTAGAAGAGGTCTTCATTATGATCAACAACGGACAGATTAATCCTTGACACGACATCAACAAACTCTTTACCAACTTGATGACTACAATCAGATCCTTCAAGAAAGTCACGTAACTCGATGTACAATCATGGTTTACAAGTTAAACGTTTATGCATTACAATGGAAGAAGAAAATTGATCAAGGTTGTATTCTAATCGATACGGTCTTAATTGGACATTGGCAATGTCATGGTCATCAACAAAATAAATTACAGAATTTAACTATAGAAATATTAAAATATAGATAGATAGATATTATTCCTATCTTTGTCTAAACTTTTTTTTCTCCCGTTGCAACGCATGGGTATTTTTGCTAGTCTATTAATAAAGAGGCAAAATTTCTTCCTATTTTTTAGTATGGCGTTCTTTAACTAACTCTATGAATGTGGAAACTATCCCTTCTTCTATTACTGCCCTCATGTTTATATGATGTGCTTGTTTATATATGATGAAGTGTAGGGCCTTTACAGGTAACGTAAATAGTTAGAAATTTTAATCTAATCCGAATAGATTCCGCCAATTTTAGGTAACCTGAATAAGAATCCTAATCCTAATCCAGATAGCACAGTGATCTGAATAAGAATCATAATCCTAATCTAGATAGTAAAAATAAGAGAGAGAAAATCTATACAGAGTATAATTTCTAGAATTAGATTTTGGTTCGGCCCCAATTATGTGTTCAGTAACAATATGGGAGCAAATCTTTTTTTTTCCTTGTCCGTGTCAGCGTTTTTTTTTTTTTTGTTTGCTTTCATGGTTTTGCAAAAACAAAAATCAATAACAAAGTTACAAAACAACTCATGTACAGGAGAGGGAACGGAAAAAAACGAGACCGTCGTTTCGGACACAGCTCTCCGCTCAGGAATCCGCAGATGGGAAAAGGGCCCCACAAAATCTCTCTGCTCCGGCGGCAATCATAGTCACAGGAGAGAGAAAAAAAGGAGAAAAAATTCTAGGAATGTATAGTTTGAATGCAGGACGTAAACACAGCTAGATGATTATGTATCACCATTGTTAGTAGACTCTAAAGATGATGCCTAAAGAAAAGAGACAAAAAAAAATTTCTTTCTATTTTTCGGTATCACTTTTTTGTCTTCTCTCGTTAACAACTCTATAAATATGAAAAACTATGTTTGTTCGTCTGCCTATAGATATATGCACATATTCTTGAATCTAGAGGTACCCTGATAGGTTAGGAATCCTAATCTAAATCACTCTCGGATCCCAAATAAGCAGAATAGGAATCCTAATCTAAATATCTCTCTCCAATCCCATATAAGCTGAATATATGAATCGTAACCCTAATCCAAATAGAATAGGAGATAATAAATATTGAAATTAAACAAATACTATTATAAACCACGTGAGTTTCCACATTTATGCGTTTACTGACGTCGCTAAGCGTAGGCTAAAATGTACACGTAGCAGACGATTACCGGTGATAGAGGTCAGTGCCAAACTGCAGTAATAAGCATCATCACGACCACGTTGGTTATGAGGTTATCATATCAGCAGACAGCTTCATCACAATTTTTTTAGAGCTAGGTCATATGACAAGCAGCAAGCATTACAGGGTCTCAGAACACAGTTATTCACTCTTGTACCAACAGAAACAGTCCGCATGAGTTGAGATACCAAACATAGATAATCTTATAAGCAGACAGTTTGCCTCTTCCCTATGCCCCGGGACACATCACTATGAAAAGCTATTTCTTGCCACGCAGCTTCGTTCCCAGGGCCCTCTCGAGCTTGCCAATGATCTGCTGGTTTGGGATTGCCTTGCCCGACTCATACTCCTGGATCACCTGTGGCTTCTCATTGATCATCTGCAATAAACACCATATCCTTATCTCACTAAGAGGCCAAACAAGGATCAAGCCACTTCTCAGCTTCAAAGTTACTATTGAAGTTCTGAAATCTAATGATTCCACAAAGTACCTGAGCAAGCTGTGCCTGGGTCAACTTCTTATCAAGCCTTGCTTGCATGAGATTTTTCTTCAGGTCACTTGGAACTCGTTCATCTAGCATTAAGTTAGGAGAGCCCAAGTTATTACTATCATGAAAAGGATATCATGTAGGCAGTTTAGTACAATCTTCTGCATGACTAAATCATGTGCAATTTACATTCAATAGTTCTACCATTTTGAAATCCTTTTCCTTATAGGAAAAAAACCAAATTTAACATGTAGTAATCTTCATATCCTTGCAACTAAAATGAGACCATGGCCATTAGCATTGGACAATACATGGTACAGGCATAACAAGGTGACCATCAAAATGTTGCACCTTGCCCTGGTCAGAAACTTCTTTCTACCTCCAACACCAGCATCATAGATAAAAGTAGCAGCAATAACCATTGTGAAGCAAACACCCACACCAGAGTAAATGAAATTAGAGACTTATGGAGGTCCTAGGCTTAAGTGAAGATCAGACACACTTGACTGTTTTGACATTAGGAATAGTTCAGGTAATTCATTTGCACACTAATGGGCCAAGGACCATGGTTCAGCAGTACCCCTTTTACTTGCCATGTGTACCATGTCCAAAAATAAATGACACCGGCTCAGGGTACACTGAGCGCAAATGTGGCATGCCTTTGATATGCTGTATGAATTTCAGTTACAGTAATATTGCTGATCCATAGGAATCATGCTATGCAGGCTGCAGAGGATGCACCAACTTCACATCAGACTCATATCTAGTACTTAACAGAAAACTATCATGTGCACTAACAAGCCACGAAGAGTCTCATACAAGATGGTTATACAACAAACATATTGCCACTGAAGCCTCAATGAATTCACCAAGACACTTATTCAAGGCATGTGCACTTAGTAATTCATTTTCAATAGAAACTCAACAGCTAGCATAAACAAATATGCTATATAATGGCATGCAAATTGCTCATTAGATGAAGTACCAAAAGTTATCAAGGTTGATTGATGCAAAAAGCAAAATTGCTATAGACACAAATCCTGCATTATTACAAAACTCACTCCCTTGACTAAATCAATGTAATAGAAAATATAACTTATGCACAGACTGTGTCAGAACAAATGGCCAACCATGAAAGCATCATTTTACAGAACATCCATGCTTTGCCGTAACTTAATGTAATGACCAGAAACAAAGAAACAATGGATGCAAGGTGACAATTTAACAGTTGTGCACACATTAGCAAGATTACTTTCCCATCTTAATCTTAAGAAGAGAAACTTTGGCCAGTGTTGCTAATAAAGTGGGAGGCTTGACGCACTAGGTGTCGAATCCAATCTTCAAGAAGAAAAAACATCAACTGCAAGACATGTGAACATGAACATATCTCCTAAATCATTTATGACATCCACGTTGGAAAAGTGCCCGGATTTCTGTATGGGGATCCTAAGCAAACAAGCATCGGATAGTTCATGAGAAAAAAAAGGACCGAGACAGATGATTGCTCACGGGCGAGGTTCTCAGTGTCGTCGTCGAGGCGCTTGGTGTTGAGCGATGTGCCGCTGGACGCCGCCTTGTTCGTACCAGCGTTGTCTGCAGTCAAACACGGATCAAGCAGAATCAGAGAAAACGAACTAACAACAAAATAAGAGATCAACTCTTCCCGAAACCCTAGCTGGCAAAAGCAAGAAAATCCCCAAAGTGAACAAAAAAACATCATAATCAAATCAAGGAACATAAAAAAGAACGAAACCCTATTCGCCGAATCCCATCAACCGAACAGCACAACCGGCTTGGGCTGCAAAACAGATTAACTTACACTTCTTCATGGTCTCGATCTCAGCGCCAGCGCGGCGCGCGGCGTTGACGGCCTTCTCATCCTTCTTGGCGGCGGCGGTGGGCGCCTTCTTCCGCACCACCACCGGCTCCCAGTCCTGCCTGATCGGCCCGATCCCAGCCATCCCCTCTCTCCCTCCTTCGCTGTCGCTGAGACGGTCCCTACACGGCAGCCTCTCGCAGGTCTCCTCCGACTTCTCTCTCTAGACGCAACGCAGGGAACGCAAAGTGGAGGCGGAGGACCAAGAAGAAGATATGGAGGCGGAAGGGGAACCTTCTGGAGTCCTAATCAGGGGGCCGCAGGGGACAATTGTGTGCGAGACGGGAACGAGCATGACAGGTGGGACAGGACGTGCTGGGACCGATATGTCAGTGATGATTTCTTTGTAAACGTCGGTGTGCCATACTGCCATATATTTTCTCACCCCTCCATGGACACACGGCCCCTTTGTTCTTGTGTTTGGGTAAGGCTCGAGCCTATCATTCGTGTCATGATGCGTAGGAACTCAGGCCCATAAGGACGACAGAGCCCAACATGTCTTTTGGGCTGTTTTGGGTCATCGTGTAACCAGGTAGGATGAAAATAGCCCAATATAAAATCGTTTTCCTTTCACAAAAGCAAAACCAAATAGTTCACTTTTGTAAACATTTGCATATAATTTCACTATCTTTTTGTTTAAAAAAATTGGTAAATGATAGACTTTTTCAAAGCAACACTTTTGCATTGATGGATGGAGGCACTACATCGGAAGAAAATTTGATTGAAAGTATATGGTCAACGGATGTTGATTAAGTGGGTTGCATAGGAAGAGAAAACCTAGTACTATCTGGACATCAGAATCCACATAGAAGGAAGAGCCCAAACTTTTATTCATTTTCATTTTTAGGTTAACATCCCATTTTCATTTTATCCTACAATAGGAGAAAACCTCCAAAACAAGCGCATGATAAATGGGTTTCTTAGTTGCAATCTCTTCGTAAAAACCCGTGCACCGCCAACTCTAAAGTCATCTATTCACCGCAGCTACAGTGTTCAATTGTGCAATTTGCCGATAGACACCGCCAACTCTAAAGTATGTCTGGTACCAATATAAAATCGTAGTTCTTTACCACTGGACACCACAGCTATTAAAATATTTACCTTCACAATTTGAGAGAGAGAGAAAGGTGGTGAATAGACCATAATAATGCCCCTACGGTCTTCTTCCTCCTTCGACTTTGAACTGGAGTTTGCCACATACCCACTGCCCTATCGCTCCCTTTGTACGATGTTGATATAGGCCTCGTTGGCGCCTACCTCTAGATCTGGGCCCTCCATGAGCGGACGGCCTCCTTTGCGCCAGCCTTGCCGGCTCACTCTCTAGATGCCAATGGGCTTGACAACGATGAGGTCTATGAATATGGAGTTTTCCACCTCCATGGATTTGGCAGCTGACACAGCGCCATCAAAGGTGCTAATAGTGTGGTTGACAAGGATATGACACCGTTGACGGTAGATAACGTCTATTTTTAACCATCAATCTTCCTTGCAAATTACAACAATATAATAGAATAGGAGGTTATTATTAATAATTTCCACGAGTTTTGGTGAATTGTCTGTTTTTCAGGGAGTTATCCAGAAAGGGCATAATTGAAGATTAAAGTGCATAAAAGCCACAAAACTTAACCGCGACAGAAAATATCACCAGAAGGATCAGAAAGGATCTAGAAGACACCAGAATGAAGCGAAGCTCGAGCCGTTTTGGGGTGGGGCCGCCCGGCCCCACCAGCCAGGCCGGCCGGCCTGCCAAAGTGGCCCCCACCTATCATCCTCTGCGTACTTCTCCACCGCCTTTGAGGATGCATCTTGGCCCTACATTAAGTCGGTTTGATCCTACGGTTGATGTTCACCCCACCGGACTACAAACATGGACCTGTATCCCCTGAAGAGAGCCAGATCAATGAAGAGCTGAAGAGCCAGAAACCCTAATTCCTATCTAGTAGATCTAGGCTAGCAATCAAGAGATGCTAGTTCAATCTAGAACTAGTTCTTGTTTAGAAATTAGAGAGATAGAGTTAGAGAGTAGAGTTCTGGAGGAGTTCCGGCCTGTCGGTGCTTTTTCGTTGCTGTATTCTTCAAGGTCAACCTCTCTCGCCCAGAGTTTGCATCTTGAGATCATTTGGTAGTCAACTTTTGGTTAAAATAAGTGTTTTGTTCATATTATTCTTCTAGTTTGTAACTCTTATTGAGTACTTTGATCTAGATAGCTTCTTGGTTGAAGTAGTATTCGTAGCGTAGACGTGGTGTTTGGGCTATGTTTACTTGTCAATGTCCCTAGATTTTTTGGATAGTGATAGCTCACGAAGGTGACTTATAGCTTTGTTGAATCCTCTGTAGTCCACTTCCCGTTAATAGGTTTGGCAAGCAAAAGGTGTTTGGTAGGAGAGAACTTTGATTTCTACTCCTATCTTATTAAGTTATCACTCATGATCATATGATATAAAACAACCACTTTCAAAGACCAGAACTAGATAATCCATATTATTTTCTTTGTTCTCGCTATTTTCTAGCTTGATTGTGTGCATTGGGTTATGTTTATAGACTTAGTCATCGTCACCTATTGTTTCTTTGGGTTCGATATTTAAAACTGGGTTTATCTTGGTGAAGTGCTACAACGGTATTGTATCTGTGCGCTTGTGGATAATCTTATTTCTTGTGTGCATTTAATTAATACCAATAAGCATTTCTGGCACCGTTGTCGGGGAACGGTTTGCTGAGATTGACTTTAAGTTTAGCTTAATTCATGTATTATACTTTTCCTTTTATTTAGATTTTTAGGTTTTTTACTTTGTTTTTATCTTTTAATATGGAACCTATATATCAACTCTTATATCAATATGGTGCACCATCGGACTCACGTTTACAGCCAATAGAATCATCTAAGCCTATTACATCACCTGGCTATGAGCTACGCCCGGGGTTAATTCATTTAGTTTAGGAAAATATTTTTTCTAGCAGTTCTAGCGAAAACTCCTATTCCCATTTGAATGATTTTGAAGAAACTTGTTCATGTCTACACATTAAAGGCATGGTAGACGAGACGTTAATGTGGAAACTTTTTCTGTTTTCATTAACAGGACGAGCTAAACACTAGTATAAGCGTTATGTTGGAAGTAGTCAGGGAGATTGGGAAGCGTTATGTTCTAGCTTTTGCCTTAATTTTCCCTATCGAGAAAGTCGCTAAACTTTATTTTGAAATCATAGGTTTTAAACAATTAGATAATGAATCACTAGGTAAGGCTTAGAAATGTTTTGATACTTTTGTAAACTCAGATCCTAGTCTTGCTTTGCCAGAACCTATTCTCTTACAACACTAAGGAATATCTTAATTTGGTCACGGGAGGAGCATTCATGTATATCACTGCTACACATGCAAAAACTATTCTTATGAATATTTTGAATGATCTTCCTGAAAAAAAGAAGAATCAATAGTTGAATTCGAATTATTGCTTGAATCTCAACTTTTAGCTATTTTGAAACCTGAACCTTTGAATGAAGAAGAGAAAATTCCATTTCCTGATTTTATGCTTGATTTAGAAGTTGATCTTTTTGATGATTATGGAAACACCTCTAATTACCAAGTAATTATGAAACCTTAAGAATCTAGGGAATTTAAAAATATTGATCTTATTCATCCTTTTGAGGTAAAGTTCTTTAAAAAGTTTATGAAAGGGTTAATCTTTGTATTAAGTGAAGAATGGTTCGAGGAATCAGAACTTTCAAAAGATATCATTCGTTTGAATTCTTCTTCTGTTACTTTTGAGTGTCAGATTGATAAACATCCTTTTACTACTTATTATAATCTAATTGTGGGTGTTAATATCATGTCTCTTTCGTTTGCTAAAAGATTTTAGAAGATATGTCATTAATTTCAACTATTAAAACTTTGAAAAGTCTTTCGGGTCACATTATTTCAAGTTTAGGAGTATTGTGTTCTCTTCCTATTTTGGTTTATGGAGTTCAAGTTCCGTTAAATTTCCATATCTTTAATGTTTGGGAGTTTGATGTGCTGATAGGTTTACCAATAGAAAAGCTCATTAGAGAAGGTCAAAAAGGGAAATTAGATATTAGTCTCGGGAAAGGTTTTAAGCTATCTATGCCTATAACCCATTCTTTGAAAATTAAGGTAGAGCTGCTTCCTGAGCCAGACCCAATAGAGAAGGTTAATGCTGTTTTTACTGAACAATTAATAGAACCATTTATAGATAATGATGCCCAGTTCTTCATTAAAGAAGAGGAAGAGGAAGAGAAACCATCTGATCCTGAACCTCTCGATGAATTACTAGAGCCACCTAAATCCCCTATTGAACTTAAACCCTTACCTTCTGGTTTGAAATATGTTTTTCTGAATAATGATCAAGAATCTCCTGTGATCATAAGTGATAAACTCTCTCAAGAAGAATCCTTGCGCCTAATAACTATTTTAAAAAAACATCGTGCTACTTTTGGATACTCACTCCAAGATCTTAAGGGAATCAGTCTTATTCTTTACACCCATCACATATCAACTGATCCTGAAGTTATACCTACTAGAGAACCCCAATGTAAACTTAATAATGCGATGAGAGAGGTGGTAAAAAAAGAAGTTTTGAAACTATTACACACTGGAATTATATATCCTGTGCCACATAGTGAGTGAGTGAGTCCTGTTCAAGTTATGCTGTTAGTATTTCTAACGTCATTACTAATTAACGAGATTAGAAACACATGATATTAAATTAACTTTGTCATTAGCAACTAGCCACTTATCTATCACCAGCATTCCTAAGCATGAATCCAGTTGTCATCCCAAATTATATATGCTAAGGAATAAATATGAGTTTGTATATATATATATCATTCAATATGACTAGACAGAAATATAGATATAAACTAGAATCGGTTCTACAAGCAGGCACAGATAATTATACCATTGTAGCATTTTACCTAGGGAGTTCTACTAGGTTGTCGATTTATATTTATACTAGTAGGAAAGCTTGTAATAAACTCTAATCTATTATATTGATAATAAACTATATATAATAAATAAGTGATATTACCAATGTCATCTACTCTACTCATAACAGAAAGAGGTCACAAGATAAATATAGATAAATATGAGTGATAAGCATAATCAAGCATCATAAATATAGATAAACATCAAAACATTTTCTAGTCATAATCATAGCTAGCCAATGGATAAACTAAGGAGATAACTATCTAAGGTAATTCTATAACTACATCAATGCATACTCAAATTAGTGCAATTACATCTAGTAATCATTGTTAGATTAGTCCTATATCATGATCACATGTAAAGGGCATCAACTAGAAAGGATGTGAAACAGAGTCATCACCCAACTTCACGACCGGGCCTGCTTGCCTACATACGGGGGATGGACTACAGAGGAACCAACACAGCTGTCACCTGCGTGGACTACTACACGACCCGGCACATCAGGGTGCATTCGCAAATAAATAGAATACCTAGACACCACATCTACATATTGTCTACCATCTACCCAATGATTGTTTAGATAAACACTATACGAGCAATTACATGAATTCAATAAGATCAAACCAACTATACTAAACATATAATCAAAGTAGACAATAACTATTGCAATTAAGAATATATGATCTATTAAGAATAAAGTCTCCCTAATCATAATGAAGAATACAATAAGAAAGAAAGAACTAGAACTATACCGAACTCCTGCACTCCAGACAAACGCCAGGGGCTCTAGATCCCGATGAAGAACTAGATCTCCTCTACTTCTAATCTAACTAAACTAAAACTATGAACTAGAAGGCTCTTGATGAACTAAAGGGTTTCTTGATACTTGAAGGCTTGAGGCCTTGATGAATAATGATGGTGTGTCTTCAGGGAGGGGGTCTGCCCCTTTATTTATAGCCTAGTGGGATAAACGTGTGCCGCAGGATCAAACCGACTTAACTAAGGGTCGAGATGCATCAAGAGAGGCAGTGGAGGAAGCTTCTAGAAGGGGGCGACCAAATCCTAGAGAGGGTTGCCGCCCGGCGCCATGGTGGGGCCGACCGGCCCCACCTGTCCTCCTCTGCGGGTCCCGTTGCTTCAGGTGTCTTCTAGATCCTTTCCAAGTCCGATAACATCCTTTGCCGTCGAGGTTAAGTTTCATGATAATTATGCACTTTAATCCCTCTTTTAAGCTTTTCTGGAATAATCCCTAGAAAATATAGAATATGCAAAACTCGTGAAAATTGTCAGTTAAAACCCTAGACTAGTGTGTATTCGAATATCTATCCATGTCTAAAGTTTTAATAAAAGTTGGTGTTATCCACCGTCAACAACTCCCCCAAACTTACCTTTTGCTAGTCCCTGGGCAAACTAACTAAGCCTAATTTCTATCATATTTGGATCAGGAGTTGCTACAATGTTGTTATACTTCTCAAGTATACATGCTTTCAAACAAACATTCTCCTCAGGATTAGGCAGTTCTGTTCTAACCTTGAAACCTACCTATTTTACCTTTAACTATGGGGCTTAACAGCTCTTGCATAAGTCTTGAGCAATTGAAAGACAGAACAATCAGGTTAAGCACTATATCTCAAATTCTTCGTAATACCAATATTCTAGAGTTTTTATAAGTTTTCATAATAAAACTCAAAGCTTAATTATATGACACCCTCAAGTCCCTCAGTGTATGTGGTTTTTATAGTTCTCTCTTAAGGCATTAATGATATTATGCCTCCTACAGCTAAGGGTATATATAGTAGAGCTCATAGGAAACGGCAATAACAAGGATAGGCATACTTGTAATGCATATATTGTAAAGTCAACAAATGGATCCACAGAGAATCGAGGCATACAATCAAACAAAGATGTGCATGTGTATGGAATATGGTGGATAGGTGTATATATGGTATTTGTGGCTAATTCTCAATTCTACTTTTGCTCTTGAATGTAACTCTCTTTCTTGAAGCTTAGAACTCTTCGTGGGTGAAAGCCCTAGTTTGGTTTTGGCTAATTATTGAAACCTAGGACTAACCCTATTGCTAAGTGTGTAGCATTAGAGAAAGGGAAGGTCCAAGCCAAGTGGTGGAATGGTGATCAAGTTGATGGAAGTGACCAAAGATGATCAAGTGCCACCCTTGGAGATGAAGGAAGATGAGGAGCAAGATGGAATGCTAGAGGCAAAGGTATATGCTAGGGCATTTCCATTTTGCCGGGCATAGGTGAGTAAAGAAGTTGATGACCGGATTTAGGATTGATAACCGTACTATTAAGAGGAGCGATATCGCGCAATATCGGTTATCTAAGTGCCACTAGGTGAGCAATGACTTTGCATGTGCATTAGGGACCTAGTTAGCTAACAATCTCTTGCTAAATTCATTTAAAAATGCTAACACATGTACACAAGTGCAGAGACACTTTTGTGTTGGCATATGAGGGAAGGAGTTGATGGTGTTTGGGTGTGAAACCCTCCCGCCGAGCTCGCGAGGCGGGACTCGGGAGTTTTTGGATGAATAGGGGTCACTCAGAGGTGACCGGACGCTGTCCTGGTAGGGACCGGACGCGTCCGGTCAGTTGGTGGCGTCCGGTGTTTCTACTGGGGCGACCAGACTCTGGGGACCAGACAGTCCGGTGCCAAGTTCTGGTCGAGGCCATGTGCAGCAGTGTGAGCACCGGTCGCTGGGGGCATCCGGTCAGGAGCAGGGGACGCGTCCGGTCGCGATTTACCCTCTTTGGAACCTCTCTGGTGACCGACCGGATGCTACTGTTGGCGCGCGTCCGGTCATGGCGCAGGACACGTCCGGTCGTGTGCTGAAGGGCGCGAGGTGGTTCGACCGTTGGCGCGCAACGGCTATATTCAAATGAGCTGTACACGTGGGCGTTTATGTGCGACCGGACGCTGGACCGGACGCGTTCGGTCATCTCGTCTTGCGCGTCCGGTCAGTGCGCAGACAGGTGTTTTTGAGTGTAACAGTTGGGTGCTTTGGTGGGCGCCTATATAAGTGAATTGGCCGGCTCTAGGGAGTCTCGCTTGGCACTTTGACATTCTTGACATCCCTTAGAGCTAAGCCAACCTTCTCCCTCACTTTGCATGGCTCTTGATTGATCTAGAGAGTGATTGGGAGAGCTTCTAGTGCATTTGCCTTGTGATTGAGCATCTAGTGGCACTAGTGAGCGTTCTTACTGCGATTGAGCTTATTACTCTTGGTGATTGCCGTCATCTAGACGGTTGGAGCAGCGAGCCGGAGTTGCGCAAGGTTGAAGATTGTTCTTGGCCACTCCGGAGGTGATTGTGAGGGGTGTTGATCCCACCCCGCGCGAGATCCCGAAAGGAATCCTTAGTGGAACTTCGTGTCATTGAGTTACCCTCACTTTGTATGAGTTCTTGTGGCGCCTGGTGAGGGCTTGGCCGATTAGCCACCGAACTACCGAGTGTGTGGTCGACACAACGGGGAGTAGCATGCCGGCAAGCACATAAACCTCGGGATAAAAATCTTGTGTCCTTCGGTGTTCTAGTGTGGTTTGATCCTTCAAGATCAACTTAAATTTCTCAATTGGATCATCTCTTCGGGTTTCATTGTATTAACAAGACGGTGATTGGTCATCATCCCGAAGGCACGGTTTGCACTTCTTGGTTCTCTTCCTTGCGATTACCTTTTGTGCACTAGTGTAGCTTGTAGCATATTAGGTTGCTTGTGTGTGCTCTAGTATATTAGGACTGCTAGAATTAGATAGGTTGACTTACAACCCCTCACTAGGCTAGCGCAACACTTGCTTCGCCATTTAGTGTACTAACTAGTTTGTTTAGTGCTTTGCGAGAAATTTTTATAGGCTATTCACCCCCCTCTAGCCATTTAAGACCTTTCAAGTGGTATCAGAGCCGAGGTCACCGTTGATTGAGGCTTAACAACCTACGGTGTGAAAATGGCTCAAATCAACCATATCAACCATGTGGGGAAGCCACCGCTCTTCGATGGCACCGGTTATGACCATTGAAAGAGAAATATGTGTGCATACTTGAAATCATTGAATAGAAAGGTTTGAGAGGTTGTGGACAAGGACTTTATCATGATTGATCCAACCGACCTAACTACAAGAGAAGAAGAAAAGCTCCAATTCAATGACATTACAATCAACACATTCTATGAAGCCTTGGAAGCAAAGGTGTTTGAGCAAATCAAGGATTTAGAGAGAGCCATGATGTGTGGACTAGGTTGGAGGAAATATATGAGGGCATACAAGCCGTGAAGAGTGCCAAAGTATACATTCTCAAAGACAAGCCCTCAAGTTTTAAGATGCAAGATGATGAGAGTGTGCCGGAGATGTTCCACCACCTCTAAGTGATTGTCAATGACTTGAAGAATTTGGGTGAGAAGGTGGAGAATGTGGACTTCTCTCACAAGTTCCTAAGAAGCTTGCCATCAAGATTTGAGTTCTTGGTCACAATATTGGTGAGAGAAGGGTTGGATACCAAGACTCCCAACCAAGTACTAGGTGAAGTGATCACACATGACACCTACCGTGTGGAACGGGAAGGGGGCTCTCAAGAAGAAGAGAAGAAAAAGAAGACCGTGGCATTCAAGGCCACCTCCTCAAAATACAAGGGCAAAAGCAAGAAGCAAAGCTCAAGTGAAGATGAAGCTTGCACAAGCTCAAGTGAGGTGGATGTTTAAGCAATGGCTCTCTTAGTGCGCAAATTTAGCAAATTCATGAAGAAGAAGGGCTATGGTGCAAAAAAAAGAAGAGATGCCATCAAGGCCAAGAGATGCTTTAGGTGCAAGAGCAAAGATCACTTCATTGCCGATTGTCCATTCAATAGTGATGATGATAGTGATGAAGATGACAAGAAGAAGGAAGATAAGAAAGAAAAGAAGGACAAGAAGGAAAAGAAGAAGAAAAAGCTTGAGTGCAAGAAGAAGAAGAAGGGGCAATCATATTGTGTCACATGGGATAGTGATGCCTCAAGTGATAGTGATGATGAGAGTGAAGATGACAAGAAATCCAAGAAGAAGTTACTTGCTAGTCTTGCCATCTCCAACAAGACTTCACTCTTTGATGCTCCATCGACATGCTTAATGGCTAAGTCATCTAAGGTACAATTCGATGATGAGAGCGATAGTGGGAGTGTGATGATGAGAAGTGTGACAGAACCGACCAATCCATCCGAGATTAAGCGTAACTATCCCCGTTAACAACATTGACACGTATACACCGCCTCTCGAATGAACCCGGTAGTCCGCCGAGTGTCACAAAGGACCTCAGTAAATCAACTTACATCCAGGATCACATTATTAAGGAAACATCATTCATCAGTATACAGAGTTTACAGCGGAAAATAATTACACACTGGTTCCAAATATATTACAGAAAAGTGGCATTGTTTCTAAATTATAATAACATAGGTTGTAGTATATCACCAGTTTCCATCAAACCTCCTTACGAGCATGGTGAGAGAGAGTTATACGATATGACCATGCCCGTTGGCCTTACTAATCCAAATCATCCATAGGATTAAAGCAAGCAATGCCAAAGCCTTCATAAAAGATAATACCTGCAACGATGGGTAAAAACCCTGAGTACTCAATTGTACTCCGCAAGACTTACCCGATAGGGAAAATAAATGAAAACTCCAAGGATAAATGATAGGTTATGTATGGTGGGGTTTGTTGGCTAGCAACTTTTGCGAAAAAGCTCATTATTAACTTTCAAAGTTTTATATATCGACGGCAAAGTTATTGAGAGGTTATTCCTAACTAGGTTTGCACCTTTCTAAAACATACACTTGAATTATAACAAGCATATAACTAAAGATGAGGTACCAATTATAATCCTTCCAATATCAATAGTGAATTACATCTCTTTTATTATGTCTGTTCTTCTTTGGATTTTGGATCGGTAGGACATGAGTTTCTCACTATCCGGGAGAGACGGCGATTCTCATATCTAGAATCGATTACACCACTCGGATGGGGTAAAGCCCAAGACCTATCACACACCCGTCCGTCCGGTCTCAATTATCATTCACCTCATGTTTGTGTACCTCACCCGGTGAAATCATCCGAATCACCGTGCAATTCTCTTTCTAGATGACAACACTATATTATCGAGTTAGGTAAATAGACTAACATCACTTATTTCTAAATACACCGAAAGTATGTGCATATCTCTTCTCGGAAAGGTTAACATAATTACTAGAAAGCAACAATTATTTGCTATCATCTAATGTATCATTATCTTTTGAGTATGTGCATATCTCTTGACTGGAAAGGTTAACATAATTACTAGAAAGCAACAATTATTTGCTATCATCTAACGATCTTTTCACTAAACAAGAGAATTGCCAAGGATCAAGAGAGTTTCATAACTCAAGGTCATCAGGCAAATTCTAAAAGTCACACAAGCATTACATATGTCATATGGTTGTTTTAACGAAAAAGAAAAAACAAGACATGAAGCTAATATCATTACACTTAGCAATCATGACATAAAATAATAAAGAATTTACTTTTTGATTAAAGTATCTCACACATAAACAGTACCCCATGATGATAACAGAAAAGCTATGAAAATAATCATTCAATTATATGCTCACATAAAATCATATACTCTCTTTTTTCTTTTATTCTTAATTTTAGAAATAATGATTTTATAAAACATTTGCAAATTGACCTCAAACTTTTTGTGCAGTTTGGTAATGTCATGAAATGGATGTAAAATAATTTTTATGATTTTTGGATCAATAATTTATTCTCCAAAAATCAGAGAATATGCATTTATTAATTAAAAGAGATAATTTTATCTCATGCAGAAACTATTCAAAAACCAAGTTTCCTATTTTTTCTTAAATAAGCATCACTATGAGGAAGCTATACAAAAATTTTCAGAATTTTATCACACTCATACAAATTCTTATGAAATTCACAAAATACAGCACTATTCATTTCTATGGAAAATGTTCAAATGCTTTAAAAAGGGAGGGAAAGCCTACGGGCTTCAAATGGCTCGGTTCGGCCCAGCCTACGCGCTGGCCCGGCCCGGCCCAGCCACATAAGCCAGCCTGCCTCGGTTGGCTTAGGCCGGGCGCTACGGCGCGGCGCCACCGGCGGCTTGGCGTACCTCGCTGCCGGTGAGGGTGCAGGCTACTGCGAGCACACCCACACGATCACAACACCACGGCGAAATGATCTAAGGGCTTAGTTGGTTAGTTTGGCGATCCAAGAAAATATATTAGCGGCCGTGGCGGCTCGGAGAACTCCGGCGTAAGCGGCACGGCGGCGATGTTCGGCCAATAGGACCTAATAGAGACCTATACAGAGACGGGGTTAGCTTCGTGGGCTCACCACGACTCTAAAACATCAACCAGTGGCGACTATGACATGGCGGGGCTTGGTCGTCGGTGTTGGAGACGAAGACCGCTGCGTGAACACCACGGCGAGAGGTTGTTCCGTCGTATCCTGTGAGGTAGAGTTAACAATGTCAAGTCAGTAATGATCAGGGTGTCAAGGCGGGTCCAAAATGATAGGTAACATGGTGATTGGCTCACGGTAGCGTCGGGACGACGAGGGAGCCAAGCACGGCGGCGTGTCGCCCGGCCGCGAGGAAGAAGACGGCGGTCCGGGTGATTTCGGTGATGCCAAACTGCGCGAGCAGGTGCAATCGATGCGTGGATAGGTGGTGAAGGCTGTGACGAGTGCAATTTAGAAATGATCAAGCGAGGGCGGCCAATTTTGCGGTGAGGTGAACTTGATCGGCGGTGAGCAGAAAATGTAAAAGAGGATGACGACGGCCGGGGTGGGCTATTTATAGGCAAGGATGGTGTAGAGGGTTGGCCAGTGCGTTCGCGGAAGTGTTTGCGTGGCTAGCCGTGCTTGGCCGAGCGCGCGCAAGGCACGGGCGGCCGTTCCCGTGGCCGCGACGAGAAGAAGAGAGAAGGAGGGAGAGCGGCGGTGAGCTGGCGGCTCAAGGAGTGGCATGGGCATGAGCATGAGCTCTCCACTCAACACTGGCCAGGGCGACTTGAGCAACAGCGCGAGTGGGGTGTGGCAGCGGCGACAAATCACCGTCGGGCACGGCAATGGTGTCGAGAAGCTGCTGCTGCTCGGTTACTGTAGCTGACTGAAAGTGCAAAGTTCAACTATCGACAACTCCTAGCTCAGGCAACCAAATTGCAATCCACTTGCACCGTAGTGATCTCCGATAGGTGTTCTACAACTTTGTAAAAAGGATCACTAACTAAATCCCAAAGGTTTGAAATCTACAGGTTGCTAAACGTAAGTAAAAATAAACTAAATACACCCATTCAGTTAAGCCGTGAACTAGTTACAGCAATTAGGCTTCTTTAGCATTTAATTGAGGATTAACCATCAATCAAATAGCTCAACCAATTACATCACTAAAAAGTACAAACTTTGTACTAACAATTGGTGAACTAGTTTACAAAATTTTATCTATGAAAAACAAATTTAATCAACCTTAGAAACTGAATTCAAAAACTGAAATCCCAGACTTAGAAAAACTCTGTCCTCTTTCCAATTTATGCTGAATTCAAAGTTAAGATCACTTTTTGAACATGTTAGGGTGGGATTCAGTCCTAGAACCTTAAATAAAAGTTGTTTCATATAAGTTATACTTCAACTTTTATTTAGGGCTTATACCCAAAAACTGAATAAATCATATACTTACATGCTAAGCTACTTAGTAACTTGATAATAAGCATAATTGACATTATCATCACATGTGAGCATGTTTTAACAAAAAGCTGTATATAAACCCTATTTCAAACATCATTCCAGACATTTTTAAGCAACTATTGAGATTATTACTCAAACATGTATAAAACACACATGGAACTTGCAATTGCTCATGCTTGAGATTAAGTACAAAATGATGCTTATGCATTAATGCAAATGCAATGCAATATGATTAACATTTAGAATGTTACAGCTCCTCCCCCCTTAACAAAATCTCGTCCCGAGATTTTGCAGGACCTGCCATTGTTCATAGAAGGCGGGATATTTGGTACGAAGGAAATCTTCTCGTTCCCATGTAGCATCATCTTCCGTATGATTGCTCCATCTGACTTTATAAAATTTCACAATCTTGCTTCGGGTCACTCTTTCCGCTTATTCCAACACTCGGATTGGTTGCTCTTTATATGTAAGATCTGATTCTAGTTTAATGTCATCCAAATTGATTTCTTCAGTGGGTGCTCTCAAACATTTCTTAAGTTGAGAGACATGGAAAACATTAAACACTGCACTTATACTAGGTGGAATTTGCAAAGCATATGCCACTTTTCCTTTGCGAGCTATGATTCTGAATGGTCCCACATAGCGAGGTGCTAACTTGCCTTGTATCCCGAATTGACGTTCACTCTTAAAAGGTGAAACTTTCAAATAGACATAGTCACCAACATTAAAAATTTTCGGCCTACGTCTTTTGTCAGCATAACTTTTCTGACGGGATTGAGCAGCTTTAAGATGGTTCTGTATCTTTTGGACTCGTTCTTCAGCTTGCTTCACAAAATCAATACCGTAGTACCTCCTCTCCCCGGGCTCCACCCAGTTTAAGGGGGTCCTACATTTTCTGCCATAAAGTGCTTCGAACGGTGCCATTTTGATACTCTCTTGGTAGCTATTGTTATAAGAGAATTCTGCCAATGGTAACCATTCATCCCAAGATCCCGAAGCAGAGTACATAGGCTCTTAGCATATCTTCTAGAATTTGATTTACCCGCTCAACTTGACCAGAAGTTTGAGGATGATAAGCAGAGCTTCTAATTAGTTTAGTACCAAGATAAGAATGAAGATGCTCCCAAAAACGAGACATGAATTGTGAGCCTCTATCTGATATAATGGTTTTTGGAACACCATGTAGAAGCAAGATTTGTGCAATATATAAATCTGCATATTGTTCTGCACTATACCTTATTTTCACAGGTAAGAATTGTGCTACCTTGGTGAGGCGATCAACAATTACCCATATAGAATCATATCCTTTCTGGGTTCTAGGAAGTCCAGTTATAAAATCCATACCTATTTCTTCCCATTTCCACTCCGGAATAGATAAGGATTGGAGTAGTCCAGCAGGTCGCAAATGATCTGCTTTTACCCTTCCACACACATCACAGTGAGCAACATACCGTGCTATTTCTTTCTTCATCTTGGTCCACCAATATTTCAGTTTCAAATCTTGATACATCTTACTGCTACAGGATGAATTGATAGGTTAGAAGAATGAGCTTCGGACAAGATTTGATCTTTTAATTTCTCATCTTTGGGGACTACCAAGCGATCATCAAACCATAGCACTCCGTTTTCATCCACTCAAAAATGCTTGGTCCCTTTCTCTCGTATCTTTCGCTTGATATGAAAAATACCCACATCGGTCTTTTGACCTTCAATAATTTGGCTTTCCAGATTGCAACTAACCACGATATTATTGATCACTGCAGGATGCATAAGATTGAAAGTTTCTTCAGAGAGTAACTCCATGTAATTGCAATGAGTTTTTCTACTAAGAGCATCGGCCACTACATTAGCCTTTCCTGGATGATAATGTGCTTCTAGATTATAATCCTTAATCAATTCCAACCATCTTCTCTGTCTCATATTTAACTCCAGCTGGGTGAAGATATATTTAAGGCTCTTATGATCAGTGTAGATATGGCATAATTTTCCCAATAGATAATGCCTCCAGATCCGTAGGGCATGTACCACTGCAGCCAGTTCTAAATCATGAGTAGGATAATTGACCTCATGCTTCCGATGTTGTCGCGAGGCATAGGCAATGACTCGACCTTCCTGCATTAGGACGCAGCCGACACCAATGCCTGAAGCATCACAATAAACATCGAAAGGCTTGGTTATGTCAGGTTGTGCCAACACAGGAGCAGTAGTTAATAACTTCTTCAAAGTGCAGAAAGCGACTTCACACTCTGGTGTCCACACAAACTTTTCATTCTTTTGAAGCAACCGCGTCATGGGTTTAACAACCTTTGAAAAGTCCGGAATGAATCGCCTATAATAACCGGCTAATCCTAGGAAACTCGGATTTTACGAGACGATGGTTGGAGCTTTCCAATTCAACACTTCCTGAACTTTATCGGGGTTTTCTTGATATACCATTTTCTCGATAACACATGCCCCAAAAATTTGACCTCACGGAGCCAAAATTCACACTTGCTAAATTTAGCATATAGTTTGTGTTCCCTGAGTCGGGTTAGGACAATTCTCAAGTGTTCTGCATGATCTTCATCATTCTTAGAGTATACCAATATATCATCAATAAATACCACAACAAATTTGTCCAACTCGGCATGAAGACTGAATTCATCAAATACATAAAATGAGCAGGTGCATTGGTGAGACCGAAAGACATTACCAAGTACTCGAATAGACCATATCGGATGACAAAAGCTGTTTTAGGAATATCCTCTGGTCGAATTCGGATTTGGTGATAGCCTGATCTCAAATCAATCTTAGAGAAAACCTTAGCTCTGCTTAGTTGGTCAAATAGGATATCAATGTGAGGTAGTGGATATTTGTTTTTGATGGTCACTGCGTTAAGTGGTCGATAATCAACACACATACACAGAGTGTCATCCTTCTTCTTCACAAATAAGGCAGGACATCCCCATGGAGATGTACTTGGTCTAATAAATTTCTTCGTCAACAGCTCTTGTATCTGCTTTTTCAATTCAACCAACTCATCTGGTGGCATTCTATATGGCCTTCTAGGGATAGGAGCGGTGCCAGGTACAAGATCAATAGCAAATTGAACATCTCTTTCTGGTGGTAAACTTGGTAAATCATCAGGAAATACATCTGGAAATTCACACACCACCGGAATATCTTCTAACTTGATGGTCTGGGTAGCAAAATATGAATTTACAAGATTAGAATCCATAGAAAGTGACACATCTAAGGTACCATTGCCCTCTGATGAATTTAACTTGAGCATTCTATTGGACACATTGATAGTTACTTCATATTCCTTCATCCAGTTTGTGCCTAAAATGACATCAAAACCCAAATTTGGCAACACCATATGGTGTGTCGAAAACTTCCTTCCTCCAATCTCAATTATAGCATTCCAAACTATATGTTTGGTGGATGTCTCAGCTCCAACTGAGTTGATCATAAACCCATTCTTCATTTATTAATTTGGAACTGATGCTTGGATGCAAAAGCTTGACTTATAAATGAATGTGATGATCCAGAGTCAAACAAGATACATGCAGGGTTTTGGTTCACTAGAAATATACCTGCAGTCACTGGTTCTCCTACTGGATTTCTTCCATAGTAGTATAATGCACACATCCCACATAGGTACCTGAAGTTTGTTTCTTGAAAATTTGAGATGAAGAGTTAACCTTCTGCTTCTGCTGGACCTGCTGGTCCTGTGGTGCTGTTGCATAACTACGCTTGGGCTGAGGGCACTCATGAGCAAGATGCCCAAGTTCTTCACAGATGTAACAAGGGAATCTAGAACGACTTTGAAGACCCTTAGTTGCATTCATTTGCTAAAAATTTGGAGGTGGGGTATTTTGTTAAGGTTCCTGTTGCTGAGGTGGCATATACTGCTTGACTGGTGGACAGTATTGGAGCATTTGCACCTTCTGGATTAACGATTGAGATGGACCACTAAAATAGAACTCATTGCGTTTCTTGTCCTCCTTATATAAGCGATGAGCATTCTCTTTAATAATACCATTACTAACTAGCTCATTATAAGTGGTACAATTACTAAGAGTTAAATCATCTTGGAGCTTGAGAGATAACCCACGCATAAAATAACCCATCCGTTTTACCGGTGTATCCACGTGCTCAGGGGCATACCTAGCCAGATGATTAAAGGCATGGACATACTCAGTCACAGTTTTGGTACCTTGGGCCAGCTTCAAAAATTCCATCCTCTTAATTTTTATGATGCCTTTAGGGATATAAGATTCACAGAAAGCTTCTCTAAACTCACGCCATGTAGGTCTTGCATCTTCGGACAAAGTGGACAAATAGTTGGTCCACCAAATATCAGCAGCGCCATGCAACTGTTGAGCTGCATACTCAGCCTTCTAAGTATCAGTGTATTGAAGAAGACGGAACTTTTGCTCAATTGTATTGAGCCATTCCTCCGCTTGTAGAGGTTCTTCTGACTGAGTAAGCACCGGTGGATTGGTACCCAGAAATTCCTTGTAAGTGACAGGTGGGTCTTGATTACTGCGATTCTGGTGCCCTGGTGTTGTATTCTGAGCAATTTGTTGCAGAGCGGCCTCTATGTTCGCTTGACCACCTACCAAACGAGACAGTGCTTCTACAGCAGTAAGTGGGGGCGGCAATTCCGAAGGTCCAGAATTGTCTCTCTTCGAACCATTTGAGCGAGGGTTCGACATCTGCATCATATTTAGAGTACAATTAGGTGGGCACTTTAGTTCTTACTAGAATTATATCTTTAGTTATTCTACAACTTTGTAAGGGGAAAGATTTTGATGCAATAAGATGAGCAATGAATGATCATGATGCATGTTCGATCCTATTCGTCCTCACAGCATTAGAGAAGAGTAGACTTTCTAATCGATAATAAGCGGTGGCCTTCCTACGTACTCTCATTAAATGGCATCTATTCGGTTACTACACGTTTTCGTAGTTAGCGTACCTGCAGAAGAATCATTTCAGCCCGAATTCCCACATGATATGCATCACACACAATAAAGTAGTAATTTTAAATGCTCCCCACATATGTATACCCCTGTATACATACATGTAGCACTAAACTACCCAAATCATCATCACATCCCACAATTAAGTACCTTCATATGAACATGTGTGTAACATGTAAATATTCCAGTAACCACACTAGCACTCCCCTAGACCGGTGGTTGTCCGATCATGCTCTCACAACTCACACTTACCTCGGCGTAGGTGTGATGTTGCATAATTTAAAAGACAGTTTATACTGCATACTTCCATATATGTATATACAAGTATACACATATACTTTCATATGAGGTCACCACCACCCTTAGGTCATCAGGTGACAAGATAATCATTCACACTTACCTTCTTACCTGAGCGTAGAGGCATTGATTCACACACATGCAATACATGAGACCCCCCAGAGTTAGCATTGCCACCTGATAGTCCTTATACGGGCTTAACTGGAGGTTTGACACTGGTGTAGATTCAAAACTCAAAAACCTACATAAAGCTAGTTTTGTTGCAAATTAAAATTTTCAAAACCAAAAGCTTTTATTTTTAAATACACTAATGATGATATTATCCTTAATCCTTCTCTGATGCCAGCTGTGACAGAACTGACCAATCCATCCGAGATTAAGCGTAAATGTCCCCATTAACAACGTTGACACGTATACACCGCCTCTCGAATGAACCCGGTAGTCCGCCGAGTGTCACAAAGGACCTCGGTAAATCAACTTACATCCAGGATCACATTATTAAGGAAACATCATTCATCAGTATACAGAGTTTATAGCAAAAAATAATTACACACTGGTTCCAAATATATTACAGAAAAGTGGCATTGTTTCTAAATTATAATAACATAGGTTGTAGTATATCACCAGTTTCCATCAAACCTCCTTACGAGCATGATGAGAGAGAGTTATACGATATGACCATGCCCGTTGGCCTTACTAATCCAAATCATCCACAGGATTAAAGCAAGCAATACCAAAGCCTTCATAAAAGATAATACCTGCAACGATGGGTAAAAACCCTGAGTACTCAATTGTACTCCGCAAGACTTACCCGATAGGGAAAATAAATGAAAACTCCAAGGATAAATGATAGGTTATGTATGGTGGGGTTTGTTGGCTAGCAACTTTTGCGAAAAAGCTCATTATTAACTTTCAAAGTTTTATATATCGACGGCAAAGTTATTGAGAGGTTATTCCTAACTAGGTTTGCACCTTTCTAAAACATGCACTTGAATTATAACAAGCATATACCTAAAGATGAGGTACCAATTATAATCCTTCCAATATCAATAGTGAATTACATCTCTTTTACTACGTCTCTGCGGTCAGGCATGAGTTTCTCACTATCCGGGAGAGACGGCGATTCGAATCGATTACACCAGCTGGGTAAAGCCCGTATCACACACCCGCACGAGTGTGTACCTCACCCGTGCGAATCACCGTTCGCTCTATTCGAAAGATAGGATTGAACCGCTTCGCAAAACTCATGGTCCTCGATCCTCACCAGTCAGTACCCCAACGACCCGTGGCCTGTAGTTGCTGCTGGATTTTGGATCAGTCCCCTCACAACGTATGCTCTCCTCCCAGTAATGCTAACGGTTCAAAATCTACCTCGAACGAGCTAATCGGTTTCACAGTCGAAACGAGTTATTCGGCTGTTATGTGAAGGTACGTTCAATCTCATACCTAGATCCAGAATACGGTGCGGTCCTTGATCGACTCAGACGAGAAAGATACAAGCATACAAGACCTCCATGTCCTGTAGCATCACCAAACACCGAGTCCCGTCCGGTCTCCAATTATCATTCACCTCATGTTTAAGGATATCACATGTACCAACCTAAGTGGTGCGGATGACAGGAAATCATCCGACTTCTTAATGATCTAAGCATGGCTAAGCATAATCCATCTACTTCATCTAGTAAGATAAACGATTTTCATTTTAGTGGCCAAGGAAGTCATGCAACAACGGTGTCAACCACCCCTGATAACTTAATGCACATAACAGTACTATATAAAGAAAAGGATTAATTGTATTTCAAAAAGATAGAATAGGTATTTAGGATGCTCCGGGGCTTGCCTCAGTGAAAGTTGGAGAATCTGGGGTTAGTGCACTTCGGCAGTGGCTCAGAGTCTCGTCCTTGGCCTTCGGGTGGCAATTCCTGTGGATCCTTCTCCTTGGTCACCACGTACTCGATGGGAACCTCTTCCTCCGATCCTATATGAATGTATGTGATGCATAAATATCGAGAATGCATATAGGATGCGTGATGATAAGATGCTATGGCATGAAATGATACATGATGACATGATCATGGGAACGACAAGAATGGAAAGCTACATAAGGTTCCATGTGTGCAATTCTCTTTCTCTGATGACAACACTATATTATCAGAGTTAGGTAAATAGACTAACATCACTTATTTCTAAATACACTGAGTATGTGCATATCTCTTCTCTAGAAAGGTTAACATAATTACTAGAAAGCAACAATTATTTGCTATCATCTAATGTATCATGATCTTTTCACTAAACAAGAGAATTGCCGAGGATCAAGAGAGTTTCATAACTCAAGGTCATCAGGCAAATTCTAAAAGTCACACAAGCATTACATATATCATATGGTTCTGAAAAAGGAAAACAAGACATGAAGCTAATATCATTACACTTAGCAATCATGACATAAAATAATAAAGAATTTACTTTTTGATTAAAGTATCTCACACATAAACAGTACCCCATGATGATAACAGAAAAGCTATGAAAATAATCATTCAATTATATGCTCACATAAAATCATATACTCTCCTCTTTCTTTTATTCTTAATTTTAGAAATAATGATTTTATAAAACATTTGCAAATTGACCTCAAACTTTTTTGTGCAGTTTGTAATGTCATGAAATGGATGTAAAATAATTTTTATGATTTTTGGATCAATAATTTATTCTCTAAAAATCAGAGAATATGCATTTATTAATTAAAAGAGATAATTTTATCTCATGCAGAAACTATTCAAAAACCAAGTTTCCTATTTTTCCTAAATAAGCATCACTATGAGGAACCTATACAAAAATTTTTAGAATTTTATCACACTCATACAAATTCTTATGAAATTCACAAAATGCAGCACTATTCATTTCTATGGAAAATGTTCAAATGCTTTAAAAAGGGAGGGAAAGCCTACGGGCTTCAAGCTGGCTCGGTTCGGCCCAGCCTACGCGCTGGCCCAGCCCAGCTCACGCAAGCCGGCCTGCCTCGGCTGGCTTAGGCCGGGCGCTCAGTCGCTGGCGCCACGGGCGGCTTCTTGGCGTACCTCGTGAGGCCGGTGAGGGTCCGGCTATCTGCGAGCACACCCACACGATCACAACACCACGGCGAAATGATCTAAGGGCTTAGTTGGTTAGTTTGGCGATCCGAGAAAATATATTAGCGGCCGTGGCGGCTCGACAGAACTCCGGCGTGGCGGCACGGCGATGTTCCGGCCAATAGGACCTAATAGAGACCTATATAGAGACGGGGTCAGCTTCGTGGGCTCACCACGACTCTAAAACATCAACCAGTGGTGACTATGACACGGCGGGGCTTGGTCGTCGGTGTTGGAGACGAAGACCGCTGCGTGAACACCACGGCGAGAGGTTGTTCCGTCGTATCCTGTGAGGTAGAGTTAACAGTGTCAAGTCGGTAATGATCAGGGTGTCAAGGCGGGTCCAAAACGATAGGTAACAAGGTGATTGGTTCACGGTAGTGTCGGGACGACGAGGGAGCCGAGCACGGCGACGTGTCAGCCGGCCGCGAGGAAGAAGACGGCGGTCCGGGTGATTTCGGTGATGCCATACTGCGCGAGCAGGTGCAATCGATGCGTGGATAGGTGGTGAAGGCTGTGACGAGTGCAATTTAGAAATGATCAAGCGAGGGCGGCCAATTTTGCGGTGAGGAGAACTTGATCGGCGGTGAGCAGAAAATGTAAAAGAGGATGACGGCAGCCGGGGTGGGCTATTTATAGGCAAGGATGGCGTAGAGGGTTGGCCAGTGCGTTCGCGGAAGTGTTTGCGTGGCTAGCCGTGCTTGGCCGAGCGCGCGCAAGGCACGGGCGGCCGTTCCCGTGGCCGCGACGGGAAGAAGAGAGAAGGAGGGAGAGCGGCGGTGAGCTGGCGGCTCAAGGAGTGGCATGGGCATGAGCATGAGCTCTCCACTCAACACTGGCCAGGGCGACTTGAGCAACAGCGCGAGTGGGGTGTGGCAGCGGCGACGAATCGCCGTCGGCCACGGCAATGGTGTCGTGAAGCTGCTGCTGCTCGGTTACTGTAGCCGACTGAAAGTGCAAAGTTCAACTCTCGATAACTCCTAGCTCAGGCAACCAAATTGCAATCCACTTGCACCATAGTGATCTCTGATAGGTGTTCTACAACTTTGTAAAAAGGATCACTAACTAAATCCCAAAGGTTTGAAATCTACAGGTTGCTAAACCTAAGTAAAAATAAACTAAATACACCCATTCAGTTCAGCCGTGAACTAGTTACAGCAATTAGGCTTCTTTAGCATTTAATTAAGGATTAACCATCAATCAAATAGCTCAACCAATTACATCACTAAAAAGTACAAACTTTGTACTAACAATTGGTGAACTAGTTTACAAAATTTTATCTATGAAAAACAAACTTAATCAACCTTAGAAACTGAATTCAAAAACTGAAATCCCAGACTTAGAAAAACTCTAAGTCCTCTTTCCAATTTATACTGAATTCAAAGTTAAGGTCACTTTTTGAACATGTTAGGTTATGATTCAGTCCTGGAACCTTAAATAAAAGTTGTTTAATATAAGTTATACTTCAACTTTTATTTAGGGCTTATACCCAAAAACTGAATAAATCATATACTTACATGCTAAGCTACTTAGTAACTTGATAATAAGCATAATTGACATTATCATCACATGTGAGCATGTTTTAACAAAAAGCTATATATAAACCCTATTTCAAACATCATTCTAGACATTTTTAAGCAACTATTGAGATTATTACTCAAACATGTATAAAACACACATGGAACTTGCAATTGCTCATGCTTGAGATTAAGTACAAAATGATGCTTATGCATTAATGCAAATGCAATGCAATATGATTAACATTTAGAATGTTACAAGATGTACTCAAAGGAGGACCTCATTAGCATGCTACAAGATGCTTACTCTTATATTGAGGAGAAGAGGAAGGAGTGCAAAGAGTTGCGCAAGAGCAAGAAAGCTTTTGAGCAATCCTTTAATGAGCTCAATGCTACTCATGAGAGGCTAATGGAAGCCCATGAGAAGCTTGTGAAGGCTCACACTAAGCTTGAAAAGGCTCACTCCTCCCTCCTTGATCAAGCTAAGATTAAGGATGTTGTAGACACATGCAACGTAGGAGTAACATGTGATATTCTTGATGAAACATTCTATACTCCTATTGTTGTTGGTCCCACTAACCCCTCTTGTAGCTCAAGCAATGCCACATCTACTATTAGTGATGGTTTCACTTGTGATGCCTCACTCATGGTGGAGAATGAGACCCTCAAGAGAGGTGAATGAGCTCACTCATGCCTTAGGCAAGGCCTATGGTGGAGATGCCCGCTTGCTAAAGTGCTTGGGTAGCCAATGGTTCTCTCTTAACAAAGAGGGATTAGGCTATACCCCTAAGAATGGCAAGACGGCCTTTGTCACTCACAAGACTAGTTTTGTGAAGGGCAATGGATGTTTTTGCTCTAGTTGCAAGCAAGTGGGGCATGTAGAGCAATATTACAAGAACAAGAAGAATGCTAATATATCCTCTATTAAGTTTGATTCTTATTATTTGCTTACCAAGGGTGCTAATGGTGTGAAGGCTAAGTTCAATGGTGCTCTCATTGTTGGCCCAAAGAAGAAGGCAATTTGGGTGCCCAAAAGCTTAGTGACTAACCTTGGAGGACCCAAGCAAGTTTGGGTACCTCAGAAGAATTGATTTGCTTTTGTAAGTAAATTACAAAGCCGGAGGAAGGCATTGGGTGCTTGATAGTGGGTGCACTCAAATATGACCGGGGATTCTAGAATGTTCAAATCAATCTTATCAAGTGGCAATGATGTTGATAGTATCACTTTTGGTGACAATGACAAAGGCAAGGTGAAAGGCTTAGAAAAGATTGCAATTACAAATGATATGTCCATCTCCAATATGTTGCTAGTGGAATCTCTCAACTTCAATCTCTTGTCCGTGGCTCAATTATGTGATCTTGGATTCAAATGCATATTTGGTGTTGATGATATTGAGATAGTGAGTGTTGATGGAAGCAACTTGATATTCAAAAGCTTTAGATATGAGAATCTCTATCTTGTGGACTTCAATGCTAGTGATGCTTAATTGACAACATGTTTGTTCTCCATATCACGTATGGGTTGGCTATGGCATAGAAGACTTGGACATGTTGGCATGAAGCAACTCAACCGGCTAATCAAGCATGATCTAGTTAGAGGGTTGAAGGATATGGTGTTTGAGAAAGACAAGCTATGTAGTTCATGTCAAATATCCAAACAAGTTGGCAACACTCATCCCAACAAGAGCATGATGAGCACAAGCAAGCCATTTGAGTTATTGCACATGGATCTATTTGGCCCAACCAAGTATGAGAGCATTGGTGGAAACAAATATGGATTTATGATAGTGGATGACTACACAAGATATACTTGGGTATTCTTTCTTGTCGACAAAAGTGATGTGTTTGACACATTCAAGACATTTGTCAAGAGAAGCCAAAATGAGTTTGAGACATCTATCAAGAAAATGAGAAGTGACAATGGTAGTGAGTTCAAGAACACAAGAATTGAAGAGCTATGTAATGATTTTAAAATCAACCATCAATTATCAGACAAGTACACACCTCAATCAAATGGGCTAGTTGAAAGAAAAAATAGAACCTTAATTGACATGGCAAGATCAATGTTGAGTGAATACAATGTGGATGATTCATTTTAGGCCGAAGCAATCAATACCGCCAACTATTGCTCAAATAGGCTCTATTGTCATAGGCTATTGGAGAAGACACCATATGAGTTGTTGAATGGAAGAAAGCCCAATATTGTATACTTTAGAGTATTTGGATGCAAATGCTACATGTAACACCCCGGGTGTTAGTCACTAGCTAAGCAGCGAGATTGGACTTAAGCTATATATGTTGAGTAGTGATAATGAACTTTCTTCATGTGTCTCACATCACTATCTATCTATAGTGATCCTTTGGAAAAGTTTCAGTAATGATTGGAATCAATTGGTCACATGAAATGACAAGCTTTATCGTCGCTCAAAAGGGCTTATCAAGTGCATGAGCATATGAAAAGTCAACCAAGTCATACAACCTTGCTCAAATAACTCTACATTAACTCTACAACAAAAAGTCGTGAAGGGTTCATGTTGAGCAAGTGCCCTAAAAATGCTTCTAAGTGATAGTTGACCTATATTAACCCTAGAGCACTTTTGTTTGATTGTTTAAGAAGTGCAGCTTAGAGAGTTTGTATGGCTGTGCACCCTTAATCAAAGTTGTAGAGAACTTTATAAGGAACAAACTTTGTTTAAGGGCCAAGTCATGAAAATATGCACAACATGCCCAAAAAGGGGTTCCCAAATCAGACTCCAATTCTGAATTCAGGATTTGAAATATTTTCTAAATCTGAAAATCAGTGTCGACCGTGTTGATGTCTCGCGTTCTCTAAATTTTGTGTAGCAACTTGAGTTGGATAAAAAATAGAAGTTGGTGATAATTACATGAAGAAGAGCATGCCAAGAGATGAGATCAATTGGACTCGATTTGACAAGGTTTTGACAGCTGTACTTAATGACTTTTAGCTCGCCGACAAGTAGCAGGTTTGTGATTAATTATCTCTTAATCTATTCAGCTAATGGCCGAGCACCCTTAACAGAAAATATAGAGTTAAGTTTGGGCTTCAACTTTACTTTTGGGTCCGTCATCCAATTCAGCCTGTACTTGGACCAAAATCGCGCCCGAAATCGCGCCCCGCCACGTGCTCGCGTGAAATGCCTAAAAGGCGACGCGCGTGTCCGGGACGTGGCAACCATGCTTGCGAGCAGCGTGCCCCGCCTTCCTCCCGCGCCCCCTGCTCTTCCTGATGCGGGCAGCAAGCTCCCCCACTCGCCTCTCCACTCCCTCGGATGCTCCCCTCGCTCTTCCTCGCCTTCCCAGCACCGCCGTCGCCGATGGCCTTGAGCGCGAACGCGCGCCCGTCGCCATGGCCAAGCTCTTGGCCGTCGCTGCCGTCTGCCCTCCAGCCCTTCTCCACCCCTGGCGACCGCGCCACCGCGTTCGTCAAGCTCCGTCGCGCGCTGCGCGTCGCTCGGCCGGCCGCCCTACTGCGAAGTGCCGCTGCCGCCGGGGCAGCCGCCGCCGGTCTCATTTGCCGCCGCCATGGGGAGCCATGGGGCGGTTCCAACCTGGCCGTGGCCAACCACAGGCGCGGCCGCGGCTGACCACGGCCAGTCTCGGCCAGGCGGCCCTCCTCCGCCACTGCTGGCCCAAAGCCGGCCACGCGTGGGCGGCCATCCGCCAGAGCGAGTCGCCTCCTCTGTCTGTCTCCGTAAGGAAGAAGGAAGAAGGGAGTCAATCGCAAATAGAAGCTCTTTGGTGGATTTTTATGCAAAATCTGTGACTCATTGCTACAGTGCCATACAGTGCTATGTCCTGCGTGTTGATTAAGTGAGAGTCGAGGGGACCTGATGCAAATTGCTTGTCTTATATGGTTTTCTGTTTTTCTTTTCCAAGAAAATGGCTGAAAGTTTGATAATTCATAGTAAATCACAGAAAAATCGTAAAATAGCAAATGAGAACTTTTTGGAATCCTTGTGAGTAGATATATCTAGTAGTATGATAATATTGCATATTTTAGTAGAAAGTTTGTGCGATAAAAATAGATCCTTGCTACCTAGGGTTTTCTCTTGTTAATTTTATATCTGCTGATGTGTTGCTCCAAATGATGTGAAATTTGGATGGTAGGCTACTAGTGATATGTGTATTCTATGATAAAAATTTGAGATTCATTTCATGCAGTATGTGTGAGTTATTTAGATATCTTGCTTGATGCCTAGCAAATGGATTTAATTGATTAATAATTCAAATAAAAATTTAAAAATAGAAAATGTGGTTTCACTACCTTTGCATAATGTTGTTGTGACTTCTGGAGGCTTAACATGACTTTATGTTTACAGAAAATGTTGAGTTTTAGAATTATCTTGCTCTCACATGGTTTATTGTTGTAGCAATTTGTCTTTTTCATAGAGGATGCTATACTTGTTCAAATGCTCTAAAATTTGGAAACTAAACTATTGGTAATATATGTGAGCTACTGTAATTTTCTTAGAATTTACTGTGCACTTTTTAATATGTGTTTCATATATGCTCCTTATTCCACTACGTTAGTTAAATAAATGAAAAAGGGTATGATAATAATTTATTTGAGATTGGTCATCATGTTTTCTAGTGTTTATTTAGCATATATTAACTGTTGGTAACTTTGGTTGTGTCCAAATTGATGTTTGAAACATAAGTGAAATATTATTTGCTCTATTTATTCAATTCTGGAGCTTTCTAGACAGTTTGTAGGACTTTGATGATTGCACCTTATAAACGATGTTTTCTGTGAAACTTGTCTATAATAAAGGTGTAGATAACTTACATATCTAGCTTGTGATAAATTTTTATAGTCATAGACTTTATAGTTTGTGAGTTATGACTGTGTAATGTTCAGCTTCAGAAATAGCTGCTCTCTACGATTATCTGACCAGATTGGAGAAATAGAATTGTTTGGCTATATTAGAGGTTGAATCATACTGAGATGATTAAAGATGATTTGTAGGCAATTTCATAAGCTTTCTAGATTGTCTTGTTGCAAGTAATTTGGAGTTGTAGAACTCTAGATATAGTTTAATTACTCAGCTGCTGCGTGTATGTCTAGAAATTGATAGATTCTAGTTCTAGTTGTTTACTTTGTATGTTGGTTAGTGTGGCTCATGTCATTGGTGTTGGTTAATTTAATACACTTGAGATCTCATATATTGGTGTCGTGTTTGATATGCTAGCTATACCAATGTTTGCCATGATTGTGAATAGTTTACTCTCTAATTGCTCATATCTTCTAGTGTGGCTTGATGCTTGTCTTGCATGCTTGAGGGCTGCATCTTTTATTGGCATTCTTCATATTCATGCACTTACATCTTGCATCTCATCTAGGTACGCTAGATGAACTACGTGAAGGACGAGATGTGGATGCCAAACCCGAAGATGGTGTTTGGTGGACTTATCCTGATGATGGACGGAAGATGCTCGCCAAGTGATTACCATCTAACAACACTGACTTGTGTCATATTCCGGGCAAGCACCGGAGCGTCTACTTACCTATGCTTTCTAATAATCTAATTATGCTTTATGATTGTTGCATTAAGTATAGGAGTTGTGTGCAACCGTTGCTGCATTATATCCTTGCTTTACCATTGAATTATCCCACCTTGATACACCCCGCTAGTCTAGGGCGAGTAATATGCTTAGCTTGCTTAGACCGTAAGAAGTCGGGTGATTTTCGTCATCCGCGAGTATAGGTGGTTACTTATGATTGATGGAAAAGCTTATGTTGATATCATCTGGTTGATGGTTATGGTTATGATAAATGGAGACCGGACGGAGTCTTGTGGGGTTGTTGGACCATAGTGATTCCGTCTGTGTCGATTAAGGACCGTACCGTTGATGTACCCCAAGTCATGTTGAACGCATGCCTCATACTTAGCTGGCCGGATAAGCACTTCCGACCGCGAAGCCTAACACTATCCAGGCCGGTTCTCGACCCGTTCGCACCGCATCGAGATGGACGGGGACCACAGGGCGCCAAGAGTAAGTCCGAGGTCCAAAGCATGGTCGGCTAAAGCGTCGGGCGGCCCCCGGTACGGTGGTTCCATGCGAGTCCGCGTGATTTGTTCTTCCCGGATATGTGCCACGGTGATCTATAGCTCACCGACGGGTGAGTGTGGTTTGTATGAGGAATACCCCCTGAGCTCAGTTGTAATCGATTCGAATCGCCATCGTTCCTGGACAGTGAACACTTGACTTGAGCTGCACCATCGTAGTAATGATTATGGAATGTGATTAATGATGATGATGAGTTAAGCTAATAATTATGCTTATGGTTACTACTTGTTTGCTTAATCATGACTAATATACTATAATGATGCATTGTATAGGTGCTCACCTAGTATAAATAGGAATGGTTAAGCTGAGCTGTCACTTTAAATATTACTACCGCTTTTCTGCAAAAGAGTCAAGCTATCCCCTGATAAAGCCTGTCATACTCCTTGGAGTCTTTTATTTTGAGTCAGTCGGGTAAGTCTAGCTGAGTACCTTCTCGTACTCAGGGTTTTTCCCGCTTGTTGTTTGTGTGCAGATGGCCATACCTACCACGGGTATTGTGAGACCTGCTTATATCCAGTGGATTAAAGTACCAAGGGCATGGTCGTTCTTAATATTCTCCCCACTTGCTTTTGTGGATTGGCTATCGAGTGGGTAATCGTATTAAACTTAAGTTTGTGTGTGTGGGTTGAGCTTTTAAAACTATCTTGTTCCGCTACTTGGATTTAAAGAACTTGGTTTGTAATAACTTATTTCCGCACTCTGATGTTGTTGAACTATTTGTGAAATGTTGTAACATGCGAATGGTGACGCTAAACTTGTACGATCTTGGTTGATGATGTTTGGTTTGAAATCCTTCGAGATTTTCGGACTACCGAGTTTATAACGGCTTAAGTGTGACAATTGCTTGCTTAGCGAGTGATTTTTCACTTATGCTTTTATAAATTGGTCGGTTCTGTTACAGGTGGCATCAGAGCAAGGTTTAGCGATTACTGTTCACATGTGTATTTAAAAACAAAGGATTTTGGTTTCAAAACTGAATTTCAACTTATAGATCTATAAGACTTTGAGAAAAACCTTGTTTGCAAACTAAGAGTGTGCCAGTGGTCATATCCTTTATGCCCAAATAAGGACTCTAGGTGGCTATTTAAGTACTGACTTGGGGGCTTGCATCATATTTTATTTTCACTGTTGCCCACGCAGCAAGGTAATTGTATGGGTGCCATTTACTTGAATGGTAATGTATGGTTCAATTTGCCTCTACGCCTCGGTAAGTGGGAGTTGTGAGAGCATGGTTGTCCAACCGGCAATCTAGGGGAGTGCTAGTGTGATACCGGAAGTACTTACATGTCAAAACCATGTACTTACCAAGGTGTTTAATTGTGGGTTGTGCCGTCTGTTGAGACGATGCCGTCATGTGGACGAGGATCGGGTAGTTGTACTACATGTACGTGTATTTGGGAATGCACGTGTGTGTGAGTGCTTAATCTTTACATTTACGCAATGCATTTATTCATCTTTGTTGGGATGGGCTGAAGTGGATTTTCTGCAGGTACACTAACCCCAAATGCGTAGATTAAATATACATGACGGCTAGTTATATATCGAGAGTGCGTATTATGCCACCGATATAGAACGTGATTGCCACCTCAGGTTGGAAATTCTGTGAGGACGAATAGGACGAAGCATTCATTATCATGGTTGTTGCTTTCTATATAACTATGCTCCTCTCACCCTTATTCTAATAATAAGTAACTTGTGACTCATCTGATGTTGCTATCTTCTCTGTGTAGAGTTAGAAAAGAATGCGTTTACTGCGTTGTATTCCCAGTTTGGTAGAACTGCTTGTTTTGTGTGAGCTTTATGCTTAGAATGGTTGCTTAAGCCTATCTGCTTGAGTTCTCAAGTGCTTGTTGTCTAGATAGTACCATAGTTATCACCTCGTTTGCCCTCGGTAAGCATACAAGTGTCGAATAGCACATCCTAGAACAACGCTCCCGTCACGATAATCATGGTTGTTGTCTCCAATTAGGTTCTCCACCTTAGAAGTTTAAACTTATAGACTTGGTTGCTGGCCTTTGTATGTTTGTGTATAGTGTAAATGCCTTGCACCCTTTGATGAAGACCCTTGTGTGATCGACCAACCCAAGTTATGATCTTGCCAACGTTAGCCTTTGACCTTGGTTGTTCTTTGCTAGTTTCGAAGACTATACCCAAATCCTTGTTGGACCCCTTAGTTTCCTATCTTCCTAATGATCTGGTTCAATGCTAATTCCTCGCTATCTGATCTGGAATCTTTTGCTTGTAAGTCATGTAGTTACCTTATCAACTCAATCTTGATTGATGTATTAGCATTGCCATTGAAGTCTACTTAATCCATCTCTGATCTTTTCACTTCTTAGGATGCTTATCAATCTTGATCGCATGATCTTGCCTACCATGACCGAAGTCTTTTGTTAATCACTCATCTAGCAGTTTTCCTTGGTGAACGTAAGGTGTGCGTGGAGTTAAAACTAGAATCTCCTGCGCAGTTGTCTTCAGCAATTAATTCATGTTCTCTGGTGCCGTGTTTTGATCTTTGGAATCAAACTTTTGTTGATTCCAAATCCTGCGATTAATGTTGCTCGCTATCCCTCCTTGAATGGTGCTTACTCTTATGATCAAATTTGTGCCATTGAATTTTTCCTTTGGGTGTAAGTTCAGTAGTGGTGTTATGATTAGCATTCTACGGTGCCGTGACAAGACCGAGAGCCTCTTGTGGGTGCACACACAAGGCTGTGCTGCTCGGTACGCACCGGTATCGAGGTTGCTAGTCATAATCCATTGCAGAAATTATACCGATGAGATATATCCTTGGATAGCTACTCATATGTTATCAAAAGGATCCGTATATCCCCAACCCAATTTGTGCTCCGTGTAATTTCTTGTTGGTTGTAGGCTTGGTAATAGGGTAATGATTAATAACTATCGGTGCCACGACGAAACCGAGGGCTTCATGTGGACTGCAGCCGTATGATTATATTCCTCGGCACGCGTGAGTACCATAGTTTAAGTTATGATCCATTACGGAACCACACCGATAAGTTGTCCCATTGTGAGCTTTTCCTTGGTTATCTCTCTGTTCCATCCTAAGGCCCTCATCAAGCTAATGTTGTAGCTCTTCCTTTGATAGTTGGAAAGAGGATGACCTTTGAAGAATAGGTCATTGACATAAATAGAGGCCACCGCTTTATCCAGTCCATGAACCATGGTAACCTTTGGGTAGTAGTTAGTACCAACTGATCCATAAAAAGGGCACACAACACTAAAGTTGGATAAGTTATCAGACAGCCAAAGACCAATGGACATGTATGTTTCTTTACAAGTCACCCGATGCTGATTTCTTCCTGCTAATTCCTTGGAGTCACTTGAAGGCTACGCATGCAGTTAAAATCAACCCTCCCCTGATGTGACCTCTTTTCTGCTGACTTTGATGGTGATTGTCGGTGTTGGAATCAACTGCAACGGCTTGATACTGAAGCTGAAGCCTTGAAGCTTTTTAGTGTTGAGAGACAACTGATTAGTTACCAAAAGGGAAGTTGACCTCCAGCTAGATAATGACTCTTTGGTACCTACGAAGGCTATGTCTCACTGAACCATGTTACGCAAGGAGTCACTCTGCACACTAGTCCGCAATAATTGGGTCGTTCTCGCTTTCAAACCATACAGTAAACGTGTCCGTTCCATCCAGGACAATCACACAGATAGAAGAAGATACTTTATCAACTGGATGAGTATTCAATGCCAGTCTTGTATCCTCAAGTACTCAAGGTGTGCCAACTGTCGATTATCAAATTGAAGACCGATGAAAAGTGTCAAACAACAGATTTCAAATCTTGGAGCTACTCTCTGGTCCAAAAAGGAAGCCTCAATGTCAAAAGTAATCTAATCAGACCAATTATGTTATAGTGTAAGTCAACCCAACTGATCGTGTCACTACACTATGAAGGAAAAATGGCGCTCAACTTACTGGTAGTTACTGTTTCCCTAGTTTAAGGAATACTTACAACCTTTGCTGTTCTCCAAACCTCGTTACCATCTTTCTTCAGCTATGAGTTTCAATGTTAACTTATCCGTTGGTAGCTTCTTTGTGTGTTTACCCAAGAGGTTGCATCCGATTCAACGTCGTTAACTGTTACCACTTGGATTCAACGGTTCCAGTAATAAAGAATTGTCGAGAACATTGAAGCTAATGAGTCGATCATCGCCTTCTCCACTCACTTAGTAGACCCATATGATGCGGTGTTGCTATCAGAGAAAGAGAACTGTACACATGGAACCTTATGTGGCTTTCCATCGATTGGCATCTGAGTAATGAGCAGTTACCATCAGCGTAGACCTTGTCTTTTAGTTAGTCCATTTTTTTTTGTCACCACAGAGAGTGTTATCCTGTCCTTGATCTAATGCTTCTTGGAAGGTTGTACTCAAGCCTTTTAGTGGAGGATTGCTTTTGAAAC
Source organism: Chrysopogon serrulatus (assembly GCA_015844335.1). NCBI lineage: Eukaryota > Viridiplantae > Streptophyta > Magnoliopsida > Poales > Poaceae > Chrysopogon > Chrysopogon serrulatus. Next base: position 770,484 of record JADLZL010001331.1, read on the forward strand.
TTTATGAACTACATGGGTGATTATGACAAGTACCTTCAGGAGATTACGTTCTAGTGCAAAGTTTATATGGCCTATGCTATGTTTTCTATCAAGGAGATACTTGTGAGTAGGTAGTTCGTGAGCCTAGATGATCTTCAAATTTTAAGAACGAAGTATTGTGCTGTCTTGGATTCCTCCCAAAGTAACAATGCTTTATGCAAGCCAATGAAGAAAATTCTTCAGACAAGAGTTAACTTCTCAATGACGTGAAAGATCGGAAAGTTGTCCTATTACTCAGACTCATTCTCTTCTTCCAAAGTATGATGAGCATAACCACATGGTTGAACAAGGTTGATAAATAGAGTTACCACTTACGGTGCTTCATTTTTTTTTGAAACCTCGACTAATGGTGCTTATTGTGGGATGAAGTTGAGCAACTATGTGCTTTTGCCGTAGTTGCGAGTAAGTGATACATTTCTCTTCCCTTGAAAAGTCTTTTTTCGTCCCCGAATCTCGGGACGAGATTCCTTTAAGGGGGGAGGGCTGTAACACCCAGGGTGTTAGTCACTAGCTAAGCAGCGAGATTGGACTTAAGCTATATATGTTGAGTAGTGATAATGAACTTTCTTCATGTGTCTCACATCACTATCTATCTATAGTGATCAATGGAAAAGTTTCAGTAAAGATTGGGAATCAATTGGTCACATGAAATGACAAGCTTTATCCTCGCTCAAAAGGGCTTATCAAGTGCATGAGCATATGAAAAGCCAACCAAGTCATACAACCTTGCTCAAATAACTCTACATTAACTCTACAACAAAAGTCGTGAAGGGTTCATGTTGAGCAAGTGCCCTAAAAATGCTTCTAAGTGATAGTTGACCTATATTAACCCTAGAGCACTTTTGTTTGATTGTTTAAGAAGTGCAGCTTAGAGAGTTTGTATGGCTGTGCACCCTTAATCAAAGTTGTAGAGAACTTTATAAGGAACAAACTTTGTTTAAGGGCCAAGTCATGAAAATATGCACAACATGCCCAAAAAGGGGTTCCCAAATCAGACTCCAATTCTGAATTCAGGATTTGAAATATTTTCCAAGTCTGAAAATCAGTGTCGACCGCGTTGATGTCTCGCGTTCTCTAAATTTTGTGTAGCAACTTGAGTTGGATAAAAAATAGAAGTTGGTGATAATTACATGAAGAAGAGCATGCCAAGAGATGAGATCAATTGGACTCGATTTGACAAGGTTTTGACAGCTGTACTTAATGACTTTTAGCTCGCTGACAGTAGCAGGTTTGTGATTAATTATCTCTTAATCTATTCAGCTAATGGCCGAGCACCCTTAACAGAAAATATAGAGTTAAGTTTGGGCTTCAACTTTGCTTTTGGGTCCATCATCCAATTCAGCCTGTACTTGGACCAAAATCGCGCTCGAAATCACGTCCGCCACGTGCTCGCGGAAATGCCTAAAAGGCGACGCGTGTCCGGGACGTGGCAACCATGCGCGAGCAGCGCGCCCGCCTTCCTCCTCCACGCGCCCCTGCTCTTCCTGATGCGGGCAGCAAGCTCCCCCACTCGCCTCTCCACTCCCTCAGATGCTCCCCTCGCTCTTCCTCGCCTTCCCAGCACCGCCGTCGCCGCAGTGAGCGCGAACGCGCGCGCCGTCGCCATGGCCAAGCTCCCTGGCCGTCGCTGCCGTCTGCCCTCCAGCCCTTCTCCACCTGGCGACCGCGCCACCGCGTTCGTCAAGCTCCGTCGCGCCTCCTGCGTCGCTCGGCCGGCCGCCTACTGCGAAGTGCCGCTGCCGTCGGGGCAGCCGCCGCCGGTCTCGGCTGCCGCCATGGCCAGGGAGCCATGGGGACGGTTCCAACCTGGCCGTGGCCAACCACAGGCGCGGCCGGCGGCTGACCACGGCCAGTCTCGGCCAGGCGGCCCTCCTCCGCCATCTGCTGGCCCCAAAGCCGCCACGTCTGGCCGGCCATCCGCCAGAGCCGAGTCGCCTCCTCTGTCTGCCTCCGTAAGGAAGAAGGAAGAAGGAGTCAATCGCAAATAGAAGCTCTTTGGTGGATTTTTATGCAAAATCTGTGACTCATTGCTACAGTGCCATACAGTGCTATGTCCTGCGTGTTGATTCAGTGAGAGTCGAGGGGTCCTAATGCAAATTGCTTGTCTTATATGGTTTTCTGTTTTTCTTTTCCAAGAAAATGGCTGAAAGTTTGATAATTCATAGTAAATCACAGAAAAATTGTAAAATAGCAAATGAGAACTTTTTGGAATCCTTGTGAGTAGGTATATCTAGTAGTATGATAATATTGCATGTTTTAGTAGAATGTTTGTGCGATAAAAATAGATCCTTGCTACCTAGGGTTTTCTCTTGTTAATTTTATATCTGCTGATGTGTTGCTCCAAATGATGTGAAATTTGGATGGTAGGCTACTAGTGATATGTGTATGCTATGATAAAAATTTGAGATTCATTTCATGCAGTATGTGTGAGTTATTTAGATATCTTGCTTGATGTCTAGCAAATGGATTTAATTGATTAATAATTCAAATAAAAATTTAAAAATAGAAAATGTGGTTCACTACCTTTGCATAATGTTGTTGTGACTTCTGGAAGCTTAACATGACTTTATGTTTACAGAAAATGTTGAGTTTTAGAATTATCTTGCTCTCACATGGTTTATTGTTGTAGCAATTTGTCTTTTTTTTCATAGAGGATGCTATACTTGTTCAAATGCTCTAAAATTTGGAAACTAAACTATTGGTAATATATGTGAGCTACTGTAATTTTCTTAGAATTTACTGTGCACTTTTAATATGTGTTTCATATATGCTCCTTATTCCACTACATTAGTTAAATAAATGAAAAAGGGTATGATAATAATTTATTTGAGATTGGTCATCATGTTTTCTAGTGTTTATTTAGCATATATTAACTGTTGGTAACTTTGGTTGTGTCCAAATTGATGTTTGAAACATAAGTGAAATATTATTTGCTCTATTTATTCAATTCTGGAGCTTTCTAGACAGTTTGTAGGACTTTGATGATTGCACCTTATAAACGATGTTTTCTGTGAAACTTGTCTATAATAAAGGTGTAGATAACTTACATATCTAGCTTGTGATAAATTTTTATAGTCATAGACTTTATAGTTTGTGAGTTATGACTGTGTAATGTTCAGCTTCAGAAATAGCTGCTCTCTGCGATTATCTGACCAGATTAGAGAAATAGAATTGTTTGGCTATATTAGAGGTTGAATCATACTGAGATGATTAAAGATGATTTGTAGGCAATTTCATAAGCTTTCTAGATTGTCTTGTTGCAAGTAATTTGGAGTTGTAGAACTCTAGATATAGTTTAATTACTCAGCTGCTGCGTGTATGTCTAGAAATTGATAGATTCTAGTTCTAGTTGTTTACTTTGTATGTTGGTTAGTGTGGCTCATGTCATTGGTGTTGGTTAATTTAATACACTTGAGATCTCATATATTGGTGTCGTGTTTGATATGCTAGCTATACCAATGTTTGCCATGATTGTGAATAGTTTACTCTCTAATTGCTCATATCTTCTAGTGTGGCTTGATGCTTGTCTTGCATGCTTGAGGGCTGCATCTTTTATTGGCATTCTTCATATTCATGCACTTACATCTTGCATCTCATCTAGGTACGCTAGATGAACTACGTGAAGGACGAGATGTGGATGCCAAACCCGAAGACGGTGTTTGGTGGACTTATCCTGATGATGGACGGAAGATGCTCGCCAAGTGATTACCATCTAACAACACTGACTTGTGTCATATTCTAGGCAAGCACCGGAGCGTCTACTTACCTATGCTTTCTAATAGTCTAATTATGCTTTATGATTCTTGCATTAAGTATAGGAGTTGTGTGCAACCGTTGCTGCATTATATCCTTGCTTTACCATTGAATTATCCCACCTTGATACACCCTGCTAGTCTAGGGCGAGTAATATGCTTAGCTTGCTTAGACGGTAGAAGTCGGGTGATTTCCTATCATCCGCGAGTATAGGTGGTTACTTATGATTGATGGAAAAGCTTATGTTGATATCATCTGGTTGATGGTTATGGTTATGATAAATGGAGACCGGACGGAGTCTTGTGGGGTTGTTGGACCATAGTGATTCCGTCTGTGTCGATTAAGGACCGTACCGTTGATGTACCCCAAGTCATGTTGAACGCATGCCTCATACTTAGCTGGCCGGATAAGCACTTCCGACCGCGAAGCCTAACACTATCCAGGCCGGTTCTCGACCCGTTCGCACCGTACTGGAGATGGACGGGGGACCACAGGGGCGCGAAGAGTAAGTCCGAGGTCCAGCATGGCTGGCTAAGGCAGTCGGGCGGCCCCTGGGTACGGTGGTTCCATGCCAGTCCGCGTGATTTGTTCTTCCCGGATATGTGCCACGGTGATCTGTAGCTCACCGACGGGTGAGTGTGGTTTGTATGAGGAATAACCCCTGAGCTCAGTTGTAATCGATTCGAATCGCCATCGTTCCTGGACAGTGAACACTTGACTTGAGCTGCACCATCGTAGTAATGATTATGGAATGTGATTAATGATGATGATGAGTTAAGCTAATAATTATGCTTATGGTTACTACTTGTTTGCTTAATCATGACTAATATACTATAATGATGCATAGTATAGGTGCTCACCTAGTATAAATAGGAATGGTTAAGTCGAGAGCTGTCACTTTAAATATTACTACCGCTTTTTTCAAAAAAGAGTCAAGCTATCCCCTGATAAAGCCTGTCATACTCCTTGGAGTCTTTTATTTTGAGTCAGTCGGGTAAGTCTAGCTGAGTACCTTCTCGTACTTAGGGTTTTTCCCGCTTGTTGTTTGTGTGCAGATGGCCATACCTACCACGGGTATTGTGAGACCTGCTTATATCCAGTGGATTAAAGTACCAAGGGCATGGTCGTTCTTAATATTCTCCCCACTTGCTTTTGTGGATTGGCTATCGAGCTGGCACTGTATTAAACTTAAGTTTGTGTGTGTGGGTTGAGCTTTTAAAACTATCTTGTTCCGCTACTTGGATTTAAAGAACTTGGTTTGTAATAACTTATTTCCGCACTCTGATGTTGTTGAACTATTTGTGAAATGTTGTAACATGCGAATGGTGACGCTAAACTTGTACGATCTTGGTTGATGATGTTTGGTTTGAAATCCTTCGAGATTTCCGGACTACCGGGTTTATAACGGCTTAAGTGTGACAATTGCTTGCTTAGCGAGTGATTTTTCACTTATGCTTTTATAAATTGGTCGGTTCTGTTACACTACATTCTCAAGAAGAGCACTCGATTGAGCAAGTTTGGGAAGAAGTGTGATGAAGGATTCCTACTTGGTTACTCCACTACAAGCAAAGCATATAGAGTTTAGAATCTCACTCATGGCATAGTTGAAGAGGTGCATGATGTAGAATTTGATGAAACCAAAGGCTCACAAAATAAGGAGGAAAATCTTGATGATGTGAGAGGAACTCAATTGATACAAGCCATGAAGGAAATAGATGTTGGTGACATTAGGTCAACACAAGTGGTAGATGTTGAGGATGACAAAGATCAAGTAATTGTGTCTCCAAATATGCAAGCTAGCAGTTCTCAAGCTCAAAGTCAAGCTAGTGGTTCTCAAGTTCAAAGTCAAGCTAATGACTCTCAAGTGCAAGATCAAGTGGCTAGTACATCATCTCAACCAAGTGATCAACCTAGTTCAAGTGCTCAACCTCATATTCTCCAACCAACTTATATTGCAAGGGATCATCCTCTAGATCAAGTGGTTGGTGATATTAGAGTTTTATCCATAGAACCGAAGAAAATAGAAGAAGCTTTGATGGATTGTGATTGGGTCAATGCCATGCATGAAGAGCTCAACAACTTTAAAAGAAATCAAGTTTGGAAACTAGTTAAGCATCCGAAGAACTACAATGTCATTGGCACCAAATGGGTATTCTAGAACAAGTAAGATCAAGATGGCATAGTTGTGAGAAACAAAGCAAGATTGGTAGCATAAGGATACACTCAAGTTAAAGGTCTTGACTTTAGAGAAACCTATGCCTATGCACGGTTGCAAGATTGGAGGCAATTAGAATCTTATTAGCCTATGCTTGTGCCCACAACATCAAGCTATACCAAATGGATGTGAAAAGTGCTTTCTTGAATGGATTCATCAATGAGCTAGTGTATGTTGAGCAACCCCCGGAATTTGAAGATATCAAAAAGCCAAACCATGTCTATAAGTTGAAGAAGGCTCTCTATGGCTTGAAGCAAGCTCCAAGGGCATGGTATGAGAGATTGAGATTTCTTGATCTCCAAAGGGTTCAAGATGAGGAAGGTTGATAACACTCTCTTCACCAAGAAGATTAGCAAGGACTTGTTTGTGTTGCAAATCTATATGGATGACATTATCTTTGGATCAACCAACCAAGACTTTTGTGAAGAGTTTGGAGAAATGATGGCAAAAGAATTTGAGATGTCTATGATTGGAGAGCTTAGCTACTTCCTTGGTCTACAAATCAAGCAATTGAAGAAAGGCACATTTGTGAGTCAAAGCAAGTACATCAAGGACATGTTGAAGAAATTTGGAATGGAAGAAGCCAAGTCAATTGGGACACCAATGGGAACAAATGGTCATCTTGACTTGGACACAAGTGGCAACATGGTAGATTAAAAGTTGTATCGGTCTATTGTAACACCCCAGGTGTTAAGCGTTAATAAAATTGCCATGTCATCATTTTAGGCAGCAAGCATCATGCTTAGTAAAATTTAAAAATGTTGCATAGATGGTTGCAGTGCATTGAATGCTTGTCCCTTGTGACATGGTTATGTTGATCATCTACTTTGGTGTGTGACCAACTTTGCGATCATACCTCAAGCAACTTTTCTAATTCAAAATATTTGAATGTGAGAACCAAAAGTGAAATGGAATTCCAAACCTCACTTCCTGAAAATGACTAAGTGTGGGATTGGAATTTCCAATTCAGTTTTGAAGAATTAATTGCCACCAATTTTGAAAATAAAAAGTTCCAAACTTTTGTTCTATATCAAAATACAAACTTTGTACTGTGCCATAGAGCAATTGATTGGATCAGTTGTTTGCTAATTGATCATTAATTTAATTGCTAAATTAGGAATCAGCAAGAAGGATTTTCTAGAACCCTATTTCTTTCTAAGTTCAAATTATGAAACTTTGATTTGGATCAAGAAATTAGACTTTGAAAAGTAGAGAATTTTAATTTGTCTTTTTCACTCTTCTTCTACATTCATGTGTTGCCACATCTTTTCTTCTTGCACTTTCTCATGCCACCTATCCCAACATGTGTCATGGTTCATGACCCTTCTTGTATTTTCTCCATGCCACCTATCTCCCCATGTGTCATGGTATGGTTAATTGAAGTGGAGAAACCACCATGTGTCATGGTTCATGACCCTTCTTGTATTTTCTCCATGCCACCTATCTCCCCATGTGTCATGGTATGGTTAACAAATTTTTCCTCTCTTACTTCCCCTTCCTATATATATAGGTCTCTTGCTCTCCATTAGAAAGTAGAGACCAAGCAAGAAAGTAGTAGGCAGCCATCACCCCAACTCCATTCCCTGCTAGTGCTACTCCTTCCTTGCTCCTTCATCAAGCCGGCCACACTTTCCCTTTCCTCACACTGCTGTCCTGGCCGAGCGCAACAGTTCTTGTAAGTGATTGTTTCCATATAGTAAATCAAGTTTTCTATGGATGAGCTGAACATAAAAGTTGTAGTTAACTTCCATATCTTGCTTGTCCTAGAATTTCATGATTTTAGACCTGATAATTTAAGAGTTATAGATTTTACAAAATCCCTGTCTAGTTTCTGCCTGTTCTTGAACAGATCTGCTTGGTATTGCTGTTAGACTTAATTAACTTCTAAATCATCTTTTGGTAATAAGTAGAAAGCTGTAGTACTTTTCATAAGCTTTCTAAAATGTTAAGAATCATAATTTTTCGTGATCTAGAACTCTAGTGATAGCTGTTGAAAACTTGATGCTTAAATCTGTCCACTATGGACAGAGTTGTTTTCTTTTGTACTGTTTGGCCATGTTATGGATGGAATTAGCTTTTGTTATTAATAAAAAGTTGTAGATAATTATCTATGCTTTCTAAAAAAGTCTAGGATCATTTTATCGGATGTTTTTACCTTCAATTACGATTAAATGCAGTAACTGCATACTGCTGTCCTACTTTTATTTTAAATCTTTAGTGTTGACTTAAGCTTGATAAAGTAAGCTAATAAAAGAAGGATGCAAGTAGGCACTTCCATGCATCATGTCATGCATTCCATCATGTTAAGCCTATTATTAAGCATGCATTCTTATCTCCGTTCAGAGAACAAGAGTGAGTTAGCTAGTGGTGATCCAGTTCCAAGCGAGGAGAATTTTCTCGAGACGGTGGGATTTGATATCTGTGGTCCATCTGAGGAAGAAGATCCAGCCACTGAAGGCAAGCCCCGGAGCATAAATCTCTTTACCTTGTATTTTTTTAAAAAGCTTACACAAGTGTTTTATATTTTATGCATGAATTGGATAAGTAATGTTAGTAAACCACTTGATGCATAATTCACCCTTTCCTTGACACCATACCCAAAGATCCCTCTTAGTGGTCTAGGCTAGCAATGCTTAGCTCTGCTTAGTTAAAGGTTAAGTGGTAAGTTATCATTTGCTATGAGCTTCGCTCAGGAAATGTCCTGAGAAGTGATGACTTGATCATTCGGCCAAGTACCTCTCTTAGGTACAAGTAAGCGAGTTGGAGGGGAAATGGAGACCGGACGGGTGGCATGCACTGTGTATGATTAGGGTAGTGCTCCGTCTGTGTCGATTAAGGACCGTTCCGTTGATTGGCCCTTGGATCGAGAACTTTGCAGTACTAGCCACATACTTCGGTAAGCCCGTGTACCTTGGCTAATCTAGTTTGAGAATGGATCCCGCGCCTTTGGGAGTGGGAGATGGCGAGAGTAGCGTGTACCCACCCTATGAGTCCACAGGTAGGGATGGCACATGAGTCCTGAAGGGATGGCATGTGAGTCCGGGGACGGGATGGCATACGGCGGTGGTGGTGTACTCAGACTCTCGTGTAGCGCAGACCTGCACTCATTTGGAGGATCCGGGAGAAAGGGTTGATATATGTAGGTCGGGGACCCGCATATGTCGTGGTGGTTTAGGAATCCCCATTTGGGGTACTAATCGGTTCGAATCGTCGTTTGCTCCACGGTAACCGGGGAGACTTGATCCTCGCACCGTCATCGTAGTATTTGCTATGGAACTTGACTCATGATTTTGAGAAAGATGTATAATAAATATTATTTGATTTAGAATAGGTATAATTATGAAATTTAAACAGCTAAACGACAATAAGGATTCATCATTAGTGAGCTTTTTTCGCAAAACATTCCTCCGGTTTTTCGGCCTAGAAATCCCTTTTTTAGCCAAAGATGCCCTTGATTCCTCCCCTCTGTCGGGTAAGACTTGTTGAGTACCCTCATGTACTCGGGGTTTGTTAAACCCCCATTGCGTGTGAACCGCATGAGCAAAGCGACGTTTTGCCCCTATTTGCATGATGGTCTTGAATGAAGAAGAAGAGCGGGGAGTAAAGTTAGTTTTGTAATTGTGTGCACCCGTGGGCGGGGTGACTTTCCGTTATGTGTTTGTAATAAAGTTACTAATGCTACTTACTCTTTGAGAGAGAGTTGAACCATGGTTTGTAATAAAAGTTACACCGGTTTGTAAAATTATGTTGTATACTTCCGCGTACTCTGATGTAATATATTTTGTATAATTATGTAAACTCTGTTGTAATACTGTAATGCCAATGTAACCATGCGATCCTGTTCGGAAAGAGCGGAGTCGTCTAAGTAGTTTGACCCCCATGCATAAGTAACCGAAGGCTTGAGAAGCAATGGTACGTGTATGTGGGCCATTCAATTTAGTCGGTTTACGTGGATACTGGTACCGAGCAATGGTTACAGGTTATTACAAGATATCTGTTTACAAAACTTCAAAAATTAATATTAATACAAGTTTTCAAAAACCTAAAAGTGGTTTCCGACGTATCCCCCCTGCTGTTCTTCCTCCCCTTTGTTGAGAGTTAGCACCATCGCTATTATAGCGATAGTATGAGTAAGTAGCATATGTTTTTCTCTTCTGCCCTAACTTATAAAAGTTGAGAGTATTTTGGTACTCTGGTGTGCTATATTTTAATTAAGAGTTTGATTGTGTGTGAGTATATAAATGATGGCACCTAAGTAAACTAACATGGGGGGAAATTATTTGAATTGTATGGATCATTTACCTCTACGCTCAGGTAAGAAGGTAAGTATTGAATGGTTATCTTGTCACCCGATGACCTAAGGGTGGTGGTGACCTCATATGGAAGTATATGTATATATTCGTACATACATATATGGAGATATGCAGTATAAACTGTCTCTTTAAATTCTGCAATGTCGCACCTATGCCGAGGTAAGTGTGAGTTGTGAGAGCATGATCGGACAACCGCCGGTCTAGGGGAGTGCTAGTGTGGTTACCGGAATATTTACATGTTACACACATGTTCATATGAAGGTACTTAATTGCGGGTAATATGATGATGATTTGGGTAGTTTAGTGCTACATATGTGTATACAGGTGTATACATATATGGGAAGCATTTAATTTTACTGCTTTCATTGTGTGCTATATATTATCATCGTGGGGAAAGGGCTGCAATGAAAATTTCTGCAGGTACGCTAACTTGCGGTGAGAGAGTGTTGTGTGATCTTAGAAAAGAGATACGTATGTATGTGCCATCATATATGTGTGTGTCGTTGGTGAGGATGTTCTGTAGGATCTATAAATCGTCATGCATCATGTCATATCTATACTAAATACCTCCCTTACAAAAGTGTGTTGAGTTATACCCTTTCTATTCATGCTACCCTTCTTTAAAAATTTATCTCCCTTCCTTATAAAAATCTGGAAAGTAAATTTTGATTCATGGCACACAGATGAGGACTCGCTCTGGAGAAACTAATTCTGATATCCCTGGCACTTCTCGGGGTGCAAGAAACAATCCACCTCCACCACCACCAACATCGCCAAACCTAATGGATGCTATGGCAACCCTCATTAATGCTAGTGCCGATAGTGCTCGTCTTTTGAATGCTATGGCACAGCAGGGTGGAGTACAAGGTCATCAAGGCCATGCTGAAGAATGCAAGTACAAGGATTTTATGGGTACTCGTCCACCTGTATTCTCTAAGGCAGATGAACCTCTGGAAGCGGAAGATGGATCCATACCATCGAGCAGAAGTTTGATGTTGTTGACCGTCCAGAGAATCAGAAGGTGAAATTTGCAGCTCAGCAACTTCAGGGCTCTGCTGGCGCCTGGTGGGCTACCTATTGTGCCACTCAGCCACCGGGTCATAGAATCACTTGGGTTGAATTTCGTGAGGCTTTCCGGGCACACTATATTCCGGGAGGACTCATGAAAATGAAATTGGTGGAATTCCTAAAGCTGGAACAAGGAGATCGAACAGTTATGAAATATGTCAACAAGTTCAATCAGTTGGCCCAATATGCTCCTGAGCATGTCAACACTGATGAGAAAAAGAAAGATTGTTTCCTGCGTGGTCTGCAGCCTCAGATCATGTCTATGCTTATAGCTAATCCCAATGCTAGTTACAATGAAAGTGTTAGCATTGCCATTTCTGCAGAGAGAAATTTTCATCAGTGTGAGGATATAAGTAAGGGGAAAAAGATTTCTAAGGGATCCTCTAGTAGCAATGCTAAGCGCCAGAAAATGAATTATCAACCACCTTGCCAAAACCAATATCGTCCACCACAGCAGCAAAGCCATCAGCAGACATATGTCCGTCCTGCTGCAGATTTTCCCTATCCACGTCAGCCAAATACCACTGGTGTTCATCCTTTTAATGCCCCATATAGTTCCAACCCATGTTTCAATTGTGGTAAAGTTGGGCATTACGCTCGTGATTGCCGTATGCCGAAGCAAGCCAATGTGCAGAGATCTCAAGTAAACCCACAGCAAAATCAGCAGAATGTTCAGAAGAAAGGCCCTGTTCAAAAGACTGGTCGTGTTCATCACACGCAAATTGAAGCTATTCCTCAAGGAGAACCAGTTATGATGGGTATGTTTTCTGTTGCACAACATCTTGCAGTTATTCTGTTTGATTCTGGTGCCTCGCATACATTCATCAATAGAGCATTTGTCATGAATCATCAAATACCCATCGAGACTGTAGAAAATATTTATCGTATACAGTCTCCTGGGGGACGTATATTCACTAAGGAAATGGTATATCAGATACCTATAGAACTTGGGGGGCACACATTCTACACAAATATGCTAGTACTGAAGGATCAAGATATTGATGTGATCCTTGGTATGAACTGGATGAGTCAGCGTGGAGCCGTCATTGATACACTGCACCGGACCATCCAGTTGAATTCCCCTCAAAATGAATCCAACCTGCTTGTCCAGTTGCCAACCCCTAAGAGAGCAATTGAGCGGGTATATGGAGCCACAGTCAAAGAATTAAAAGATATTCCTGTAGTTCGAGAGTTTCCTGATGTATTCCCAGATGATCTGCCAGGATTGCCTCCAGATCGTGATGTTGAGTTTAGAATTGATTTTAAACCTGGTGCTGCCCCAGTATCGAGAAGGGCCTATAGAATGCCACCTAAAGAGTTAGCAGAGATGAAAACTCAATTGCAAGAATTGCTAGACAAAGACTATATCCGGCCTAGTTCTTCTCCGTGGGGATGCCCTGCAATCTTTGTAAAGAAGAAAGATCAAACACTCAGGATGTGCGTTGATTATCACCCTCTAAACGAAGTTACCATCAAAAACAAGTATTCACTTCCTCGTATCGACCTTCTTTTTGATCAACTTTCAGGAGCCAAAGTGTTCTCCAAAATTGATCTCCGATCCGGTTTCCACCAAATAAAAATCCGACCAGAAGATATTCACAAAACAGCTTTCGTTACCAGATACGGCCTATATGAATACCTAGTTATGTCCTTTGGCCTAACCAACGCACCAGCTCATTTCATGTATCTAATGAACTCTGTGTTTATGCCAGAGCTCGACAAGTTTGTCGTTGTGTTCATCGATGACATCCTAGTATACTCTAAAACCAAAGAAGAACATGCGGAGCATCTCCGTATTGTATTGACCCGTCTCAGAGAGCACCAATTGTATGCCAAATTTAGTAAGTGTGCTTTCTAGCTCGATAAAGTTCAATTTCTTGGTCATGTCCTATCCGCGGAAGGTGTCGCAGTCGACCCTGGCAAAGTTCAAGATGTTCTAAATTGGAAACCACCCACATCCGTCCACCAAGTTCGCAGTTTCCTTGGAATGGCGGGATATTACCGTCGTTTCATCCTTGATTTCTCCAAAATCGCCAAACCCATCACTGAGCTTCTAAAGAACCAAACCAAGTTTGTCTGGTCATCCGAGTGCGAAGCACCGTTTCAAACTCTAAAGATATTGCTGACCACTGCTCCTGTCCTAGCTCAGCCGGATATAGAAAAGCCGTTTGATGTATATTGTGATGCTTCGGGGATTGGAATCGGATGTGTGTTAATGCAAGAAGGAAGAGTTATTGCCTATGCTTCTAGGCAACTCAAGCGTCATGAAGAGCATTATCCAACCCATGATCTTGAGTTGGCAGCGGTTGTTCATGCACTAAAAATCTGGAGGCATTATTTATTGGGAAGTGTTTATCGGGTATATTCTGACCAAAAGAGTTTGAAATATATTTTCACTCAATCTGAGTTGAATGTGCGGCAAAGAAGGTGGCTGGAATTGATCAAAGATTATGATATAGAAGTGCACTATCACCCAGGCAAAGCTAATGTGGTAGCCGATGCTCTCGATCGTAAAGCATAGTGCAAGCTGTCTTGCAAACAAAACCACTTGAGCCAACTTTATGTCGAGAAATGGAAAAGTTGGATTTACAAATAGTCCCAAATGGCACTCTGGCCAATATAGCCATTGAGTCCACCATTCAATCACAAGTTGTAGCTGCACAGAGAACAAATAAAGGAATAGCTCATATCAAAGAAAAGGTTAGAGCCGAGAAAGCTCCATGTTTCCGAATTGATGAAAATGATGTTCTTTGGTTCAAGAACCGTTTGGTAGTTCCAAAAGCTCCTGAGTTACGTCAACAAATCCTTGATGAAGCACATACCACTAGGTTCTCTATTCATCCAGGAAGTAATAAGATGTATCAGGATCTGAAGCAGCGGTTCTGGTGGACCAAAATGAAGATTGAGATTGCTAGTTATGTGGCTAAATGTGATATTTGTCGAAAAGTAAAGGCAATTCATCTCAAGTCTGCAGGACCACTGCAACCTTTACCAGTTCCATCTTGGAAATGGGAAGACATTAGTATGGATTTTATTGTTGGTTTACCTAAAACGTCCAAGGGATTCAATTCTATTTGGGTCATTGTTGATCGACTTACAAAACAAGCTCATTTCCTCCCGGTAAACAATAATGATCGAGTTAAAAAGTATGTCGAACTTTATATCAGTCACATTCTGAAATTGCATGGTGTTCCCAAGACCATTGTTTCAGATAGAGGTGCACAATTTATCTCTAAGTTTTGGGAACATCTACATAAATCCATGGGCACAAAGCTGATCCATAGTTCAGCTTACCATCCTCAGACTGGAGGGCAGACAGAGAGAGTTAATCAAATTCTAGAAGATATGTTGAGGTCATGTGTTCTTGCTTATTCTGATAAATGGGATGAATGCTTGCCCTTAGCAGAATTTTCTTATAATAATAGTTATCAAGAGAGCATCAAAATGGCACCTTTTGAGGCATTATATGGAAGAAGATGTAGAACTCCCCTGAATTGGTCAGAGCCCGGAGAACAATGGTTCTTCGGAAGTGACCTTGTGAAGGAAGCTGAAGAAAAAGTTCAATTCATACAGAAAAGTTTAAAGATAGCACAGTCTCGTCAGAAGAGCTATGCTGATCAAAGGCGTCGACCTTTAGTATTTACAGTGGGTGACTATGTCTACCTTAAAATGTCCCCAACAAAAGGAGTGAATCGATTTGGTGTCAAAGGCAAGCTAGCCCCTCGTTATATTGGTCCTTACCTAATTCTCGAGAGGTGTGGTCCTATGGCATATCGTATCCAATTGCCTGAGAATCTCTCTGCCGTGCACAATGTGTTCCATGTTTCACAATTGAAGAAATGTCTTCAAGTGCCTACACAAAACATTGATGTTGAAGGAGTTAAACTTGAACCAGACTTGACTTATTCTGAATATCCAATTCGAGTCTTGGATCAAAAGGATCGTGTTACTCGAAGGAGAACAATAAGGTTTTACAAGGTTCAGTGGAATCTGCACTCAGAGGATGAGGCAACAAGGGAATCTGAAGATTATCTGATGGAGAATTTTCCGGACTTTCTTGCCTCTGTCTAGGCTAACAACTCCTTTCTAGTTGTTGCCTTCTATAGGTGTTGCGTTTGTAAACTGAAACCTCTCTTCTTATTCTATGAATAAGTTGTAAGAAAAAGTGTGTGACACATTTCCTTTTCCACTACTAAACCCTAGGGCTTAGGCTTCTCTAAATCTCGGGACGAGATTTTTGTAAGGGGGGGAGGAGCTGTAACACCCCAGGTGTTAAGCGTTAATAAAATTGCCATGTCATCATTTTAGGCAGCAAGCATCATGCTTAGTAAAATTTAAAAATGTTGCATAGATGGTTGCAGTGCATTGAATGCTTGTCCCTTGTGACATGGTTATGTTGATCATCTACTTTGGTGTGTGACCAACTTTGCGATCATACCTCAAGCAACTTTTCTAATTCAAAATATTTGAATGTGAGAACCAAAAGTGAAATGGAATTCCAAACCTCACTTCCTGAAAATGACTAAGTGTGGGATTGGAATTTCCAATTCAGTTTTGAAGAATTAATTGCCACCAATTTTGAAAATAAAAAGTTCCAAACTTTTGTTCTATATCAAAATACAAACTTTGTACTGTGCCATAGAGCAATTGATTGGATCAGTTGTTTGCTAATTGATCATTAATTTAATTGCTAAATTAGGAATCAGCAAGAAGGATTTTCTAGAACCCTATTTCTTTCTAAGTTCAAATTATGAAACTTTGATTTGGATCAAGAAATTAGAGTTTGAAAAGTAGAGAATTTTAATTTGTCTTTTTCACTCTTCTTCTACATTCATGTGTTGCCACATCTTTTCTTCTTGCACTTTCTCATGCCACCTATCCCACCATGTGTCATGGTTCATGACCCTTCTTGTATTTTCTCCATGCCACCTATCTCCCCATGTGTCATGGTATGGTTAATTGAAGTGGAGAAACCACCATGTGTCATGGTTCATGACCCTTCTTGTATTTTCTCCATGCCACCTATCTCCCCATGTGTCATGGTATGGTTAACAAATTTTTCCTCTCTTACTTCCCCTTCCTATATATATAGGTCTCTTGCTCTCCATTAGAAAGTAGAGACCAAGCAAGAAAGTAGTAGGCAGCCATCACCCCAACTCCATTCCCTGCTAGTGCTACTCCTTCCTTGCTCCTTCATCAAGCCGGCCACACTTTCCCTTTCCTCACACTGCTGTCCTGGCCGAGCGCAACAGTTCTTGTAAGTGATTGTTTCCATATAGTAAATCAAGTTTTCTATGGATGAGCTGAACATAAAAGTTGTAGTTAACTTCCATATCTTGCTTGTCCTAGAATTTCATGATTTTAGACCTGATAATTTAAGAGTTATAGATTTTACAAAATCCCTGTCTAGTTTCTGCCTGTTCTTGAACAGATCTGCTTGGTATTGCTGTTAGACTTAATTAACTTCTAAATCATCTTTTGGTAATAAGTAGAAAGTTGTAGTGCTTTTCATAAGCTTTCTAAAATGTTAAGAATCATAATTTTTCGTGATCTAGAACTCTAGTGATAGCTGTTGAAAACTTGATGCTTAAATCTGTCCACTATGGACAGAGTTGATTTCTTTGTACTGTTTGGCCATGTTATGGATGGAATTAGCTTTTGTTATTAATAACAAAGTTGTAGATAATTATCTATGCTTTCTAAAAAGTCTAGGATCATTTTATCGGATGTTTATACCTTCAATTACGATTAAATGCAGTAACTGCATACTGCTGTCCTACTTTTATTTTAAATCTTTAGTGTTGACTTAAGCTTGATAAAGTAAGCTAATAAAAGAAGGATGCAAGTAGGCACTTCCATGCATCATGTCATGCATTCCATCATGTTAAGCATATTATTAAGCATGCATTCTTATCTCCGTTCAGAGAACAAGAGTGAGTTAGCTAGTGGTGATCCAGTTCCAAGCGAGGAGAATTTTCTCGAGACGGTGGGATTTGATATCGTGGTCCATCGAGGAAGAAGATCCAGCCACCGAAGGCAAGCCCCGGAGCATAAATCTCTTTACCTTGTATTTTTTAAAAAGCTTACACAAGTGTTTTATATTTTATGCATGAATTGGATAAGTAATGTTGGTAAACCACTTGATGCATAATTCACCCTTTCCTTGACACCATACCCAAAGATCCCTTTTAGTGGTCTAGGCTAGCAATGCTTAGCTCTGCTTAGTTAAAGGTTAAGTGGTAAGTTATCATTTGCTATGAGCTTTGCTCAGGAAATGTCCTGAGAAGTGATGACTTGATCATTCGGCCAAGTACCTCTCTTAGGTTCAAGTAAGCGAGTTGGAGGGGAAATGGAGACCGGACGGGTGGCATGCACTGTGTATGATTAGGGTAGTGCTCCGTCTGTGTCGATTAAGGACCGTTTCGTTGATTGGCCCTTGGATCGAGAACTTTGCAGTACTAGCCACATAATTCGGTAAGCCTGTGTACCTTGGCTAATCTAGTTTGAGAATGGATCCCTGCGCACTGGGAGTGGAGAGATGGCGAGAGTAGCGTGTACCCACCCTATGAGTCCACGGGTAGGGATGGCACATGAGTCTGAAGGGATGGCATGTGAGTCCGGGGACGGGATGGCATACGGCGGTGGTGTCTTGTACTCTCGGGTAGCGCAGACCCAGACTCATTTGGAGGATCCAGGAGAAAGGGTTGATATATGTAGGTCAGGGACCTGCATATGTCGTGTGGTTTAGGAATCCCCAGCTGGGTTACTAATCGGTTCGAATCGTTGTTTGCTCCACGGTAACAGGAGACTTGATCCTCGCACCATCATCGTAGTATTTGCTATGGAACTTGACTCATGATTTTGAGAAAGATGTATAATAAATATTATTTGATTTAGAATAGGTATAATTATGAAATTTAAACAGCTAAACCTGACAATAAGGATTCATCATTAGTGAGCTTTTTCTGCAAAACATTCCTCTGGTTTCTGGCCCAGAAATCCCTTTTAGCCAGCATGCCCTTGATTCCTCCCTCTGTCGGGTAAGACTTGTTGAGTACCCTCATGTACTCAGGGTTTGTTAAACCCCTGTTGCAGGTGAACCGCATGAGCAGGCGACGTTTTGCCCCTGCTGCATGACGGTCTTGAATGAAGAAGAAGAGCAGGAGTAAAGTTAGTTTTGTAATTGTGTGCACCCGTGGGCAGGGTGACTTTCCGTTATGTGTTTGTAATAAAGTTACTAATGCTACTTACTCTGTGAGAGAGAGTTGAACCATGGTTTGTAATAAAAGTTACACCGGTTTGTAAAATTATGTTGTATACTTCCGCGTACTCTGATGTAATATATTTTGTATAATTATGTAAACTCTGTTGTAATACTGTGATGCCAATGTAACCATGCGATCCTGTTCGGAAAGAGCGGAGTCGTCTAAGTAGTTTGACCCCCATGCATGAGTAACCGAAGGCTTGAGAAGCAATGGTACGTGTATGTGGGCCATTCAATTTAGTCGGTTCTGTGACATCTATGATTGGAAGCCTACTCTATGTGACCGCTTCTAGGCCGGATGTCATGTTTAGTGTGTGCATGTGTGCAAGGTTTCAAGCTTCACCAAGAGAAAGTCATTTGAAGTCAACCAAGAGGATATTGAGATATCATAAGCACACACCAAATGTTGGATTGTGGTAGAGCAAGGGGTCAAACTTTGAGTTGATTGGATATTCGGACTCCGATTATGCGGGATGCAAGGTGGATAGAAAAAGCACTAGTGGAACATGCCAATTGCTAGGAAGGTCACTTGTCTCATGGTCATCCAAGAAACAAAATAGTGTTGCACTCTCTACCACCGAAGCCGAATACATTAGTACGGGGAGTTGTTGTGCTCAATTATTATGGATGAAGGCCCAATTGAAGGATTTTGGAATCAAATTTGGACAAGTGACATTGCTATGTGACAGTGAAAGTGCCGTGAAGATCACCACCAATCCGGTTCAATATTCAAGGACAAAGCACGGTGACATAAGACATCACTTCATTAGAGATCACTAAGCAAAGGGGGATATTTCTATTGAGAGTGTTGGCACCGATGATCAACTTGTCGATATCTTTACCAAGCCACTTGATGAGAAGAGATTTTGCACATTAAGAAATGAATTGAACATTCTTGACTTCTCCAACATAAAATGAATGCACCCCAACTATATGACATGCCTCTCCTTCGACTAATGCAAAGGTAAAATTGTTTGGCATGATGCATTCATATTTAATAAGGACTTGATTAAAGCATATATACATTCCTTCTAGTGATATCTCTTGCTTATTAGGCTCATTCATAAAAACAAAATGATTTTGAGTACATATTATGCCACTATTGCTTCTATGTCTTGTATGATCTAGTGGCTAAATATGACATGTTTATGAGAATGTGAACCTAGTGTTTGATCCAGTTAAATGAGCAAGAAAGGATCTAGTTCAACATTGACAAGATAACCATTGAAAGATGTGTGAAGAAGCTTGTCATTGGTTCAAACCGATCTAGATTACTTATACAAGTTTACTAGTTTTTGAACCACACGAGAAGGAAGTTTATGGAAACAAGTGATCCTCAACTTTAAGTGATCATCTCTTTACTTCAAGCTCCCTCCATGATTTCAAGTCTATACCACGCATGATCATATACCTTACAAAGATAGCATACATCAAGGGGGGAGAGTAGATGAAGAATGGAAAGGGAAGCATGGAAAGGTATCAAAATTTTGAAGCACACAAGTAGGGGGAGCAAGCTCATGAACACAATTCATTGCATTTAAATGTGCATATTCATATGATTGCTTGCATTGCACTTAGAATTTGTTTATCTCATAAGTGATATCTCTCTTGCTTGTGTGGTGCTTGCTAGTATAGAACTTGATTGATGGATTGATTACTAGCATGCATAGGTTCTAGCTAGAAGTAGCATTTTTCTTAGTGCCTTCCAAGTGGTATCTAGAAATCATGCTTTTAATGTTGATTTCACAGGGTTTCTAGCTATTTGATGTTTTCTAGCTAGATTTGGTGCTAAGGATGGTTCATGATGTGCACTCCGATTGTATCGCGCTTCAAAGGTCCATTCTATACAACTTAGCATCAATTTGGTAGAAATGACTCTCCCAAAACCAATTTATCCATCATGTGTGCAAAGCTTATAAATCCAAACTCTTAGCACACATGTAGGGGGAGCCATAGCTACCAAATAGATTTTACATGACTTGTCCAATTCTTTTCAAAGCTCAAATTGATTGGACAAGTGGTGTAAAGTCAAAATTGAATTTAACTCATATCTTTGTGCAGGTTGTCATCAATTACCAAAAAGGGAGAGATTGAAAGCCCTAGTTTGGTTTTGGCTAATTGATGAAATCTAGGACTAACCCTATTGTTAAGTGTGTAGCATTAGAGAAAGAGAAGGTCCAAGCCAAGTGGTGGAATGGTGATCAAGTTGATGGAAGTGATCAAAGATGATCAAGTGCCACCCTTAGAGATGAAGGAAGATAAGGAGCAAGATGGAATGCTAGAGGCAAAGGTATATGCTAGGGCATTTCTATTTTGCTGGCCATAGGTGAGTAGAGAAGTTGATGGCTGGATTTAGGATTGATAACCGTACTATTAAGAGGGATGATGTCGCGCAATATCGGTTATCTAGCAATGACTTTGCATGTGCATTAGCGACCTAGTGAGCTAACAATCTCTTACTAAATTTATTTAAAAATGCTAACACACGTACACAAGTGGAGAGACACTCTTGTGTTGGCACATGAGGGCAGGAGTTGATGGTGTTTGGGTGTGAAACCCTCCCACCGAGCTCGTGAGGCGGGACTCGGAGTTTTGGATGAAAAAAGGGTCACTCGAGAGGTGACCGGATGCTGTCCTGGTAGGGACCGGATGCGTCCGGTCAGTTGGTGGCGTCCAGCATTTTTACTGGGGCGACCGGACTCCAGGGACCGGACAGTCTGGTGCCAAGTTCTGGTCGAGCCCGTGTGCAGCAGTGTGAGCACCGGACGCTGGGGGCGCCCGGTTAGGAGCAGGGGACGCGTCCGGTTGTGATTTACCCTCTCGGAACCTCTCTCGGTGGCCGACCGGATGCTATCGTGGGCGCGTCCGGTCATGGCGCAGACGCGTCCCGGCCTTGAAGGGCGCGAGGTGGTTCGAGATTGGCGGCGAACGGCTATATTCAAATGAGCTGTACACGTGGGCGTTTATGTGCGACCGGACGCTGGACCGGACGTTTCTGGTCATCTCGTCTTGCGCGTTCGATCAGTGCGTAGACAGGTGTTTTTGAGTGTAACGGTTGGGTGCTTTGATGGGTGCCTATATAAGTGAATTGGCCAGCTCTAGGGAGTCTCGCTTGGCACTTTGACATTCTTGATATCCCCTAGAGCTAAGCAAACCTTCTCCCTCACTTTGCATGCCTCTTGATTGATCTAGAGAGTGATTGGGAGAGCTTCTAGTGCATTTGCCTTGTGATTGAGCTTCTAGTGGCACTAGTGGGCGTTCTTGCTGCGATTGAGCTTATTACTCTTGGTGATTGCCGTCACCTAGACGGTTGGAGCAGCGAGCCAGAGTTGAGCAAGGTTGAAGATTGTCCTTGGCCACTCTGGAGGTGATTGTGAGGGGTGTTGATCTCACCACGCGGGAGATCACGAAAGGAATCCTTAGTGGAACCTCGTGTCATTGAGTTACCCTCACTTTGTGTGAGTTCTTGTGGTGCCCAGTGAGGGCTTGGCTTGTGACGCCCGATTAGCCACCGAACTACCGAGTGTGTGGTCGACACAACGGGGAGTAGCGTGCCGGCAAGCACATGAACCTCAGGATAAAAATCTTGTGTCCCTCGGTGTTCTTGTGTGGTTTGATTCTTCGAGATCAACTTGGATTTCTCTATTGGATCATCTCTTCGGATTTCATTGTATTGACAATACGGTGATTGGTCATCACCCCGAAGGCATGGTTTGCACTTCTCGGTTCTCTTCTTTGCGATTACCTTTTGTGCACTAGTGTAGCTTGTAGCATATTAGGTTGCTTGTGTGTGCTCTAGTGTATTAGGACTGCTAGAATTGGATAGGTTGGCTTGCAACCCCTCACTAGGCTAGCGCAACACTTGCTTCGCCATTTAGTGTACTAATCGGTTTGTTTAGTACTTTGCGAGGAATTTTTATAGGCTATTCACCCCCTCTAGCCATTTAGGACCTTTCAGCGGGAAAGACATGGGCTATCTTTATTTCTATTTTTATTATTTAATCAGGGAGGCGGGCATCTAAGTACCCGTTGTTTTAATTGCTTGGACACTTGTCCTTTTCTTTTACTCCCTCTCTCTTTCCTTTTTTTTAATACTTTTGCATAGCCACATGCATCTTTTGAATACAATAAATGACTGGAGAGATAACAGTTAGAACTTAGAGCATTTATAACAGGGGTTATCCTATGGGGTATATTTTTGGTGTTTTACTCCCGGTGTAGGAGAAAATATTTCTATGATAAATATGGATGAAAAATATGTGAATGATTGCGATTACTTCTAGGGTAGGAGTAATGCATACGTAGATTGGAGTGTGCAAGTGATCTTGGTTTTAAAAGCATGACAAGACTCTGATAAGGCATACAACAAAGATTGACTGAACTCAATACAAAGCAAGCAGCATAAATGTGAAAAGGTTTCCTATCTCTAATAATATCATCTCTGGCTTTGGTAGGAATTCATATTTTATCATACAAGAGCTCATCATGTAGATTTTAAATTTTCAAAATAAACCTTCAGAACTTAGTAATGCTAGGAATAAGATAAATAGTAGTTCAGCCTTTATGAATCATATCAATCAATTACCTAGACTTAGCACAAGAATATGCCTCCACAAGTTGTAGGTTCAGAGTAAATTATCAGATTAAAATAGCAATATTTAGTTACTTGACAAGAATAACAACAGAGCAACTATTTATTATCTCCAAGGTAAAATTTTAATGTTCATCAAGTTTTTAATTAGCTCTAGCCTGGACTGTCTTAAATATACTCTAATACGTAACTGAATATTTATTTGGTTTTTAGATAATTATACATCTTCTTTTTTATTTTTATTTAATGGACTAACAAAGGACTCTATGGCTTATGGACCTTCATGTATCTATATATTTTTGGTATTTTATGACTGTATAAAACAGACTCAATAATCACCTTGGTATAGTTATCTGATAACTAGGGGATACTCCTCCCCCAAGCTAGATGTTTGTAATACTTGATGTTGATGTCCTTGAGTAAGCTAACCAGAAGCAGGCCCGGTAGTTGCCAGCGATAGACTCTCTTCTTGTCATACTGTTGTTCCTGTATAATTACACTCCACAGAAAAGAAAACCAAAACTCGAGGCTCGAATTTAATAATGGGTTAGCGATCGGCCAAAGAGTAATTGATTATCTTTATAAGCAAATTTTCACGTTGATGAATTTTAGCAGGATTCCATGTCTCTTTTTGAATTTTCTATTTTTATAATGCAGAAAATAAATATGAATGCTATATATATTATTATTTCTTTTTTATTTATTATTATTTTTTTATGTCACCACAAAGCAAATATTCCTATAGAGTTACCATAAGGTTATTTACATGGAGCTTCTGTATTTGTGGTGCAATAAATAAAAGCAGTAAATAGTTTTGTTGTTTTTATATTTAATATGCAAACATAAATGTGCTAAAAAGTACTAATAGATACTAACTTAATTAGATAACTACCATTCTAACCTGATGGCTAGGGTTCGGAATTTAAAGTCTACCGACAGGACTTAAATCAAGGAGTATACTTAGTAGGTTCATTGTCAGAGGTTACCTCAGTCAATTCCCCATCTCGCTGTGGTTTAATAGGTGTTTCCTTTTTTCCTCTGATCTCATTTCTGTCTCTCTGCTTCTCTCTTTTCTTGCTCCAGCTCTTTAGTTTTATTTTCCTTCTCCCACTTTTCTAGTTGTGCTAGGATCTCCTCTTTTTCTGCCTTGATGATCTAGTCCATCCTTTCAGCTTCCGCTTCCCACTCACTCCAGCGTGGTGCTTGTATGTTGTCTTCTTGCTCTTTGTAGCAGTCTTTATACTTCACAATCTTGCTAGGGAATTCTTCCCATCCACAATGATGCTGGACAGCCTGACGGCAATCTTAGTGTCTTCTCCTGTTACGTTGCTTCCTGATCTGCTCATGGTTTGTAACAGAACCATCCAAATTATAAGAGCGCAAGTACAAAAACAATCACCGAAGTGACTAAAATTTTCACACTTGAGCCCATATAATCCTCGGTAGTTCTTTGAAATCACGAAGGACATCAAACCAACCAACATATAAACCAAGATCGTAATGATTCAACAAAACAAGTCATTTACATCCTTTTCAAATGTAGTTCAATATAGATCAGAGTTTAATATAATTATTACAATATAAGTTCAAAAGCAGCGAAAGCAAAGTAATTTGAAATTAACATCAAAATACATACCAGTACCAAAGTCAATTCCAACAAAAACATTAGAGACAAGAGAGATAAGAAGGGTCATGCCCATGATCAAACTCCTCCGCTAAGGTAGGAGCCATCCAATTCTTTGCAGTAATCATGATACATCATAACTTTGTAACAAGTGGGAATAAACCCGAGTACGAGAATATACTCGGCTAGACTTACCCGTCATAAGCCGAAATAAAGTGACACCAAGGAGTATGCAAGGCTTTATATAGGTGGGGCTAGCTTGACAATATTTTGCATAAAAGCATTGGTATGAGAATATCATTTTATTATTCTAGCAAATAGATTATTCATCATTAACCTTTCATCTAGATTAGTACTGTACTAAGCAACCACTTGATTATATACAAGAATTAATAACCATATCGGGTTTATTTTAGCTATCAATATTATCATCATCGGCATCATTTGAACCATCAAGTTTATTTAGTGCGATCTACGATTGCCACACAAAGTGGTCAAGTACTCACTATCCGAGAGAGACGGCGATTCGAATCCATTCCAAGCGAGCTCAAGGGGTATTCCCAACACACACCCAAGCTGCATCGGATCGAGTCGCCTTTAGATTACCCTTGGTACAACTTCAGTGCGGGCCCGGTTTATACGTCGGCAAGATCGAAAAGTCGATAGCCAGGATGTCCAAGTCATGTTAACCCAAGGACGCCGCCAGGATCAGTTATACATGCTTGCCCTTGGTCTAGTATGCCACTTCCCGCGAATTGCCCAACCGCCCCACATTCGGCTTGAGTTGAGCTACTCGGCCCCGCGGTCGAGGCAGCTCCGATCCGGCTAACTATGTGTTGGGCTGCGTTCAATATGACTAAGAACGAACAACGCTTCCGGTCTTTAAGCGACTAGACAGGGTCCACTATCCCTGCCCGGTCTTCTTTTATTTTAACACATGGTTCTTTTCCACGATAGCACATATAGCCAACCGTGACCAAAGAAGTAACAACCTATATCTCGTGGATGACAGGAAATCACCCGACTTCTACCGGTCTAAGCATGACTGTAACAGAACCGACCAAATTATAAGAGCACAAGTATAAAACATTCACCGAAGTGACTAATTTCACACTTGAGCCCATATAACCCCGGTAGTCCGGAAATCTCGAAGGATTTCAAACCAACAACATACAAACCAAGATCGAATGCAACTTAACATAATTCACCATTCGTTACATCAGAGTTCACAAAAGTTCGCAAGTGACATCCCAAGGAAGTACTTAATTATTACAATACCAGTTTGCAGTAGTGAAAGCAACATAGTTTTGAAACCATTCAAATACACCACACTTAGTTCAGATACATGCCGATTCATAGTCATCCATAAAAGCATATGATAAGATGAGGGAATGATCTTTGCCCAAGACCTAGTCCTCATCCCGGCGGGGGTGAAGACATACCTTGCGAAGCGAGAATATCATCTGCAACAAGGGGGAATAAACCCTGAGTACGAGAATGTACTCAGCTAGACTTACCCGTCATAAAACAGAAATAAGATGACACCAAGGAATATGCAAGGCCGAAATATAAGTGGAGCTAGCTTGACATCAATTTGCATAAAAGCATAAGTGATATTTAACTAAACAAGTTAAACAGACTAGCAGCAACTTAATTTATATTTACCTTTCATCTAAGTGTGCCCTGTACTAAACAAACACTTATTTATAACAAGCATTAATAACCATATCCATTTTAGTACAGCTTTCCAATATCAACATCAACTTGAACCATAATTATTTTAATGAGATCTACGCTGCCAGGCAAGGTCAAGTTCTCACTATCCGGGAGAGACGGCGATTCGAATCGATTTCAAGCGAGCTCGGGGGTATTCCCAAGACACACCCAGCAGACTGGATCGAGTCGCCTTTAGGTTACTCCTCATACAACTCGGGCTCGGGCCCGGTTATCACGTCGGCAAGACCGAAAAGTCGGATAGCCAGGATGTTCAAGCCATGCTAACCCAAGGACGACGCCAGGATAGTTACACATGCTTGCCCTTGGTCTAGTATGCCGCTTCCCCGAATTGCCCAACCGCCGCCCCAGCGTTCCGTCTTGAGTTGAACTAACGAGCTTGGCGGCCACTTGGCACACACGGGGCTGGGCCAACTATGTGTTAGGCTGCGTTCAACATGACCAAGAGTGAAACAACGACTCCGGTCCTTAATGGACTCGGACAGGGTCCACCGCCCCTGCCCGGTCTTCTTTTAATTTAACACATGGTTCGCTTCCATGATAACACATAAAGCCATGAGTGACTAAAGAGTAACCACCTATAACTCGCGGATGACAGTGAAATCACCCGACTTCTACCGGTCTAAGCAGGGCTAAGCATTTGCATCGCTCCTAACCTAAAACATAGGATTCAGAATGTAATATGTGTATTGGACAAGGATAGGATAAATGCAACAACATCTTCAATCAACTCCTAAACTTAATGCAATAAACAACATAAAGTACTCAAGTATATTTTATAAACAATGGGAGGCTTAATATGCTCACGGGGCTTGCCTTTCACAAACGTAGTCGGCTCGTGACTAGGGCACTCAGTTAGCTCTTCTTCTTCGACGGAGATGCTTTTCGCCGGCTGGTCCTCCTTGCTCCTCCTCCCGGGTGCTCCCGCTGCAGGTCCCCGAACTCCAAGAGCGTCACCCCTTCGGCGAACCTATTGAATGCAATGCATAATGAGCATAATGGATGCAAAGGATGACCAAGTAGAGAGTAAATAACAGGAACAACACTAAACCCTCTAGCTGAGGTGATGACTCTATTCAAATCACTTTAAGTTCTGAGTAGGTGCATATCTCCTCTCTAAACAAGATTGAACACTCACCAAGCAAGTCAAGGTATAACTTTTCATCATCAGTTAAGGACATACAACCTGCACCTAATCACGTGTATAAATTAGCAAAGCATCTACAAGATATAAGTCACACACACGCAAGGGCAAGTATTCAAAGCAAACACATTTCAGGGTTTCTGTCCTACACAGAGTAGCTGAAAGAAACAACCGTAACTGGAGTTCTATAAATCCAATTTACATGTATGAGGACATTCTGGAAAGCTTATGAAATTTTCTACAACTCTTATTTAGACATCATAGACAGATTCATAAATCAAAAAGGTCAAACAAACAGATTTCCCAGATCTGTCCAGAAATTCAGAGAATGACCCTTTTCTGGAACCTCACAAGATAACACCATAACTCCTAAAATACTCCACCAAATGCTCTCAAATTTTAACAGCAACTAGATAATGAAATTATCTACCACTTTGCTATTGACCACAAAGCCAGAAAACACCATCTTAGATATGCAAAAGTAAAAGTACCACCAGCTGTCCAGAAAAGCTTATATAGAAGAGTTAATTCATTACTCATGTTTAAACTTGCAATTCAAGCTCACCCAACCTGACCAAAAGTTAAAACATGACTAAATATTAATGAAAAACCCAACAAGCCATTCTAAAACAATAATTAAAACACCCTTTTCATTTAATCTAACTAATTAAACGCACAAATGAGCATATAGTAAAACTACCCAGAAAAATCCATAAAAATTACAGTGGACTACACATATCTCACATAGACCACAGATCAAATTTCACATTAAAATACTAAGTACAACTTCCTGTAGCAAAAGAACAAGGCACACAAGCTTAAAGATGGATAATTCACAATTCCATTTGAAAAGTATCAAACAACAGATTTACCAATTTTCTTAGCATCCTCATAGCACCAACATACAGTGTTCCAAATTTCACCCCATAATCATGTATATAGAAAACATGATAATTGTATTACCAACAAGGCATCAAAATCAACTTATTTAGCAAATTACCATGTAAAACAGGGGTACATGCCAACCAATATTTTTTTCCCAGATAGTGTAGGCCAAAACAAAGCTAATCCCACTAGTTTCACATTTTTAACATCATCCAATAATTAGTTATGCATTTAACCACTTTCCAAGGCATAGAACAAGATAAATACATCAAATAAAATCTACTGCAGAACATGGCCTATTTCAAACTTTTATTAAAAACTAGACATATAGAGGAGTCCAACAAAATTGGAACCACCTCATTTGGACTTTCCTAGCTCCAGTTATGAATTAAAACAAAACCAGCATCAAATCTGGAAAAGAAATAAAATAAAAAAAAACGAAAATGGAAAACCCTAAGGGGCTCGGTGCACCGGGTCCATGCACCAAGAGGCGCTGACCAACGGGCCCGGTGACCAGCGGCCCCACCCGTCAGCGAGACGACGGTGGCCAGCCAAGTCGGCTCGCCGGAGCTCGCCGTCGGCGATGCTACCGTCGGCGAGTGTAGCACCGGCGGACTTCTCTCTTCACGGCGCACCCAACGAGGTAGGTGGAGGTAGGGTGAAACGACCCGATTTTCCACGAAGGGAAAATCCACACAGTCGAAGTGTAATACGACCTTTTAAATCATATTACCCGTATTCCAGTCGATAATCAAATCCATACAACGATAAATAGAGTGCAAATAGAAGGGTTTAATAACTTATTACAACGCCAACAAAGCGCGAATCACGTAGTAGCATCAATGGAACAGCTTGAAGGTGCGGAAGCGACTTCTATCCAACGACTTGAGCGTAGCGACGAAACCCCTAACCATCGAATCCGCCGGAGTTGTAAGCCTCCTCGAGAACCTGCGTGCCAAAGTATCGATGACGATATGTACCGGCCACATTTCCACCCTATGCTTTGCAATGCTTTGTGGAACTGGATGCAATAAGGCTATAACAAAAGAACCTATATTTGTTTGTGGTTTCCTATGCACAATCTGTCAAGTATATGTATAATAAGTATGTATTTAATTTAACATCACATCCCACACACACACACACCATCCATCCATCCATCCATCCCATACCACCCATCCACCTCATCCACCACATCTCCTTTCACTCGTGTCGACGGGCCAACTCCCCCACTCGGCCTGCCTCAACGGTCCTCGACCGGCACTATCTCACAACACGGGGGAGAAAAGAAAGACACCTCTCCTATCTAGTGAAGCAGGTCCCAGGAAAGGTCCATAACCGACAAGTCGGCATATGTATCGATCGATCAACCATAACACTCTGCAGAGGTTTCACATACCACAAGATAACCATCCTCGACAATGCACCTTTGTCTAGGCACATCCCTGGCCGCTTGCACGATAGGCGATGCCATTCTACCCACTCAAAGCCCCTAGGAACATCCAGGACAACCTCTCGGGCATAGCCGAGACTGGGAAGCATGGTACCGGGCCCACCAAGTGGTACCGGCGTCTAGGGACGGTATGGGCATCTCTCATCCTACCGCCCACCCTATCACCTCACAACCTAGCAGTAATGGCATCACTCTACCAAGTAGTCCAACCGTCTCTCCCATTACAAGAGAGCGAGTGGTATACAAAGGATTCCTGGTGAGTCTGGATACTAGTAAGTCCTTAGGGTTGACCAAGCCGGATATCTTCATCAGGTTTACCATTTTACGTGCCACCACAGCACCCCTGTCCTGGGCTCCACCTCTCAACAGGCTCACACCCAGGATCCCACCTCACACATCACATCACATATACCCGCCACAGGTATTAATCTCATAGGATGCCTAGGTCACATCACACGGCAAGACTCGCCTTTAGCTCGTCACACATTCCAGCTTGGTCGACGCAACCCTCACCCTCCACTCACCCAAGACACACACAGCACACTCACCATCCATCAGGTTTAGGTTGGCACCACGTGCCTTAGTCATATATATATCAGTTTCCACCACACATCACATCAAGATATAAAGTGTAGTAGAGATCAAATAGTAATTATGATAGCAAGCGCGTGTGTCTAGTATAACAGCGGGTGAGCAGGGGGAAGGTTGCGTCAAGAAAATGGGTATCAACAATAACTATCATGCATCCCTAATCATGTGATATCAATAGTAATTAAAGCACTAGCATTACTACATCATTGGCAATGCGTATTAGGTTCTACGAGAAATGGGTGGAATGTGGCACCTTCGGAACGGTCGTCTCCTAATTCCTCGTTGTAGTCGCGGTCGTACTCGGCACGTTCCTCCTCTGACTCTGAAACGGTATAAAATCGGTCGCGTTAGCGACAACTATAGAGACACAAAGAACAAATGAAATCCAAAAGATCCAAATGCACACAAACATGTCTCCATTGCATAGAGCTTGATTTTAGAAGAATTTAGAGACTTGGTTCACCAAAATTGGAGTTCGTATGAAGAAGTTATGATTTTTCAAAGTTTATTCATATTCTGAAAAAGAAAAAGGCCAAAAAAACCTCAGGATGACATGTGTCAGCAGCTGGTTGGCTCTCTGTGTTGGGCAGACGTCAGCATGACGTCTTGATGACGTCAGCAGCGGGTTGTTGGTGGGCCTGTACGGGCCTGGTGGGCCGGATATGGGCCGGGCCGGACCCGCCACGTGTCACTCTGTGGCACTGCCACGTCTCCAAGTGGATCTGGGCTGGGGGCTTAATGCACCGCGGCTGGTGCATGGTGGACCGGCTAGTGTTGGTCTATGGACCATAGGAATGGTCTGCGATGGACCAGGTTCACGCCCTCCTTCTCCTCTCTCTGGCTCACGTGCACTAGGTGCACAACACCTTCTTTCTTTCCTCTCCTCCCTCTGTTCTGTCTCGCCATGGTGAGGCGCCCGCCGGCGGCGAGCACCCGCACTCGGCGCTACGGTGGTGCTCGTCCGAGCTCGGTATTCTAAGCGGCGGCTGCGGGCGGTCATGGCGAACTCACGGAGGTGCCGGCTACTTCTCTCCTCCTCTCCTCCTCCTCGTTTGGTGGCTGGCGGCGCACGGCCTAACGAGCTTTGCGTCTGACGCGCAGTGGCTCTCGCTCTTCCAGCGGGCGCATCAGCACCGGGGAGGTCTTGGCGGCGCGGCGAGGCACCCAACGGCGACGGCGGCTTTCCGGGTAAAGGCGGCCACGGTGGCGAGATCTCGGCGATGGCGCACGGCAAGGCGCCGTGTCTAGGGGCCTTCCTAGGTCCAATTGGGCGTGCTACCGGTCGATTAGAGGCTCGGGGCAACTCCTTGGCTCGGCCGGTGGCGACAAAAACACCTGGCGGCGTCATCTACTTGGTTGCGATCGCGGCGGAGCTCGGCGATGCGGTGCTCCCGCGCGGAGGGCATCGGGGTGGCGATCCGGCTCGGTTCGGCATGTGGCTCGACTCGGTTTGTCCCGCGAGGCCGGACGGCTTCTACGCAGCCGCGAGACGGTCCGCTCGGCGGGGAACGGCGACGGCCACGCGCCTTCCGCGGCGGTCCGTAGCGCCGCACGGGAACGCACCGCGACGGGCGAGGTTCGATCCAAAGGCTCGGCCGGGGGGTCTTTGGGACGCGATCGGCGCACGAAAGTGTGCCATGGCACGGCGGGCAAGGTCCGTGGGTCGGCTCGGGGCATAGGCGCGGCTCACGGAACGGGCGGCTTTCCGTGGTTGCAGCGCTCATGGCGGGGACATGGCGGTCGCCCAGCCGGCGTCCTCTTGACGCCGTGGTCCAATTTGGCTAAGGCAGGGCGAGTGCGTGCAAAGGCAGTTGTGTGTCCGAGCCGGTGGTGGCTCGTGCCTACGCGCCCCATGGCGGGCGCCATGGCCGATAAGCAGTGTCGAGGTTGGGCAAGGGGCATCGGCGCGCTCACCTCGGTGTTGGTGACGAGAGGATAGCGGTGCAGTGTAGTGCTGTTGCCGAGAAGAAGCGGAGCAGTGCCGTGCCGATCCGCTTTGTCGCCGTTGGCGTTCCGCTCGTCCCCTCCAAGTCCGGCGGCCTCCGGCGACCACCAGTGAATTCCGACGGCTGCTTCCTCCCTTCCTCTCCCCTCTTCTCCCTTCCTCGTAGCTTGGCGGGCGTTGGCGATCGCCACCGAGCGGCGGCGTGTGGTTGGTGAACCCTAGGGGCCTTGGTTGGGCTTATATAGCCGGGCGGTCTCCGTTGCCGATGGTGAACGGTGATCACGGCATCCAAGCGATCAAGCGGCCCGGGTTGGTCAGGGGTGTCGCCACCGAGCTCGTGCGGGTCCCAAATGATGATTGGCTTTCGGCCAATGTTGCCAGCGGCCAAGGTAAGAGAGGAGGGGGCGGGCACGGCAGCGGCATGGAGCAGGCGGTGGGCTTGCGGTTGCGCGCGGGGTCCAGCGCCCACGCATCTCGCGTGACCCGTGGGTCCCGTGGTGCGGTGGGGGGGCGAGGCGGGGAGGGCGTGTGGTGCGCTGGAAGGAAGGCAGCGGCACACCGCGCCTTGGCGTGGCGCTGGGTCGCATTGGGGGAAGACTGGAGGTGGAAGAAGCACGGGAGCGGCCGACAAGCGGGCTGGGTTGTCGCCCAGCCTTGGGCGGTCGCGTCTTTGGCCGGGCGTCTTCCTGCGTGCGTGTGGGTCTTTGAAGCTTTGGCGCGGCCTGCTTTTGGGCCGGGCCGGCGCGCGCCAAGAGGAAGGAAGGAAGTGGTGTGTGGGGCAGGTTCGATGGGCCGCGTGGGCTTCTTTCTCCTCCTCTATTTCTTTTTCGTTTTCTTACCCTTTTCTATTTTGGTTTTCACTTTTAACTAAAGCTTAGCCAATGGTTTAACAAGGTAAATAGGGTTTAGTTATCAAGGTTGGTCCACTATAATCCATTGGTGTTCATTCCTAGGCTAGGGTCATTTCCCATGTTTTTGGGATATATGTAGTAATAGCATATGGATATATTTATATTATTAGATAACATTAGTCTTTTCATATATTTATATATAGTGTAGGCTTTATTTAGGTTAAATAATTAATGATCCTTCATTAATTATTTTTATTTAGTTATTCTTAGCACAACATAAAATCCAAGTAAGATTCAAATCACACCCGCTTCATGTTATTATACAGTTTGTACAAATATTTATCCAAGCAAGATCCATTTCACATGTGAAAATAACAATGTGGAAATATAGATATGCATATGATAATGGAAAAGTCATATTTTGGTTCCTTATAATACATGCTAGGGTAGGATTTACTAAATGCCACTCATCAAGCATGGGTTACTTTAACAAAAATTTTGTAGTTGGGATTTTTGTGATGTGTAAAAATTCGGGTTGTTACAGTACTACCCCCTCATCAGGATCTCGTCCCCGAGATTAAAGTGTGACGTACTCCTCTAAGGGGTGGGGTTGCCGTATTTGGTG
Organism: Chrysopogon serrulatus; assembly: GCA_015844335.1. Lineage (NCBI taxonomy): Eukaryota > Viridiplantae > Streptophyta > Magnoliopsida > Poales > Poaceae > Chrysopogon > Chrysopogon serrulatus. The sequence continues at coordinate 804,579 of JADLZL010001331.1, forward strand.
ATCAGTCTCTTTTACGTTGATGCTCTATGTGATCAAGCCCTTTCTAGAATTAAAAGGACTATTGCTTAATGCCACAAACTAGAACATACCGTACTCCTGAGTTGGTGTGGCTTGCGCGTCCTTGGCGTCCAGGTGGTTGAGGCGCCAACGAGTGGATCTTCGGGCACTGTGGTTCATGTGACCCAGAACTTTCTTTCCAGGGTTTGTAGCGGGTGTAGCGACCTTGTTAGGGCAATAGGCTACCCTGTGCCCCGGTTGTCCACACCCATAGCATGTGGTAAGCGCACTGCTTACAGGTGTTGGTGCAGGGGTCTTCTGGTTGTCGGCTTTTGGTGGAACTTGGTCTTGCGTGGGGTGCTCATACGAGACGCGTGGATGGGTAGAGCGATCCTTGTTGTAGCGGTCTGGAGCAGAGCGAGAGTGACCGGTGTGGTAGGATTCACCATTCTTGTTGTAGCGGTTGCGGCCTACTGAAGGCGTCTCACTGCGGTACCTCTTGTGCTCAGAGCTGTGGAATGATCCCTCATACTTATGCTTTCTCTCCCTGGACTCTCCAAAGATTTCCTTTCGATCCTTCTCGATTTGGATGGAGCGGTCGATCAGGTCGCGCAAAGTGTGGCTTTTGGTGCCTCCTAGGTTCACCTTGATGCGGGAGTCCAACCCTTTCCTGTAGTAGTAGATCTTCTCTTTCTCGGAGGACCTGATAGAGTTGGGTGCATAGCGAAGTAGGTTGGTGAAGCGGGTGGTGTATTCACACACACTGTCTTTCTCCATCTCAATGTTGCGAAACTCCTCAGCTTTAGCTTCCATTACTCCCTCTGGGATGTGGTACTCGGTGAAAGCTTCCACAAATTCCTCCCAAGAGATGTTGGCGGGGTCCTCATGCGTATCACTTTGTAGCTATCCCACCGTGCACGAGCAGCACACACCGTGAGGCGATGCGTAGCAGCCAGCGACACACTCTTCATCGATAGTGCAAGTGGTCATGTCCGGTTTCTTCTCCATTTCCTTGAGCGGTCACTAGCGGCCGAGTGGATCGGGGTCGAGCCGCGTCATAAGTGGGCGGCCCGAGCTTCATGAATCCCTCAATTTTTCATTTGGAAGTCATTGTGGTGACCTCCATAGCGGCGATTTGCTCCTTCCACGAGCGATGCCGGGAGCTGAGTTTCTTTGGGCCATCACCTCGACAAGCGTAGGCGGTGGAGGTGGCGGGGGGTGGTGCTCCTCCAACGGGGACCTCATGGGCAATGAGGGAATCTCCCGGGTAGGTGGGGTTTGTGCACGGACGTCTTCAACCTCACGGTCGTAAGGAACGTGTTCGGCACGTCCACGTCCACGACCACGACCGCGTCCTTGACCACGGTTGCGATTCGCTCCACGCCCCATGGCTGGTTCAGGGGATGGGGCGCGGCGTCCTTCCAGGCGAGCAGAACGTCGTGAAGACATCTGCGTCATAGCCATAAAAGTACTTTTAGTGCACGTGACATGGATTATAGCAACTTTATTTTCATAGTAATTAAGAGCTTAATCAGATTTAAAATATTTTTCTATCCTACACTCAATCAAAGAAGCAATTAAGACCCATAAAGATGCGTTAAGAACCAATTCACTCATTACATAGGTTTGCTACAAATGATATCCCTAGCAGCCTACGCTAGAGGATTCGCGAAGATATACTATACGTACTAAGTTGACGTCTAGCCAAGTCTTGGTTCTCCTTATAGGGGTACAACCTATCTCATGGTAGGTCACAACTAAGGTCTTTGCAAGGTTCTTTTGCTCTAGATCTTGTTGGGGGGGGTATCCTATGTAGGATCTCGACTGACTGTAGTTCCAACCTTGTTGTCTAGCCTAGTATAGGTGGCCCGTATAGCTAAGGTTTTAACTAGCTCCTAAGTCGACTAGGTCTCCACTGGGTGTAGTCGGGTACTTGAGTTGCAGCTGAAGGGGTCATGTCTAGGTACTTCTTTCCAAAGAGGCTTTTTGGGAATAGAGTCTGGGGTTGTCCTATAGGCCACCTATATTTCTAAGGTGTTGCAACAATTCAAATGATATTGGGTAGTAAGTTGGTCAAATTAGATAAGCCTTGCAAGTAAAAGTGTTGCAGGGTCGGTATATAGCCGAAGAGAGGATTATCTTGTCCTATTTCTATCGTCCATTTCTATGGGTTTCGTCCTAGGGTCAAGTATGGCTCTGATACCAACTGAAACGACCCGATTTTCCACGAAGGGAAAATCCACACAGTCGAAGTGTAATACGACCTTTTAAATCATATTACCCGTATTCCAGTCGATAATCAAATCCATACAACGATAAATAGAGTGCAAATAGAAGGGTTTAATAACTTATTACAACGCCAACAAGGCGCGAATCACGAGTAGCATCAATGGAACGGCTTGAAGGTGCGGGAGGCGACTTCTATCCAACGACTTGAGCGTAGCGGCGAAACCCCTAACCATCGAATCGCCGGAGTTGTAAGCCTCCTCGAGGAACTGCGTGCCAAAGTATCGAGACGATATGTGTGCGGCCACATTTCCACCCTATGCTTTGCAATGCTTTGTGGAACTGGATGCAATAAGGCTATAACAAAAGAACCTATATTTGGTCTGTGGTTTCCTATGCACAATCCGTCAAGTATATGTATAATAAGTATGTATTTAATTTAACATCACATCCCACACACACACACCATCCATCCATCCATCCATCCCATACCACCCATCCACCTCATCCACCACATCTCCTTTCACTCGTGTCGACAAGGCCAACTCCCACTCGGCTTTGCCTCAACGGTCCTCGACCCAGGCACTATCTCACAACACGGGGGAGAAAAGAAAGACACCTCTCCTATCTAGTGAAGCAGGTCCCAGGAAAGGTCCATAACCGACAAGTCGGCATATGTATCGATCGATCAACCATAACACTCTGCAGAGGTTTCACATACCACAAGATAACCATCCTCGACAATGCCTTTGTCTAGGCACATCCCGGCCGCTTGCACGATAGGCGATGCCATTCTACCACTCGGCCCCTAGGAACATCCGGACAACCTCTCGGGCATAGCCGAGACGGGAAGCATGGTACCGGGCCCACCAAGTGGTACCGGCGTCTAGGGACGGTATGGGCATCTCTCATCCTACCGCCCACCCTATCACCTCACAACCTAGCAGTAATGGCATCACTCTACCAAGTAGTCCAACCGTCTCTCCCATTACAAGAGAGCGAGTGGTATACAAAGGATTCCTGGTGAGTCTGGATACTAGTAAGTCCTTAGGGTTGACCAAGCCGGATATCTTCATCAGGTTTACCATTTTACGTGCCACCACAGCACCCCTGTCCTGGGCTCCACCTCTCAACAGGCTCACACCCAGGATCCCACCTCACACATCACATCACATATACCCGCCACAGGTATTAATCTCATAGGATGCCTAGGTCACATCACCGCGGCAAGACTCGCCTTTAGCTCGTCACACATTCCGGCTTGGTCGACGCAACCCTCACCCTCCACTCACCCAAGACACACACACACACTCACCATCCATCGGGTTTAGGTTGGCACCACGTGCCTTAGTCATATATATATCGGTTTCCACCACACATCACATCAAGATATAAAGTGTAGTAGAGATCAAATAGTAATTATGATAGCAAGCGCGTGTGTCTAGTATAACAGCGGGTGAGCGGGGGGGAAGGTTGCGTCAAAAAAATGGGTATCAACAATAACTATCATGCATCCCTAATCATGTGATATCAATAGTAATTAAAGCACTAGCATTACTACATCATTGGCAATGCGTATTAGGTTCTACGAGAAATGGGTGGAATGTGGCACCTTCGGGCGGTCGTCTCCTAATTCCTCGTTGTAGTCGCGGTCGTACTCGGCACGTTCCTCCTCGACTCGAAGCGGTATAAAATCGGTCGCGTTAGCTTACAACTATAGAGACACAAAGAACAAATGAAATCCAAAAGATCCAAATGCACACAAACATGTCTCCATTGCATAGAGCTTGATTTTAGAAGAATTTAGAGACTTGGTTCACCAAAATTGGAGTTCGTATGAAGAAGTTATGATTTTTCAAAGTTTATTCATATTGAAAAAAGAAAAAGGCGGAAAAAACCTCGGGATGACATGTGTCGCCAGCTGGTTGGCTCTGTGTTGGGCAGGCGTCGGCATGACGTCTTGATGACGTCGGCCGGCGGGTTGTTGGTGGGCACATGCGGGCCCTGGTGGGCGGATATGGGCGGGCGGACCCGCCACGTGTCACTGCGGGGCACCGCGTCGCCCAAGTGGATCAAGTGGGGGGGCTTAATGCACCGCGGCTGGTGCATGGTGGACCGGCTAGTGTTGGTCTATGGACCATAGGAATGGTCTGCGATGGACCGGGTTCACGCCCTCCCTTCTCCTCTCTCGGCTCACGTGCACTAGGTGCACAACACCTTCTTTCTTTCCTCTCCTCCCCCTGCTCGTCTCGCCATGGTGGCGCCCGCCGGCGGCGAGCACCAGCGCTCGGCGCTACGGTGGTGCTCGTCCAGAGCTCCAGGTATTCTAAGCGCCAGCGGCTACGAGGCGGTCATGGCGAACTCCGGAGTGCCCGCGGCTACTTCTCTCCTCCTCTCCTCCCTCTGTTTGGCGGCGGCGCAGCGCCGCGAGCGAGCGTCTGTAGCGGCGCGGTGGCTCTCCGCTCTTCCGGCGGGCGCCCGGCACCGGGGAGGTCTTGGCGGCGCTGGCGAGGCACCAAGCGGCGGCGGCTTTCCGGGTAAGGCGGCCCGCGGTGGCGGGGTCTCGCCCGATGGCGCACGGCGGCGCCTCGTGTCTAGGGCCTTCCTGTGTCCAATTGGGCGTGCTGGGGTCGATTAGAGGCTCGGGGCAACTCTTGGCTCGGCCGGTGGCGACACACACGGCGGCGTCATCTACTTGGTTTGCGATCGCGGCAAGCTCCGGCGATGCGGTGCTCATGCGGAGGGCATCGGTGTCGCGCATCCTCGCCGGTTTGGCATGTGGCTCGACTTCGGTTTGTCGATTTGGGCGGCTCTTACGCGGCGGGCGGTCAGCTCGGCTTTCGGCGGGAGGCGGCGGCGTACGGCGCTCAGGGTCGAGCGCCGCGGGGGCTGCCCACCCCGACGGCGGGGATTCGATCAAAGGCTCGGCCGGGGTCTCTTGGGGCGCGATCGTGCGCCTGAAGTGTGCCACGCACGGCGGGCAGGTCCGTGTCGTTCGGCTCGGGGCATAATGTCAGCGTCTGCGGAAACGGCGGCTTTCCAGTGTTGCAGCGTTCATGGGCGGGGACATGGCGGTCGCCTCGGCCGGCGTCCTCTTGGCGTGGTCCAATTTAGCTAAAGCGGCGAGAGTGCGTGTCGCGTGCGGTGATTGTGTCGAGCGGTGGTAGCTCGGGGCCTCGCGCTCCATGGCGGGGCGCCATGGCCGATCGCGGGTCGAGGTTGGGCAAAGGGGCATCGGCGGCGCTCACCTCGGTGTTGGTGACGGAAGGATAGCGGTGCGGTGTAGTCTTTGCCGAGAAGAAGCGGGCGATGCCGTGCCGGATCCGCTTTGTCGCCGTTGGCGTTCCGGCTCGTCCCCCCTCAAGTCCGGCGACCTCGGCGACCACCGATGAATTCGGCCGGCTGCTTCCTCCCTTCCTCTCCCCTCTTCTCCCTTCCTCGTAGCTTGGCGGGCGTTGGCGATCGCCACCGGCGGCAGTGTGGTTGAGTGAACCCTAGGGGCCTTGGTTGGGCTTATATAGCCGGGCGGTCTCCGTTGCCGATGGTGAGCGGTGATCCGCGGCATCAAGCGATCAAGCGGCCTGGGTTGGTGCGGGGGTGTCGTCACCCGAGCTCGTGCGGGTCCCCAAATGGCGGTGGCTTCGGCCAATGTTGCTTAGCGACCAAGGTAAGAGAGGAGGGGCGGGCACGGCGGCCCGGCATGGAGCAGGCGGTGGGCTTGGGTTTCTTCGCGAGTCAGCCCACCGCATCTCGCGTGACCCGTGGGTCCCGTGGTGCGGTGGGGGGCGAGGCCGAGGGTGTGGTGTGGTCTTGGGAAGGCCAGGCGCGGCACCGCAGCGGCGTGGCGGCGTCGCATTGCGGGAAGGCGGAGGTGGAAGAAGCACGGGCGGCGGGCGACAAAAGCGGGCTGGGTTGTCGGCAAAGCCGGGCGTCGCGTCTTTGGCGGGCGTCTTCCTGCGTGCGTGTGGGTCTTGAGCTGCTTTGTGCGGGCCTGCTTTTGGGCCGGGCCAGCGTCTTGGGGAAGGAAGGAAGTGGGGTGTGGGGCAGGTTCGATGGGCGCGTGGGCTTCTTTCTCCTCCTCTATTTCTTTTCGTTTTCTTACCCTTTTCTATTTTGGTTTTCACTTTTAACTAAAGCTTAGCCAATGGTTTAACAAGGTAAATAGGGTTTAGTTATCAAGGTTGGTCCACTATAATCCATTGGTGTTCATTCCTAGGCTAGGGTCATTTCCCATGTTTTTGGGATATATGTAGTAATAGCATATGGATATATTTATATTATTAGATAACATTAGTCTTTTCATATATTTATATATAGTGTAGGCTTTATTTAGGTTAAATAATTAATGATCCTTCATTAATTATTTTTATTTAGTTATTCTTAGCACAACATAAAATCCAAGTAAGATTCAAATCACACCTGCTTCATGTTATTATACAGTTTGTACAAATATTTATCAAGCAAGATCCATTTCACATGTGAAAATAACAATGTGGAAATATAGATATGCATATGATAATGGAAAAGTCATATTTTGGTTCCTTATAATACATGCTAGGGTAGGATTTACTAAATGCCACTCATCAAGCATGGCTTACTTTAACAAAAATTTTGTAGTTGGGATTT